>UESW01004329.1:1089714-1247265 GCA_900491605.1 Calamus simplicifolius | reverse complement strand
TATATATATATATATATATAGTAATACTATTGTGTGACCATTTGAATTAGTCCTATCGAAGCAAGTATCACTTAGTATCAGTATTGTGTGACATAAATTAACAGGGTCGGGAAAACCCCCCTATTAAATTTTTTTTTTGGTGGCCTGGCCACCATGGCCAGGCCAAGGCCGTGGCTGTGGCCGGAGAAGAAGAAGGGGGGGGTGTGGTGGGGAAAACCCCATGTTAATTTTTTTTTTTGGTGACCTGGCCACCGTGGCCAGGCCACGCCCGGCCACAACAGCGGCCGTGGCCGGAGAAGACCAAGGGGGGGTGGGGAAAAACCCCCTGTTAAATTTTTTTTGGTGGCCAGGCCACGGCCGGCCACGACAGCGGCCGTGGCCGGAGAAGACGAAGGGGGGGTGGGGAAAACCCTCCCTCTTAATTTTTTTTTGGTGGCTTGGCCACCATGGCCAGGCCACGGCCAGCCACGACAGCGGCCGTGGCCAGAAAAAACAGCCACGACAGCGGCCGTGGCAGGAGAAGACGGCCACGGCCGTGGCCGTGGCCGGAGAAGACCAAGGGGGGTTAGGGAAAAGCCCCCCTGTTAAATTTTTTTTTGGTGGCCTGGCCACCATGGCCAGGCCACAGCCGACCACGGCAGCGGCCGGAGAAGATGGCCACGGTCGTGGCCATGGCCGGAACCTAGTTTTTTTAAAAAAAAAATGAGGAGGAGGGGGGGCTTACCTCGGTCGAGAGGGGACGCTGCCGGAGTGGGGGGAGATGCCGCCGAGGGAGAGGACGAGGGGAGCTGGAGGAGCGGACGACGGTGGTTAGGGTAAGAAGAGGAAGAAGAAGAGAACCGCGGGAGGGGGGGCGCGACAGAGGTTAAATAGTAGTGATTAGCGATGCAAATTTGGGTCGCTAATCACTCGCTATTTTTTTTTAAATTTATTATGGATTAGCGACGCAAGAACGCATCCCTAATCCATCGCTAATTTGCCTTTTTTATTATTTTATAAAAACATAGCGTGCAACAAACTGTGCTAATGCGTCGCTAATTTGGCGCCAATGTCCAGCGGGAAAATTATTTTTATTTTCTGAGAAAATGCATCGCTAATGCATCGCAATATTTTTATTTGATAATTATATTTGAAGAAAATTATATTTTCTAAAATAATTGCGATGCATATATTGCGTCGCAATGTTTTTTTTTAATTTTTTTATTACATTTATTTTTCTAAGAAAACATTGCGATGCAATATATGCATCGCAATATTAAAACTGGTTTTCTCTGAGAAAATTATTTTTATTTTCTAGGAAATTATGTCGCTAATGCGTCGCAATATTTTTTAATAATTATAACTGATAAAAATTATATTTTTAAAAAATAATTGCGATGCATATATTGCGTCGCAATATTTTTTTTAATTTTTTTATTACATTTATTTTTCTAAAAAACATTGCGATGCAATATATGCGTCGCAATATTAAAACTGGTTTTCTTTGGAAAAATTATTTTTATTTTCTAGAAAATTGCATCGCTAATGCATTGCAATATTTTTAATAATTATAACTAATAAAAATTATATTTTCTAAAAATAATTGCGTCGCATATATTGCGTCGCAATATTTTTTTAAATTTTTTTATTACATTCATTTTTCTAAAAAACATTACGATGCAATATATGCGTCGCAATATTAAAACTTGTTTTCTTTGGAAAAATTATTTTTATTTTTTAGATAATTGCATCGCTAAAGCGTTGCAATATTTTTTTAATAATTATAACCGATAAAAATTATATTTTTGAAAATAATTGCGATCGATCCAAGCCCTGATCCCGATCGGCCACGACCGATCTCGGATTGCGACGATCGGTCCGATCGTCGACGATCCGATGGTTGCGATCGATCCAAGCTATGATCCCGATCGGCCACGACCGATCTCGGACCGTGGCGATTGGTCCAATCGCTGACGATCCGACAGTTGCAATCGATCCAAGCCCTGATCCCGATCGGCCACGATCGATCTCGGACCACGGCGATCGGTCCGATCGCCGACGATCTGATGGTTGTGATTGATCCAAGTCATGATCCCGATAGGCCACGACCGATCTCGGACGGCGGCGATCGGTCTGATCACGACGATCCGACGTTGCGATCGATCTAAACCCTGATCAATCCCGGTCGGCGATGAACGATCCCGGACCGTCGCGATCGATTCGATCGGCGATGATCCGACGGTTGCGATCGATCGAAGCCATGATCGATCTCGATTGGCGATGATCGATCCGACGCATGTACCGAAATTAATTTTTTTAAAACAATTGCGACGCATTTCATTGCGTCGCAATGTTTTATTTTTTATCTTTTAATTATATTTTTATAAAATTTAATTTTTTAAAAAACATTGCGACGCAATACTGGCATCGCTACATTAAAAATTATTTTTATTAATTTACTGTTTTATTACATCACTATTTCATCGCTATTTAACATAATTAATTTTTTAAAAAGCATTGCGATGCACTGAGTTGCGTCGTAATATTTTTATTTCATAATTCTTTTTAATATTTTTATAAAATTTAATTTTTTTAAAAAAACATTTGATGCAATACTTGCATCGCTAAATTAAAAATTATTTTTATTAATTTACTATTTTATTACGTCGCTATTACGTCGTTATTTAACATAATTAATTTTTTAAAAATATTATGACACACTGTGTTGCATCGCAATATTTTTATTCATAATTATATTTAATATTTTTATAAAATTTAATTTTTTTTAAAACATTGCAATGCAATACTTGCGTCGCTAAATAAAAAATTATTTTTATTAATTTACTATTTTATTGCATCGCTATTGCATCACTATTTAACATAATTAAATTTTTTAAAAATATTACGATGCACTGAGTTGCGTTGCAATATTTCTATTTTATAATTATATTTTATAAATATTAATTTTATTTAATATAATTGCGACGTAATTAGTGCATCGCTAAATTAAAAATAATTTTTCTAATTTTTTGGTTTATTGTCGCTATTGCATCGTTATTTAACATAATTAATTTTTTTAAAAACATTGCGACGCATTGAGTTGCGTCACAATATTTTATATTTCATAATTCTATTTTATAAAAACTAAATTTAAAAATATTGCAACGTATTACTTGCATCGCTAAATTAAAAAATTATAATTTTTTTTATTTTTTTGTTTATTGAGTCCCTAATGCGTCGCAATTTGGTCGCAATTTAGCGACGCAACGATGCGCTAAATTTGCGTCGCTATTTCAGTATTTTATTGTAGTGAAAGTTCTTGTGCTAAGATCATGTACTAATCAAGAAAAAAGCTTCAACTACTAAAAAATGTAATAACTCTACTTATTAATGGCTATATAGCCCTTAAAAACGGCTATATAAACTAATAGGGGTTTATGCCAAACCCTCCACCATTAAGATGGCTTCATATTAATAAATTTCTTTATTTTTAATAATTTTTTAATTTATTTAATTTTTTTTAAAAAATTTAGGTCATGATGGGCTCGATGGGCCGGCACAACGGGCCGTGCTGTGCCGGCCCGTCATGGGCCGTGCTATGCCGGCACGGTCCGGTACTGTAGCAGTGCTGTGCCGTGCCAGGCATGGCTCAGTTCGTACCAGGCTGTGCCGGCCCATGAGTGGCACGACCCAATGCCCACCTCTACTCGCATTGCTGTTGCTGACGCTGCTTATATCATTAGCTCTGGCAGTGCTGGAACATCTCCTTAGGACTCGCTGCCCTGTTCTCAACCTCCTCCTCTCTTCTCTTCTCGATATTTTTCGCATCGATGCTCGCACTCTCTCTGCTCTTGCTCGTTCTCTCTGCTAGCTCACTCCACATCCATGCTTGCAGTGTTCTTTTAGGCTCCTCCTGATTGTTAAAATATAATAGTTGTTGGTTTTTAATATTTTATTTTATTTTATTTTTAATTTTTATTAAGCTTTTACATAATGGACCTATTTTATTATGCTTTGATGTGGTAGCCTCAGATTGATAAGATCATAAGAGGCATTATATTTATCCATAGAACCAAGAAACAATATTTATATGGTGATATGCTTAATGAAAATATAGATCTATTTTTTCTTCTCGAGAGAAAACCTTTCCTCTACTTAATTTCTCTTTCAAAAACAATCTATATTGGAAACAATCTCAACTACAAAAATTAGTATCAGAACCAGATTCCTTGATTCCATCAGATCCAAAGTAAAGCCACAAAAAATACAAACAAAGGATTCACGGCCTTCTCCGGCCTCTTCCTCACCAATGCTATCTTCACCATCAATCCTCCTCAAGCAATCTCTTGAAGCGGCAGTAAGTCAGGATTCCGTCTGAAACCAGAAGCGAAAGTCGTACACCGCCTCATCATCACCCAGCCATCTTGCTTTCTCACGATCGAAGTCGGTCTATCAGATTTCTTCGTCTTGCACTTTTTCTCTTCCAAAGCAACAAAAGATTTTACCAGGACATCTCTTCCAAAGCATCTTCCAACAACACAAAGGAGAAAGGAGTTTTTTGACTGCCAAAAAAAAAAAAAAGACGGAACATGAGAGACCAGGTGCTTCTTCTTTATTGTTCCTCTCTTCTTAGTCTTTCGTTTATTATTTTTGTTTTAGGTCACGCGGTGCGAGGAGATAAAAGGCTTAACCAAACCGCCGTTAGGATTTTTCTCTAGAAGCCTCAAATCTTGAAAAGAAAGCGGTGAAGAAAAGAATTGCTATACATATATATAAATAAAATAAAATATAGGTATGATTTATGGCATGCTCAAAATGAATATCAATCAATCTTCTATTCCTATTTTTGATGTAGAAAATTATAATTATTGAAGCATCAAGATGAAAACCTTTTTATTTCACAAGATGCATGGGATCTAGTAGAGAATGGGTACGAAGAACCAGTTAATCCAACAAATCATCAAAGGAGCAACTAAAGGACTACAAAAAGAAGGATGCCAAAGCCCTATTATTTATCAAACAAGCTGTGTTTGAGAAATTTTTTTTCAGAATTATTAGAGCCACTAAATCAAAGGAGGCATGTAACATCTTGCAGAAGGAATTTCAAGGCAACATAAAGGTGAGAGCTATCAAACTTCAAACTCTAAGAAGAGAGTTAAATAATTTAAGAATGCAAGAAAATAAAAAAATTGAAGGATTACTTATCCAAAATTATGGAGACTGTTACAATTCAAATGAAGAGCTAAGGTGAAACTATCACCGAGCAAAGAATATTTGAAAAAAATTTGGCTAGCTTATCTCCAAAATTTGATACAATTGTTACAATTGTTGAAGAATCTAAAGATCTTTCTTAATTAAGTGTTCATGAATTGATAGGATCTCTTGAAGCTCATGAGTAAAGATTGTTTAGTTATAAAGAATCATCAGTTGAAAGTGCTTTTTAATCTAAACTTAAGATGACTGATAAAAATTCTCAAAAAGAATCATCTAGTCATGCTCCAGTCAAAAGAGAGTCATTCAGAGGTGAAAACCAGAGTAGAGGAAGAAAAAGAAATATGAAAAGAAGAGGTAGAGAAATGCAAAGAAATAATTTTTCAAGAAGATAATATGATGAGAGCACTCAACAAAGGTGCAACATATGTAAAAGGTCTTCTTATGTTGAAAAAGATTACTGATTTAGGGAGAATCACAATGTTATAATTATAAAAAGTTTGGACATGTTCAAAAAGATTGTAGGTACAAAGAAAGTGAGCAAGCACATTTCTCAGAAGAAAATGAAGATCAACAAAGCACATTATATGCATGTCAAACTGTAGAAGAGTAAAGAAATAATGTATGGTATCTTGATAGTGGGTGCAGCAATTACATGACTGGTGGCAAATCTATTTTTATGGACATTGACAGTTCTTCAATCTCACAAGTGAAGATGAAAAATGGTGTTCTAGTCTAAGCAAGATGAAAATGCACAATTGCAATCAATACCAGGAAAGGAAGAAAGTCATTCATGATGTTTTACTTGTTTCAGATTTGAAGAAGAATCTCTTGAGTGTTGGACAATTGATTGAGCATGGGCACATGATACACTTTGAAGATAATGTTTGCAAGTTATATGACAGAGGAATGAAAAAGCAACTTATAGTAAATATCAAGGAAAAAATAGAAGTTTTCCTCTTATTTTGCACTATGCAAAGGATGTTGCATGGAAGTTGAAAATAAATGATGAGTCATGGTTATGACACAAAAGGTTTGGGCACTTGAACTTTCAAAGTTTAAGAAGTTTACATTAAAAGAATATGGTGTATGGTCTATCAGCAATACATGACAAGAAAGAACCTTGTGAAGGATGTGCACTTGAAAAATAACATAGAGAGGCATTTCCAAAAGAGCATGTATGGAGAGCCAAAACATATTGGAGCTTATTCATACTGACATATATATATATATATGTGGACCTATAAAAACTCCTTCTCATGCAGGTAACATCTACTTCATTATTTTTATTGATGACTATTCAAGGATGACATGGGTATATTTCATGAGACATAAATCAAAGACATTTCTTATCTTTAAGAAATTCAAAAATCTTATGGAAAGACAAAGTGTGCTTTATATCAAAGTGCTGAGAAGTGATAGAGGTGGTGAATACAATTCAAATAAATTTGAGAAGTTTTGTGAAGATGATGGTGTACAAAGATATGGTTATGCACCAGAGCAAAATGAAGTTGCAGGAAAAAAGAACCGTACTATTGTTGAGATGTCCAGATCTGTGCTCAAAGACAAAGGCCTTCCAAATTCTTATTGGGCAGAAGCAGTGAATACAACAATGTATCTGATGAATAGATGTCCAACAAAAGCTCTTCAGAATATGACACCATTTGAAACTTGGTATGATAGAAAGCCTTCAGTGAAGCATTTCAAAATCTTTGGATTATGTGCTATGCATATATTCCAAAGGAAAGGAGACATAAACTTGATTAAGTAAGTGAAAAATATATCTTTGTTGGATATAGTCTAAATCAAAAGGTTAAAGACTTTTCATCTTGATGCAAAATCAAGTGAGCATAAGAAGAGATGTTATTTTCAATGACAAAGTTGCTTGAGATTGGAAGCAAAAGAAAGTTGAAGAAAATATTATTTTTTTTAGTGAAGAAATTCATGATGCTCAAAATGAAGAAAATGAGGTTGAAGGTTCACCATAAATTTCTTCAAGTGTAAGTCCATTTTTAACTTCAAGTTCTACTCCTATAAAATGAGAAGATTAAGTGACATTTATGCTTCTTGTAATTTCTGCTTGATTGAGCCTGAAACTTATGAAAATGCTATGCATGAAAAAGTATGAAATAAGGCAATGCAAGAAGAAATCAATATAATTGAGAAGAACAAAACTTGGAATTAGGGAAGAAACCAAGTGATAAGGAAGTCATTGGCTTGAAGTGGATCTACAAAATAAAACACAATTCGGATGGCACCATTCAAAGGCACAAAGCAAGATTGGTAGCAAAGGGATACTCTAATTGTCTGGTATTGATTATTAAGAAACTTTTGCACCTATTGCTAGACATGATACAATTAGAACTCTTATTTCTATAGCAGCACATAAAAGTTAAAAACTACACAACTAGATATATAAAGTCAGCATTCTTGAATGGAGTATTGAAAGAAGAAATTTATGTTGAACAACCTCAAGGCTTCATCATCAAAGGTCAAGAAAATCATGTATACAAGTTGAAGAAGCATTATATGAGCTGAAGCAAATACCGAGAGCATGATATTCTCAAATTGACTCCTATTTCAATGACAAACATTTTCTAAGAAGTCCAAGTGAACCAACATTTTATGTGAAGAAGCAAGGTAATGATATTCTCATTGTTTCTCTTTATGTTGATGATTTAATTATTACTGGTAATAATGAGAATATAATTTTGACTTTCAAAAGTGATATGATGAGAAGATATGAAATGAATGATATGTGTTTGCTACATTATTTTTTGGTAATTGAAACCAGTCAAAGAAAAGATGGTATCTTTATCAGTCAAAAGAAGTATGTAGAAGGCATTATCAAGAAATTCAAAATAAAAAATTGCAATAGTGGAAATACCTTTTGTGGTAAATGAAAAATTGATGAAAGAAGATGAAAGTGGTGAAGCCAATGCGCAATTATATAGAAGCATTATTGAAAGTTTATTATATCTAACAATTACAAGGCTAGACATAATGTTTGCATCAAGTTTACTTTCCAGATTTATGCAAAAGCCAAGTAATATTCACTTTGGACAAGCAAAAAGAGTCTTGAGATACATCAAAGGTACTAAAGATTATGGAATCATGTATGAAAGAAACAATGATGATTGTGAAGTTCTTTGGGTTTAGTGATAGTGATTGGGCTAGAAGCATTGATGACATGAAAAGCACATCAGGTTATGTATTCTTTTATGGATCAGGTGTCATATCTTGGGCATCAAAGAAGCAAGATACAATGACATTATCATCTTCTGAAGCTGAATATGTTTCAACAACTTTGGCAGCAAACAAATAATTTGGTTAAAAAGAATACTTGAAGTATGGGTGAGAAGCAAGAATAAGCTATTACTCTGCTATGTGACAACAAATCTACTATTTCTTTGACGAAGAATCCTATATATCACAGCCGCACCAAGCACATCAAAATCAAGTACCATTTGATAAGAGATGTGATAGAAGGAAAAGAAATTGAAGTCAAGTATGTGAAGACCGAAGACCAAATTGCAGACATCATCACCAAGGCACTACCCAAGAAGAAATTCATTCACTTTAGAGATCGCATGGTATCCAAGAATAACCATTAAAGAAAATGTTAAAATATAATGATGGTTAGTTTTTAGTATTTTATTTTATTTTATTTTTAATCTTTGTTGAGCTTTTACATAATAGGCCTATTTTATTATGCTTTGATGTGATAGCCTTACATGGATAAGATCATAAAAGTCATTATGTTTATCCGTAGAACCAAGAAATAATATTTATACGATGATGTACTCAATGAAAATATAGATCTATTTTTTCTTCTCAAGAATTTTTTTTTCGATCTAATTTCTTTTCTAAAAATAATTTATGTTGAAAATAATCCTACCACCGATTGCCACCTCCTTTGCGCCGTTTCTCTGTCTCCTCTTTCTCTAGCATACTCTTCGCACGCTGGCACTCTCTCTTCTCCCTCTCATAAAATCTCGGCTGCCGCTGGCATATTGCTGCTTGCATAGCTGGAGCTCTGGGTCTTTTTCTCGCAAAAGAGAACCAGGGTGGTAGAAAGAAAGAAGAAGATAAAATAGAGGATGAAGAAGATAAAATAGAGGATGTGACGTTACGCCGTTGGACGTGCCGCGCTAGCAGGTCTCTGGTTTGGTGGTACGTGGAAACTAGATGGAACTACGGCGTGCGTGCCATGAGCCAGAGACCAAAGATCAGACACGTGTTGCGTAGGACACCATGCAACATCACACATGTGTACGCCTTTCGCCACACTCGGCGGGCGTTTGGACGTAACAGCCATATGCGGCTCACGGAGAAGACGCCCCAACCTCCGTCCGTTACCGTAACGCGTCGTACGCCAAGAGCAAGACAAAACCTCACACGCAGAGGCAGTGGACACCGTCACCGGACTCTGTGGGCAATTGGGACGTGACGGCCGGTTGCGGCCCACACGAGACACACCCCTTCCTCCGTTCCTCCCCGTAACACGTGGACTCCTCGGCCAAAGCAAGGCACCAAGAGATACACGCGTCCAGCTTGCCGGAGAAGAGAGCTCCAGCGTACAGACCTCCAGATCCGACTTAGCTTGGCATATCGTCGATGATTTCGTGATCCGACGTCCGGACTTGACGAGCCGTTTTGTCCATCACCGGATCCTGCGTCCACGTAGCCATGCAGGAGTGGCCTTGTTGCCACGTTAACCCCTCTCTCTCAAGACTTACGACCTTTTTCTCCCTATAAATGGAGACCTCCAGCTCCTCCACTTCTCATCGTCCCAGTTGAGCTTTCCCTTCTCCGAGCGAGCGAGAGCCAGCCATGACGACCAAATCAAGAGCCTTCATTCCTTTCCTTCTTCTTCTTTCCATCCTTCTCCTCTCCGCCACCCTGGCTCTCTCCGCTACCGAGGGAGAGGACCCTGAGCGTGAGAGGCGGAAGGAGCAGTGCATGCAGGAGTGCCGGGAGAGCACACAAGGCGAGGAACAACAGAGACAGTGCATGCGCCAGTGCGAGCAGCGCTACGAACAAGAGAGGAGGGGGCAAGGCGAGGAGAGATCCAGAGGAGGAGGTCAAAGAGAGGATCCCGAGAAGCGGCTTGAGGAATGCCGGATGGAGTGCCGGGAGCAAGAAAAGGGGTGGAGGGAGCAGAAAGAGTGCGAGCAGCGGTGTGAGAAGGAGTACAGAGAGCATCGTGGGGGGAACAAGGAGAAAGAAGAAAGAGAGGAAGGGAGGGAGGAGGAGAAGAGAGAGGGAGCGATCCTTTCTTCTTCGACGAGGAGAGCTTCGTTCACGGGTTCAGCACCGATCGCGGCCGCCTTAGTCTCCTCAGAAACTTCATTGAGAAGTCCAGGCTTTTGCTTGGGGTCGCCAACTATCGTCTTGCCATCCTGGAGGTCGGTCCAGAAACCTTCATGATCCCCAGGCACTTTGACGCAGAGAACATTATGTTCGTATCCAGAGGTAAAAGGCTAGCATTCACTCTTGCATTTTTGCCTCTGGTTTTATCTTTTTCAGCCTCCAACTTCAATGGATAGGCTGCATATATTTATTTATATATGATGATGTGTAGGAAATGGACTCATAACTCTTACATCGGAACATCATACGGAGACTTATGAGCTTAGCGAGGGAGATCTCTGTAGGGTGCGCGCAGGAAGAATCGTTTCTGTGACGAACACAGACGGGAGGAAGAAGCTCGAGATAGTCTCCCTCGGGGAGCCCGTAGGCACTCCTGGCATGTTTGAGGTCACTCACACCAGCCTATCGCTCAAAATTCTAAGTCGTTATCTTCTAATTTACTCTTAATTTGTCTAAAGTTACTAACCATCGAACTTTGTGACCGTGCAGTCGTTCGTTGGTGCTGGCGGAGAAAACCCCGAGTCATTTTACCGGAGCTTCAGCGACCGAGTCTTAAGAGCTGCCTTTAATGTATAATAATATCTTTCCCTCTCTCACTCTTGTCTAACATACCCATGTTGTATTTTGTGGCTCCTAAGTCCTAACATAAGAGCGAATCATTGTCGGCCTATCTATCAGACACGACAAGACTTGCTGGACAAGCTCTTTGGGACGCAGAAGAAGGGACCTATGATAGAGATAAGCAAAGAGCAGATGAGGGAGATGAGACGCCAGGCCGGCACCGGGGGCCGGCCCATCGGTGTGTCGAGGAAGCCGTTCAATCTGTTCCGCAAGAGCCCTTCCTTCTCCAACCGCCATGGAGAGCTAAGAGAGGCCGATCGCGATGACTATCCGGAGCTCGGGGACCTCGACATCCGAGTCTCCTACAATAACATCAGCAGGGTAATTAGGCTTTCCTCCTCACATTCTCTTGTTTCAATGAGGCTTCAAGATAGAATTTAAAGTGGTGGTTGTTCGGCAGGAATCCATGATTTCACCTTACTACAACACAATGGCAACTAGGATTGCCGTTGTGATAAGAGGCAGAGGCAAGGCCCAGATAGTGTACCCGCACGTGTCGAGAGAACGGGAGGAAAGACGAGGGCGAGAGGAAGAGGAACAGCGAGGTCGACAGGAAGGCAGGGAGGAGGAAGAGCAGCAACAGCAACGTGGCCAACACTACCAACGCGTCGAATCCGGCTTATCTCCTGGCAAGGTGTTCGTCGTTCTCCCCGGCCACCCATCCGTCACCATGTCTTCCCGCGAGGGGAATCTTGAGGTCTTGTGCTTCGAAATCACTGCCAGAAACAACCACAGGACCTTCCTTGCAGGTAACTGTTTTTCTTAAAACTTTTGCATGAGAATGGCTGGCTGCTGGCCCGTTGCAATTTACAAGTGTTGTTCTTGTTTACTTGATCAAGTTTTATGTATGACTCTCTAATGCAATTTGAATGTTCTTGCGGTGGAATACAGGGAGGAACAACGTATTGAAGCGGATGGATAGGGTGACCAAGGAACTGGCCTTTGATCTGCCGGCGAGGGAGGTGGACGAGGTCTTGGATGCCCAAAAGGAGGAGGTTTTCCTGAAAGGCCCAAAGGAGCGCGAGCGGGAGAGCCAGAGAGGGGAAGGCCGAGACGGTCCGCTTGAATCTATCCTGCGATTTGCCGGCTTTTGAGAAGGAACGAAGGGAGGATGTGAGTTGTGGAGACCAGCTTGAGGGGGAGATGTATGAGAGTGTAGAATACTAGTACTAGTAGTATGTCGTCGTCGTCGTCGTCGTCTGAGAGATGCATGTAAATCCTCTGGAATAAGCGCTTTTAAAATGCCTTGGAATAAAAGTCTTCCCTTTAATTCGGTGTTTAACACATGGACCACTTCTATTTGGCAGCTACCGTTCTGCTTTGCCATTAATTGCTAGCACTTGATGATTTCACGGATTAAGAGCACGTGGTCTATATATGGAGGTCTTTACGTTGGACAACCCATGCTTGCCAAAAACACTGCATGAATGGTTTGTGGTGCTTGGGTTTGATTATTATTTCATCATTTAATATATATATATGAGCTGTTACGACGAGGCGGGCGCAAAATTTTGATCTGCATGGATTGTAGAGCGATGGATAATATGCGACGTGTATATGAACCTTCCCCGTATCTCCGAACCTCCGGTCCGGTCCCGCGTGACGTAGTGTCTTTGAAAACTTAAAAAAAAAAAAAAAAATTGGATGAACCAAGACAACAATAAAATCACGGGCGAAGTCGGGAAAAAATGGGATCTCACAAGGTGAGTAGGCGAGATGTTGGGGTAGCTGAACTATTTTTAAACCTTAGAAAACAAGAAAATCCTAGATACTCAAATAAACCTACCAAGAAAGTTTTTTCAAAAAAATTCTAAACAAGAATAGTTTTTAATGCACCAAAGCCTACTAAAACTTGGTATACGTGGAAAGATGATAAAGTGCTTGAAGGATCTCAAACTATGAAAATGGATCGGATAAATTTCGATCGTATTTGTATTCGTATTTGAATCATATCAAATTCGGATATTTTTTCTATAGTTTAATCGGATTTACGGATTCGAATCAAAAATTCAGGATACGGATTCCGTTCTGGGCGAGTCGGACGACACTTCGGGCGACTTCGGGAGACACTTTATTTTTTCATTTAGGAATCTACGTTGTGCAGACTTCCATTGTTCAGATTCGTTTTCTTCTTTCTTCCGTTTTCAGTTTTCTTCTTCTTCCGTTCTTCACAGACTTCACTTCTTCGTCTTCCAGACTTCCACCGTTCTACGTCCAGACTTCCCAGTGACAGCGAGGAGGACTGGAGGAGTGATCCATCGCGGTTCGTGGAGGCGGCGAAGGAGATGGTGGCAGACTGGAAGAGTGATCCATCGCGGTTCATGGAGGCGGCGAAGGAGATGGTGGCAGACTAGCAGTTCGGCTTCCCCACTAATTTCTTTTGCTCTGCTCGGTCGTCAACCCGTCATCAAGTAAGTAAGCAGCTCTGCTTCTTCTATCTACTCCAACTTTCCCCATCCCTTCTTTGTACTCAATCAGCCTTCTGAGCAGTGAAAATCTGGCACATCGCCCCTTCGAGATCAGGCACACTGGCAAGATGGGGTTGTTTTTTTTTTTTTTTTTTTCTTCGCATGACAAACATTTTTCCTTCCTCTTCCCTCTCTAGATCTCTCTGCCTTGATCCCCTTCTCCTCCTCCCCAGCCATAACCTCCTCTTTACCATCGTTTCTCATAGCCGCCGCATCCTTCCAGGCCTTCTCCTTTCGGCTTTCCTTGGACCCCAGCAGCAGCTGCTCCATGGGGATGTAAAATTTGTGGGACGGACAAAGTGGAATCAGAGCCGGAGGGGATTATAGAGCAGGCAGAGGATTAACATGGTTAACTACCAAACATGTTTGTGTTGTCAAAAATAGGAAAAAAAATGAAAATAAAATTCCTTCTTTTTTTGCAGTCAGTCTCCTTCGTCCGCTGCTTCTCCTACTCCTCCCATGGCGTCCGAAAACCTTCATGGCGCGATCGTTCCCTCATCGACCGTTGGGTTCTACGGTTGGTCCGTGTTCTCTCACGTCGTCTAGGCGTCGGAGGATCCGATCCTCGGGGTAATCCTCCTTTCCGTTGTCATCTCTTGGCGGATCACCAATCAGAAGGATCGGATGACTCGTTTTTATTTTCATGGGTTTTGTTTGTTTCTTCATGACTGGTGTCTTGTTCTTGATGTCTTATTCGTTGATTTTTGGCGTGTCTGACCAAAGAGTTGGGATCTTGAGTTGTTTCATTGGGTTTGGGATGTTAGACTTAATTTGCTTAAACATAATTACCTCCAGCCATTATTATTTAATGGTGGTAAGGAATCCGATCTTCCTGGTTTTCTTTGGACTGCACGGGAAATCTTCCTTTCTTAACAATCTCGATTGATCTTCCCTCTTCCTCTCGATGGATCGGTCTTCTAATCAACGAGCTCTCGCATTCAGATGGTGTATGCCTTCATGATTGCTCTTGATCAGGGACTCAATTCCAATGCCTCCGCTTTTAGATTTCTCTCTCGAGAATCTTAGGATCTCTCTCGAGAACCCTGTTCTAAAACCTTAGGATTTCTCTCGAGAACCGTGTTGTAAAACCTTAGGATGGGGTCCCTTTTTATACCCATTTCCTTCACCGCATGCCCCATCAAGCGAGCGTTTAGGTATTAAGGGAGGGGGGCTGTTATCACTTTAATAGGAGATACGTTTAGTCAATAAAATTAGGACCATTATTAAGATGGGTTACTACATTCTCCAACTTGGTCCGTATATTTTATCAACACTGAATAAGAAACTAAATACATGAATCATAGCGATAGGTCCTCTATAATTGAGTATTATCTTCTATGTATTACAATGCATTCAATTTCTTTATTACCATTCCAAATGTGACAACATAACATAATGAATAAACCATATGTTTATTTAGAGTCCAAAAGAAAAGTTTGTCATTTCTCAAAAGTCATATAACGTGTACACCTGAATGAGAAATAAATAAACGATTGAAATAAGAGTTTCATTGTACAAATTGTTATCAATACAATTATATCATGGAACCAACTCCCATTCTTATCACATGATCCTTAAACTTCTTAATTGGCATGCCTTTAGTCAAAGGATCAGCTATCATCAATTCAGTGCTAACGTGTTCTATGACCACTTTATTCTCTTTAACACGTTCTCTTATGGCTAAATACTTAATGTCGATATGTTTACTTCGACTACCACTCTTGTGGTTTTTAGCCAAAAATACAGCAGCTGAATTGTCACAGTACAGTTTAATTGGCCTAGTAATAGAGTCAACAATTCTAAGCCCTGAGATGAAACTCTTCAACCATACACCTTGCGATGTAGCCTCAAAACAAGCAACGAACTCTGCTTCCATAGTAGAGGTAGCAGTCAAGGTCTACTTTGCACTCCTCCATGATATGGCTCCACCAGCTAACATAAATATAAATCCTGATGTTGATTTCCGAGAATCAATGCAGCCAGCAAAGTCCGAATCTGAGTAGCCCTCTATCTCTAAATGATCAGTTTGTCTATACATGAGCATGTAGTCCTTGGTCCCTTGAAGATACCTCATGACCTTTTTAGCAGCTCTCCAATGGTCTAAACCTGGATTACTCTGATATCTTCCCAACATTCCTACTGCAAATGCTATGTCAGGTCTTGTGCAAACCTGAGCATACATTAGGCTTCCAACAGCTGAAGCATATGGAATGTTGTGCATCTGTTCCCGTTCAAGTTCATTTTTAGGGCACTGGTTCAAAGCGAACTTGTCACCCTTCACTATAGGTGCAACACTTGGTGAACAATTTTTCATCCGAAATCTCTCCAAGACTTTATTGATATAAGTTTCTTGAGACAATCCCAAAATGCCTCGAGATCTTTCTCTATGGATCTTAATGCCAATGACATAAGATGCCTCACTCATATCTTTCATATCAAAATTTTTAGAGAGAAATTGTTTCACCTCATGTAGCAACCCTTTATCATTGGTTGCAAGTAGAATGTCATCCACATATAGGACCAAGAAATAAATTTTGCTCCCACTAACTTTCTGGTATATACATTGATCCATGATGTTCTCTTCAAAACCAAAGGAAGAGATCACATCATGAAATTTTAAATACCACTGACGTGAGGCTTGTTTCAATCCATATATGGATTTCTTAAGTTTGCAAACCAAATGCTCACCATCACTAGAGGAAAATCCTTCAGGTTGTTTCATGTAAACCTCTTCCTCTAGATCTCCATTAAGGAATGCGGTCTTCACATCCATTTGATGTAACTCAAAATCAAAATGAGCTACCAATGCCATAATTATTCGGAGAGAGTCTTTCTTGGATACAGGAGAAAATGTCTCCGTGTAGTCGATTCCTTCCCTCTGAGTGAATCCTTTGGCAACGAGTCTTGCTTTATATCTCTCAATGTTGCCTTGTGAGTCTTTCTTTATTTTGAAGATCCATCTACATCCAATGGCTTTTACACCATCAGGCAACTCAACAAGATCCCAGACTCGATTAGATGCCATAGATTCCATCTCTTCTTTCATGGCATTGAACCACAAGTTTGATTCCTTAGAACTCATGGCTTGTGAAAACGTTTCAGGATCATTTTCGGCTCCAATGTTATAGTCAGATTCATGTAGATACACAACATAATCACTAGGAATTGCTGATTTCTTTATTCTAGTTGATCTTCTTAATGTTGTGTCAATGACCTCTTGAGGAGTATCTTGCACAACTGATTGTTGATGAACAACACGATCTTCTAGATTACCATCAGCTTGTGAAATCTCAATGACTGGTTGTTGGGCACTTAATTGAGTTTGAGGAGTGCTATAAATAACAACCAATCCCTCACTTGAAGTGGAAGCTGGAATAACTGAATGATCTTTCTCAGAAGAAGCCAAATACTGAGATTGATCACTCCCACTGATCAAGTCATTCTCAAGAAATTTTGCATTTCTTGATTCCACAATCCTAGTGCTGTGAGATGGACAATAAAATCTATAACCCTTGGACTTCTCAGCATATCCAATAAAGTATCCACTGATAGTCCTTGGGTCTAGTTTCTTTTCTTGTGGATTATAGACTCTTACTTCAGATGGGCATCCCCAAACACGTATATGTTGCAGACTCGGTTTCCAACCTTTAAATAACTCAAATGGCGTTTTGGAAACAGCCTTGGTTGGAACCCGATTCAATATATACGCAGCAGTTTTAAGAGCTTCAGTCCACAAGGATTTAGGTAAGTTAGAGCTGACAATCATGCTCCTTACCATGTCCAATAATGTCCGGTTTCTCCTTTCAGCTACACCGTTTTGGTCAGGAGACCCTGGCATGGTGTATTGTGCAACAATTCCATTTTCTTCAAGAAACCGAGCAAACGGACCAGGTGCTTGTCCATTCTCAGTGTATCTACCATAATATTCTCCACCTCTATCTGACCTCACGATTTTAATTTGCTTGCCGCATTGTTTCTCTACTTCTGCCTTAAATACCTTAAAGGCATCTAATGCTTCGTTCTTATTATGAAGTAGGTAGAGATACATATATCGTGAATAGTCATCAATAAATGAGATGAAGTATCTCTGACCATACGAATCCATATCTGGGCTACAGATATCCGTATGTATGATCTCCAGTATTTCCGAACTTCTCTTGGCATTTTTCTTGGACTTGTTGGTTTGCTTTCCCTTTATGCAGTCCACACAAGTGTCAAAATCAGTAAAATCAAGAGTATCAAGTACTCCATCTTTTACTAATCTTTTAATTCTCTCAATGGAGATATGACCTAATCTCCGATGCCATAAAATAGAGGAATTCTCATTTATAACACATCTTTTCATACCAGTTTGGGCGTGCATCACATTATAGGTGGTATTATTTTTCAGATTGATTTGGAAAAGATTGTCTGACAATGTACCATTCCCAATAAGCTTAGATTTATAAAATAAATCAACAGAGCTTTTATTAAAATTAAAGGAATATCCTGCTGGTACAAGCCTTGACACTGAAATCAAATTTCTAGAGAAACTTGGAATATAAAATGTCTTTTCCAAATCCAAAACAAAACCAGAATGTAAAATAAGTCTGCACGTTCCAATTGCTTCCACATGTGAACCCATCTTGTTTCCTGAATAGATGCTTTGTTCACTTCCCAATGGTTTCCTTTGATTTAGAAAACCCTGCAAGGTATTTGAAACATGGATTGTAGAACCAGAATCAATCCACCATGTGTTATGACATATAACCAAATTGGATTCATGACATACGAATGAGGTTAGAGTACCTTTCTTGTCAAGCCAAGCTTTGAATTTGAGACAATCTTTCTTTATATGCCCTTTCTTCTTGCAAAAGAAGCACTTGGACTCCTTCTTGTCTTCTGTATGGATGGATACTTTACCCTTTCCTTTGCGTTTGGCTTTGGGAGCTTAGTCTTTCTCTGAGTGACTAAATGTGCACTTTCTCCCATTTCTAAAATCAGCCTCCCTTCCTCTTGAACACACATGGTCAGAAGTTCATTAATTGACCATTTGTCCTTATGTGTATTGTAAGATATTTTGAAGGGACTATATTGCTGTGGGAGTGAGCTCAAAATAAAGTGCACCAAGAAAGATTCTGACATCTCAACCTCTAGGGATTTCAACTGAGCCGCAATGTCCCTCATCTTCATGATGTGCTCACGCACACCTCCAACCGTAGTGAGCTTCATTGATGATAACTTTGTCATTAGGGTGCTAGCCATTGCCTTATCTGAAGACTCAAATTGTGCATCAATAGCCTTCAGAAGTTCCTTGACATTTTTGCACTCAGGAATTGAACCACGTATACTAGCAGAAATTTTAGTACGTATGAACATCATACTGAGGCGATTGGACCGTTCCCATCGTTCATACGCAGCAATCTCAGCCTGAGTGCTAGTAGATGTAACTAAATGTGGTTCATCCTTCCTGATAGCATAGTCAATATCCATGCACCCTAATTGAAGAAGAATTCTCTCCTTCCATAATTTATAATTATCACCACTTAAATCGGGAATGTCACATTTCATATCAGAAATATTAACAGGCAAAATAGCTGCATAAAAAATAAAATCATGTTCATGTAATTGAATTTGAGGCATATAACTTGATGTCATGTTTTACCAATGTAAACATGCAATAACATGAATCAATAACATACAATAACTACCTGTGGGCTAAGTTATTATACTCAAATAGACTCATTAGCTTAATGATGTGACTAACAAATTATATTCCTTTCTTAATTCCTGTGGGTAATTAAGAAAATAATTTGTTATCGCATCCTAATTAATTATATTAGTGCAACAAAAATTCCTGTGGGATAAGATTCATTACATTAATATAATTAGTCACAATTAATGTCATCTAACCTTATGTGATCTTTGCAACTCAATATATAATTTTGATTAATCAAAGATGCTGTGGCTACTCCTCAATTAATCAACATCATATTGATCACATGACATTATATGCATATAGATTAACCAATTTAGCATGATTATTAGGTAGTGATCTTAATCAACGTAACATTTCCAAATCAAGATCTGAGTTAGTCAAATTGGCCAGGCCAGTGAAAGAGAAGTGGGGGTCCCCCCGTTGCTTTCCTTAGGTCAGTCAACGGAACCAATTAAGTAACCACAATCTCTTTACCTTTCTAGACACCAACTGACCAATCAGACCTTGAAAGGATTTGCACTGTGATTTTTACACTACCACCAAATTCATGCATAGAATAAATCTAGTATGCAGAACAGAAGATAACATTTCAATATCTATTTAATGAATTTTAAAATTATCATCTTAAGAAAAAATTTTGTTAATTAAAACACGTCCGGCCGTAGCTCATTATTCCCTTGGGCCAGTCTATGCAAAACACCGTAGGCATAGAGACTCAGGAGGCGTATTTTAATACAAAAATTTAAACTCAAGAAACAAATGATAAAAATAAATCATGTTACATGATTTAATAAAACATTAAACAGATAATAAATGCATTTAAAATCCAACCAATCCAGATTTTAAATCCCGTGAGAGAACGGAAAGACCATAAGCGAGAAAAACGAAAACCGAAAGTTTTCTCTCCCTTTTTTAATATTTCACCGATGTGGTTATTGAAGCCACGTTTCCGCTGCATTTCTCTTCTTTAGTTTTTCTTTTCTTTAATGCTACGTTTCTTTTCTTTTTCTTTCTTTAATGCTATCTCTTTAATACCATAAAAAGAAATCCGGGAAACCTTTAATGCTAGAAAGAAATCTTTAATAGAAAAGAAAGAAGCCACGTTTTGTTTCCGCAAAATCGGAATCTGAAATAGGTTTAATGGTTTCTGTCAATTCCGTGAACAAAGATAAGAACTGATCGAAACCAACCTGAGATCCGAAAAACTGAAAACGGAAAAACGCGGCATAAATTGCTTGAAAAGAGAAACTTGGATAGAAATCTTCGCAAAATAAGGCAGAGGTTTTAACCTTGCTCTGATACCAAATGTTAGACTTAATTTGCTTAATGGTGGTAAGGAATCCGATCTTCTGGTTTTCTTTGGACTGCACGGGAGATCTTCCTTTCTTAACGATCTCGATTGATCTTCCCTCTTGATCTTCCCTCTTCCTCTCGATGGATCGGTCTTCTAATCAACGAGCTCTCGCATTCAGATGGTGTATGCCTTCATGATTGCTCTTGATCAGGGACTCAATTCCAATGCCTCCGTTTTTAGATTTCTCTCTCGAGAATCTTAGGGTTGGATCTCTCTCGAGAACCCTGTTCTAAAACCTTAGGATTTCTCTCGAGAACCGTGTTGTAAAACCTTAAGATGGGGTCCCTTTTTATACCCATTTCCTTCACCGTAAGCCCCATCAAGCGAGCGTTTAGGTATTAAGGGAGGGGGGCTGTTATCACTTTAATAGGAGATACGTTTAGTCAATAAAATTAGGACCATTATTAAGATAAGTTACTACATGGGAGAGTTTCTTGGATCAGTTCTGGATGATGGTCTGATATTTTGTTTTTGGGATTGAAAGGCGACAGTTGCATATAACAACGATCCGAACCCGGTGAAGGTTAATTTGGGTGTCGGAGCTTATCGGACTGAGGTAAGAACCATGGGATCTTTAGATGAAATTGGTTTTGTTGATCATCTGGTAAATCCTTTTATTTTTATTGTTGACCGCTTCTTGCTTTTTGCCTGATTTGTCCTTTTGTGATAGGAAGGGAAGCCGCTCGTTCTGAACGTTGTGAGACGAGCAGAGCAGATGCTAGTTATGATCCGTATGTTCTTATCTTTTGGTGGATAGATTACTATTTTATTGGTGGGAATTAGGGAAATTTTATTACTTGTCCTTATTGAATAGAGATGAAGCAGCACCTGACGAACCGTGGGATGTTTTCATGTGAAAATAGATAACATCCAACATTATTAAGTCTTTTTCCATGAATTTTGGAAATTGGATGTTTTCGTGTGAAAATAGATAACCTCCAAAAAGCCTTTTCCGTGAATTTTGGAAATCGGACATGTCCTTTCTGCCAAAATATTCTTGGAAAAAAAGGGGCTTTTCTTGAAAAGTGGGAAATTGGTCTCCTCCCTCCCTTCCTTCGCTTAATCCAGAACAGAAAATGAAATATCTTTTCCTGCTTTCTTCATGGTTTTATCTCCAAGGAAAATGTTTTGTTTTACCTTGACATTTCCAGTGGTTTCCTGGCAATCTGTTTTTGTTTTTAAATTATGAAGTTCTTTGAAAAAGAAAAAAATGTTGTTATTTCTCAGTGGATGATAATTGATATCAGTAGGTTTTCTGCTAGCTTGCCCCCATTTGATGCGGCTCCATCTTTCAGCATATAAATATATTTTTCCTAAAATTGCTGATCCCATTTTGCCCATGGATTCATCTCAATACACTTAACTCTGTCATGATTTTTTTCCCCTTTTATTTTTATGGATATGTGTGTCCTTGTTGTCATTAATTGTTGTTCCCAGCACATAAAGGTTTCACCAAGACCTACCAGCATCTGTTGTGAAATTAATCCCAGAGTAATCTATTTTGGCCTTGCTCACTTGCCTCTTTAGATTTAAAAAGAAGTCACTAAGAAATGGTGATAAGCATCTTTCTCGGTTCTGACATGATAAATTGGCACATCTGAAATTTTATTCATCATTTATTCCTGATGGAAGGAAGTAGATTTTGATCACAGTTTGCAAGCATCTCTGCTGTTACTAGTTATCCTTTGTGATTGAAGGATTTGCTTATTTCATTGCCTTGTTTTGCATGGTTTTCAGGTCTCGAGTTAAAGAATACCTTCCGATCACTGGGTTGGCAGAATTCAATAAACTCAGTGCCAAACTAATCTTTGGATCTGACAGGTATGTGATGGCTTATAATGTAAGGCGTTGGTATGTAACATTGATGATATTTGCAAATTTGTTAGAGTAAATGATTTAAAAGTGTTCGATAACTCATTTCCTGATGTTAGGCAGATTCTGAGCCAAGGGCCATGATGTTAGGCAGATTCATAGCATTTCCTGACTTGGATGCATGCAAATTGTAACCATCAGGAAATAACAGCTGATAATGTCTTTCTGAGCCAACTCAAACTATGTCCCTATATCTGATAAGTTACTAGCGTCCTGGAGGATATTTATTCATTTCCTTGATCAGGTCTGTGATATATTTTCAAGAATCATACGTCTTTGATCAGGTCTGTGATATATTTTCAAAAATCATACTTCGTGGATGCTTGGCAAATTACTTATTTTAAGCCTAGCCCCTTGATATGATCATTTATATATTATAAAACTTGACCTTTGTCCTATGTTTTTGTTCCTTTGTGTTCTTCAGGTTGGTAATTGTTTGGGCACTTTGATCAAAACATTCAAGGCTTCTTTCCTGCCATTCTTTGGTGAACTTGCTATGTACATAACACCAATGTTGGTAAGTCCTAAGAAACATGCTACTTGTATTTCTTAGTAGTACTCAAGAAATATGCTTGACATTTTGCTTTTCCTGTTGTATTTATGCATTTTTTTTATTAGTGAACTGCAAATTCTTATATATGTCTACATTTCCGTGAAAATTCTTGTCTCAATGCTTAATGATTTCCATCTCAAATATTTTAGGTCCTATTACACTGTTGCTTAGTTGGATTTGTTGTGGATTTCAACTTCTTTCAAGTTTCTTAAGAGAACATTTATGTAGCCATATTCTTATTGCCTATGTTTTGTTCTTGTGGTAGACAGTAGGGAGTTTAGTGGCTTCTTTAGTATTCCTCTATTTATTAACTCTTTCACAACTATTCATCATATAATACCATCATGAGATCATAGAAATTTCTATCTTCATATCCGTATCCGTATCCGTATATAACAAATATGGATATGCTTGATATCCGATTCGTATCCGTATCCGTATCCGTATATAATAAATATGGATATGCTGGATATCCGATTCGTATCCGTATCCGTATATAATAAATATGGATATGCTGGATATCCAATTCGTATCCGTATCCGTTTAGAATAAATATGGATATAAATTTTAATATCCGTTTAGTATTCGTATCCGTATTCGTATCGTTAAAAAATATGGATACAAATACGGATATACTACTATCCGATCCGTATCCGATCCGTTTTCAGCCCTACTAATGAAACAACTCAAGATCCCAACTCTTTGGTCGACACGCCAAAAATCAACGAATAAGACATCAAGAACAAGACACCAGTCACGAAGAAACAAATAAAACCCACGAAAATAAAAACGAGTCATCCTATCCTTTTGATCGGTGATCCGCCAAGAGATGACAACGGAAAGGAGGATTACCCCGAGGATCGGATCCTCTGGCGTCTGGACGACGAGAGAGAACACGAACCCGCCGTAGAACCCAGCGGTCGATGAGGGAGTGATTGCGCCATGAAGGTTTTCGGACGCCATGGGAGGAGTTGGAGAAGCAGCGGACGAAGGAGACTGACCGCAAAAAAAGGAGGAATTTTATTTTCATTTTTTTCCTATTTTTGACAACAAAAATATGTTTGGTAGTCAACCATGTTAATCCTCTGCCTGCTCTATAATCCCTCCGGCTCTGATTCCACTTTGTCCATCCCACAAATTCCACATCCCCATGGAGTAGTAGCTGCTGCTGGGGTCCAAGGAAAGCCGGAAGGAGAAGGCCTGGAAGGATGCGGCGGCTATGAGGAACTATGGTAAAGAGGAGGTCATGGCTGGGGAGGAGGAGAAGGGGATCAAGGCAGAGAGATCTAGAGAGGGAAGAGAAAGGAAAAATGTTTGTCATGCGAAGAAAAAACAAAAAAAAACTACCCCAATCTTGCTAGTGTGCCTGATTTCGAAGGGGCGATGTGCCAGATTTTCACTGCTCGGGAGGCTGATTGAGTACAAAGAAGGATGGGGAAAGTTGGAGTAGATAGAAGAAGCAGAGCTGCTTACTTACTTGATGACGGGTTGATGACCGAGCAGAGCAAAGAGAAATTAGTGGGGAAGCCGAACTGCCAGTCTGCCACCGTCTCCTTCGCTGCCCTCCGCGGACCGCGATGGATCACTCCTCCAGTCCTCCTCGCTGTCACCGGGAAGTCTGGACGTGGAATGGTGGAAGTATGGAAGACGAAGAAGTGAAGTCTGTGAAGAACGGAAGAAGAAGAAAACTGAAAACGGAAGAAAGAAGAAAAGGAAACTGAACGGTGGAAGTCTGCACACCGTACACGATGTGTCGATTCCTAAGCCATTTTGATTTTATTTTTTAGCTAAAAAAATAGCTGTTGCAATGTCGGTGTCGCCTGACTCGCCCAGTCGCCCGACTTGCAGTGTTGCTCGACTTGCCCGAATTTTATTTTTTAAAACGGATATCCATATCCGTATTTAATATATATATATATATATATATTGTATTTGTATTTGTATCCGATTAATTTTTGAATTAAATATCCGAATCCGTATCCGAATCCGATTAAACTATAAAAAAATATCCGAATTTGATATGATTCGAATACTAATACGAATACAATCGGAATTTATCCGATCCATTTTCAGCCCTAATGGTGCACGTTTTGAAAGGGGCACTCTATGGTCAATGGTAACTCTATAATTTATTTTTTTAAAAGAGACAAGGTAAAGCAACAAAAAGAATTCTCACACCCCTCGCTCCTCTTTCTTCCTTCCTTTTCTACTTTATGCCCCTCGCATTTAGAGTTGGGCACTGGGCTATGCCTAATACAACATAATTCAGGCTTACTGAACTATCTTCATAGCCGTGCCGTATCTGATACGGTTCAATAACAAACGGACTGTACTAGATATAATACAGAAAAAAATTTAGATCCGACATGATCTTTGACTCATCGGGCCTGAGTCATACTAGAACGTATCTCAGACCGTGCCAATACGGTCATGCCAAGCATGGCCCACCAAGGATATGGCCATGGTATATCCGCGCCATATGCACGGGGTTCCATGTTAGAGCTCCAAGAAATATGGGGACTTGCAGGGTTGGACCAGATGGATCGGGAAACGACGTCGGCAGAGTGAGGGCAGCACTAGTCACATAAATTTTTGAGCCTGTAATTTGATTACCATCCTAGGATATCTAACTATTACATCCCAACTAACATTTGCACGATCTAAAATTTTGGATGGTCCGTAGAAGGTGGGAAAAAAATTGATAATTATTTTTGTTTATTGCCTTCATTTGATTAATTACCATTATGATCCGGTTTATAAAATAAAATTATTTAAATTATATTATAACTAACTAAATTTATCTTTTAGTTTCTAATTTATGGATAAGATTTTATTCAAACCACGGAAACTAATGATTGATTCAATCTACAATGATTTTGGATTGATCCATATTGATCAAATTATTTTTAATCTTATTTTTACTTTTTAAGTTATTTTAGATAATAAACTTTGTTAACTCATTCAAGAAGTAGACATGGGTCATTCATTGACAAGTATAGGCTCATGATTAACCTATTTCAAACATTTATAATTAGAGGAGCAACAACTTAGAGAAGAGCCTAATTGGCTATTTTACTTATTTATTTTATCATTTCTCATCATTTTTCTGTTCATTACTTCTTTAGTCTAATAGTTAGTTTCAATGTCAAAGAATTTCTTCCAAAGATAGCTATGAATCTCTAATACTTTTACTATTAAGTGCAGATTAGATTTATTGATTTTTCTTTTGGATCAGGAAAAGTCTTTATACAATGTCTTCGGTGTAAGATGGTCTGCTTTGGGCGTGACAATTCGCTCATGCGTAGGTCTACACTGGGAGTTTCGCTCATGGGTTCCGTATCGCTAACGTGCAGGTCTGCATAAGCGAATTACCGCACCAAATGCAGGCCATCCTACACCGAACGATGTACAAAGGCTTTTCCTTTGGATCAAGCTCATGGGCTAAATTTTTGTTCAAAATGTGGGAGCCAATATCTTGATCCAGAAATTGAATTCCTTGGGTTAAAGTTTTCATTCGAGGACCAAAGTTCTTGTGCTAAGATCATGTACTAAGCAAGAAAAAGCTTCAACACCTAAAAAATGTAATAACTCTACTTCTTAATGGCTATATAGCCCTTAAAAACGGCTATATAAACTAATAGGGGTTTATGCCAAACCCTCCACCATTAAGACGGCTTCACATTAATAAATTTTTTATTTTCAATAATTTTTTAATTTATTTAATTTTTTTTAAAAAAATTTAAGGCCATGATGGGCTCGACGGGCTGGCACAACTGCCTGTGCTGTGCCGGCACGACGGGCTAGCCTAGGCCCGTCATGGGCCGTGCTATGCCGGGCTCAAAAAATCCTTTTTTCGAGCTCGGCACAGCATGGTTTAACGGGCCATGCCGGCACGGCCCGGTACTGTAGCAGTACCATGCCGTGCCAGGCACGGCTCGGTTCGTATCGGGCTGTGCCGGCCCATGAGTGACACGGCCCAATGCCCACCTCTACTCGCATTGCTGTTGCTGACGCTGCTTATATCGTTGGCTCTAGCAGTGCTGGAACTTCTCCTCAGGACTCGTTGCCGTGTTCTCAACCTCCTCCTCTCTTCTCTTCTTGATATTTTTCTTCGCATCGATGCTCGCACTCTCTCTGCTCTTGCTCGTTCTCTCTGCTAGCTCACTCCACATCCATGCTTGCAGTGTTCTTCTAGGCTCCTCCTGATTGTTAAAATACAATAGTTGTTAGTTTTTAATATTTTATTTTATTTTATTTTTAATTTTTATTAAGCTTTTACATAATGGACCTATTTTATTATGCTTTGATGTGGTAGCCTTAGATAGATAAGATCATAAGAGGCATTATGTTTATCCATAGAACCAAGAAACAATATTTATATGGTGATGTGTTTAAAGAAAATATAGATCTATTTTTTCTTCTCGAGAGAAAACCTTTCCTCTACTTAATTTCTCTTTCAAAAACAATCTATATTGGAAACAATCTCAACTACAAAAATTGGTATCAGAACCAGATTCCTTGATTCCATCAGATCCAAAGTAAAGCCACAAAAAATACAAACAATGGATTCACGGCCTTCTCCGGCCTCTTCCTCACCAATGCTATCTTCACCATCAATCCTCCTCAAGCAATCTCTTGAAGCGGCAGTAAGTCAGGATTCCGTCTGAAACCAGAAGCGAAAGTCGTACACCGCCTCATCATCACCTAGCCATCTTGCTTTCTCACGATCGAAGTCGGTCTATCAGATTTCTTCGTCTTGCACTTTTTCTCTTCCAAAGCAACAAAAGATTTTACCAGGACATCTCTTCCATCTTCCAACAACACAAAGGAGAAAGGAGTTTTTTGACTGCCAAAAAAAAAAAAAAAGACGGAACATGAGAGACCAGGTGCTTCTTCTTTATTGTTCCTCTCTTCTTAGTCTTTCGTTTATTATTTTTGTTTTGAGTCACGCGGTGCGAGGAGATAAAAGGCTTAACCAACCGCCGTTAGGATTTTTCTCTAGAAGCCTCAAATCTTGAAAAGAAAGCGGTGAAGAAAAGAATTTGCTATACATATATAAATAAAATAAAATATAGGTATGATTTATGGCATGCTCAAAATGAATATCAATCAATCTTCTATTCCTATTTTTGATGTAGAAAATTATAATTATTGAAGCATCAAGATGAAAACCCTTTTTATTTCACAAGATGCATGGGATCTAGTAGAGAATGGGTACGAAGAACCAGTTAATCCAACAAATCATCAAAGGAGCAACTAAAGGACTACAAAAAGAAGGATGCCAAAGCCCTATTATTTATCAAACAAGCTGTGTTTGAGAAATTTTTTTTCAAAATTATTAGAGCCACTAAATCAAAGGAGGCATGTAACATCTTGCAGAAGGAATTTCAAGGCAACATAAAGGTGAGAGCTATCAAACTTTAAACTCTAAGAAGAGAGTTAGATAATTTGAGAATGCAAGAAAATAAAAAAAAGGATTACTTATCCAAAATTATGGAGACTGTTAATAAATGAAGAGCTAAGGTGAAACTATCACCGAGCAAAGAATATTTGAAAAAAATTTGGCTAGCTTATCTCCAAAATTTGATACAATAGTTACAATTGTTGAAGAATCTAAAGATCTTTCTTAATTAAGTGTTCATGAATTAATAGGATCTCTTGAAGCTCATGAGCAAAGATTGTTTAGGCATAAAGAATCATCAATTGAAAGTGCTTTTCAATCTAAACTTAAGATGGTTGATAAAAATTCTCAAAAAGAATCATCTAGTCATGCTCCAGTCAAAAGAGAGTCATTCAGAGGTGAAAACCAAAGTAGAGGAAGAAAAAGAAATATGAAAGAAGAGGTAGAGAAATGCAAAGAAATAATTTTTTAAGAAGACAATATGATGAGAGCACTTAACAAAGGTGCAACATATGTAAAAGGTCTTCTCATGCTGAAAAAGATTGCTGATTTAGGGAGAATCACAATGTTATAATTATAAAAAGTTTGAACATGTTCAAAAAGATTGCAGGTACAAAGCAAGTGAGCAAGCACACTTTTCAGAAGAAAATGAAGATCAACAAAGCACATTATATGCATGTCAAACTATAGAAGAGTAAAGAAATAATGTATGGTATCTTGATAGTGGGTGCAGCAATCACATGACTGGAGGCAAATCTATTTTTATGGACATTGACAGTTCTTCAATCTCACAAGTGAAGATGAAAAATGGTGTTCTAGTCCAAGCAAGAGGAAAATGCACAATTGCAATCAATACCAGGAAAGGAAGAAAGTTCATTCATGATGTTTTACTTGTTTCAGATTTGAAGAAGAATCTCTTGAGTGTTGGACAATTGATTGAGCATGGGCACATGATACACTTTGAAGATAATGTTTGTAAGTTATATGACAGAGGAATGAAAAAGCAACTTATGGTAAATATCAAGGAGAAAAATAGAAGTTTTCCTCTTATTTTGCACTATGCAAAGGATGTTGCATGGAAGTTGAAAATAAATGATGAGTCATGGTTATGGCACAAAAGGTTTGGGCACTTGAACTTTCAAAGTTTAAGAAGTTTACATTAAAAGAATATGGTGTATGGTCTATCAGCAATACATGACAAGAAAGAACCTTGTGAAGGATGTGCACTTGAAAAATAACATAGAGAGGCATTTCCAAAAGAGCATGTATGGAGAGCCAAAACATATTGGAGCTTATTCATACTGACATATATATATATATATGGACCTATAAAAACTCCTTCTCATGCAGGTAACATCTACTTCATTATTTTTATTGATGACTATTCAAGGATGACATGGGTATATTTCATGAGACATAAATCAAAGACATTTCTTATCTTTAAGAAATTCAAAAATCTTGTGAAAGACAAAGTGTGCTTTATATCAAAGTGCTGAGAAGTGATAGAGGTGGTGAATACAATTCAAATAAATTTGAGAAGTTTTGTGAAGATGATGGTGTACAAAGATATGGTTATGCACCAGAGCAAAATGAAGTTGCAGGAAAAAAGAACCGTACTATTGTTGAGATGTCCAGATCTGTGCTCAAAGACAAAGGCCTTCCAAATTCTTATTGGGCAGAAGCAGTGAATACAACAATGTATCTGATGAATAGATGTCCAACAAAAGCTCTTCAGAATATGACACCATTTGAAACTTGGTATGATAGAAAGCCTTCAGTGAAGCATTTCAAAATCTTTGGATGTGTGTGCTATGCATATATTCCAAAGGAAAGGAGACATAAACTTGATTAAGTAAGTAAAAATATATCTTTGTTGGATATAGTCTAAATCAAAAGGTTAAAGACTTTTCATCTTGATGCAAAATCAAGTGAGCATAAGAAGAGATGTTATTTTCAATGACAAAGTTGCTTGAGATTGGAAGCAAAAGAAAGTTGAAGAAAATATTATTTTTTTTAGTGAAGAAATTCATGATGCTCAAAATGAAGAAAATGAGGTTGAAGGTTCACCATAAATTTCTTCAAGTGTAAGTCCATTTTTAACTTCAAGTTCTACTCATATAAAATGAGAAGATTAAGTGACATTTATGCTTCTTGTAATTTCTGCTTGATTGAGCCTGAAACTTATGAAAATGCTATGCATGAAAAAGTATGAAATAAGGCAATGCAAGAAGAAATCAATATAATTGAGAAGAACAAAACTTGGGAATTAGGGAAGAAGCCAAGTGATAAGGAAGTCATTGGCTTGAAGTGGATCTACAAAATAAAACACAATTCGGATGGCACCATTCAAAGGCACAAAGCAAGATTGGTAGCAAAGGGATACTCTTAATTGTCTGTATTGATTATTAAGAAACTTTTGCACCTATTGCTAGACATGATACAATTAGAACTCTTATTTCTATAGCAGCACATAAAAGTTAAAAACTACACAACTAGATATATATAAAGTCAGCATTCTTGAATGGAGTATTGAAAGAAGAAATTTATGTTGAACAACCTCAAGGCTTCATCATCAAAGGTCAAGAAAATCATGTATACAAGTTGAAGAAGCATTATATGAGCTGAAGCAAATACCGAGAGCATGATATTCTCAAATTGACTCCTATTTCAATGACAAACATTTTCTAAGAAGTCCAAGTGAACCAACATTTTATGTGAAGAAGCAAGGTAATGATATTCTCATTGTTTCTCTTTATGTTGATGATTTAATTATTACTGGTAATAATGAGAATATAATTTTGACTTTCAAAAGTGATATGATGAGAAGATATGAAATGAATGATATGTGTTTGCTACATTATTTTTTGGTAATTGAAACCAGTCAAAGAAAAGATGGTATCTTTATCAGTCAAAAGAAGTATGTAGAAGGCATTATCAAGAAATTCAAAATGAAAAATTGCAATATGTGGAAATACCTTTTGTGGTAAATGAAAAATTGATGAAAGAAGATGAAAGTGGTGAAGCCAATGCAATTATATAGAAGCATTATTGAAAGTTTATTATATCTAACAATTACAAGGCTAGACATAATGTTTGCATCAAGTTTACTTTCCAGATTTATGCAAAAGTCAAGTAATATTCACTTTGGACAAGCAAAAAGAGTCTTGAGATACATCAAAGGTACTAAAGATTATGGAATCATGTATGAAAGAAACAATGATGATATTGTGAAGTTATTTGGGTTTAGTAATAGTGATTGGGCTAGAAGCATTGATGACATGAAAAGCACATCAGGTTATGTATTCTTTTATGGATCAGGTGTCATATCTTGGGCATCAAAGAAGCAAGATACAATGACATTATCATCTTCTGAAGCTGAATATGTTTCAACAACTTTGGCAGCACAACAAATAATTTGGTTGAAAAGAATACTTGAAGTATGTGTGAGAAGCAAGAATAAGCTATTACTCTGCTATGTGACAACAAATCTACTATTTCTTTGACGAAGAATCCTATATATCACAGCCGCACCAAGCACATCAAAATCAAGTACCATTTGATAAGAGATGTGTAGAAGGAAAAGAAATTGAAGTCAAGTATGTGAAGACTGAAGACCAAATTGCAGACATCATCACCAAGGCACTACCCAAGAAGAAATTCATTCACTTTAGAGATCGCATGGGTATCCAAGAATAACCATTAAAGAAAATGTTAAAATATAATGATGGTTAGTTTTTAGTATTTTATTTTATTTTATTTTTAATCTTTGTTGAGCTTTTACATAATAGGCCTATTTTATTATGCTTTGATGTGATAGCCTTACATGGATAAGATCATAAAAGTCATTATGTTTATCCGTAGAACCAAGAAATAATATTTATACGATGATGTACTCAATGAAAATATAGATCTATTTTTTCTTCTCAAGAATTTTTTTTTCGATCTAATTTCTTTTCTAAAAATAATTTATGTTGAAAATAATCCTACCACCGATTGCCACCTCCTTTGCGCCGTTTCTCTGTCTCCTCTTTCTCTCTAGCATACTCTTCGCACGCTGGCACTCTCTCTTCTCCCTCTCATAAAATCTCGGCTGCCGCTGGCATATTGCTGCTTGCATAGCTGGAGCTCTGGGTCTTCTTTCTCGCAAAAGAGAACCAGGGTGGTAGAAAGAAAGAAGAAGATAAAATAGAGGATGAAGAAGATAAAATAGAGGATGTGACGTTACGCCGTTGGACGTGCCGCGCTAGCAGGTCTCTGGTTTGGTGGTACGTGGAAACTAGATGGAACTACGGCGTGCGTGCCATGAGCCAGAGACCAAAGATCAGACACGTGTTGCGTAGGACACCATGCAACATCACACATGTGTACGCCTTTCGCCACACTCGGCGGGCGTTTGGACGTACAGCCATATGCGGCTCACGAGAAGACGCCCCAACCTCCGTCCGTTACCGTAACGCGTCGTACGCCAAGAGCAAGACAAAACCTCACACGCAGAGGCAGTGGACACCGTCACCGGACTCTGTGGGCAATTGGGACGTGACGGCCGGTTGCGGCCCACACGAGACACACCCCTTCCTCCGTTCCTCCCCGTAACACGTGGACTCCTCGGCCAAAGCAAGGCACCAAGAGATACACGCGTCCAGCTTGCCGGAGAAGAGAGCTCCAGCGTACAGACCTCCAGATCCGACTTAGCTTGGCATATCGTCGATGATTTCGTGATCCGACGTCCGGACTTGACGAGCCGTTTTGTCCATCACCGGATCCTGCGTCCACGTAGCCATGCAGGAGTGGCCTTGTTGCCACGTTAACCCCTCTCTCTCAAGACTTACGACCTTTTTCTCCCTATAAATGGAGACCTCCAGCTCCTCCACTTCTCATCGTCCCAGTTGAGCTTTCCCTTCTCCGAGCGAGCGAGAGCCAGCCATGACGACCAAATCAAGAGCCTTCATTCCTTTCCTTCTTCTTCTTTCCATCCTTCTCCTCTCCGCCACCCTGGCTCTCTCCGCTACCGAGGGAGAGGACCCTGAGCGTGAGAGGCGGAAGGAGCAGTGCATGCAGGAGTGCCGGGAGAGCACACAAGGCGAGGAACAACAGAGACAGTGCATGCGCCAGTGCGAGCAGCGCTACGAACAAGAGAGGAGGGGGCAAGGCGAGGAGAGATCCAGAGGAGGAGGTCAAAGAGAGGATCCCGAGAAGCGGCTTGAGGAATGCCGGATGGAGTGCCGGGAGCAAGAAAAGGGGTGGAGGGAGCAGAAAGAGTGCGAGCAGCGGTGTGAGAAGGAGTACAGAGAGCATCGTGGGGGGAACAAGGAGAAAGAAGAAAGAGAGGAAGGGAGGGAGGAGGAGAAGAGAAGAGGGAGCGATCCTTTCTTCTTCGACGAGGAGAGCTTCGTTCACGGGTTCAGCACCGATCGCGGCCGCCTTAGTCTCCTCAGAAACTTCATTGAGAAGTCCAGGCTTTTGCTTGGGGTCGCCAACTATCGTCTTGCCATCCTGGAGGTCGGTCCAGAAACCTTCATGATCCCCAGGCACTTTGACGCAGAGAACATTATGTTCGTATCCAGAGGTAAAAGGCTAGCATTCACTCTTGCATTTTTGCCTCTGGTTTTATCTTTTTCAGCCTCCAACTTCAATGGATAGGCTGCATATATTTATTTATATATGATGATGTGTAGGAAATGGACTCATAACTCTTACATCGGAACATCATACGGAGACTTATGAGCTTAGCGAGGGAGATCTCTGTAGGGTGCGCGCAGGAAGAATCGTTTCTGTGACGAACACAGACGGGAGGAAGAAGCTCGAGATAGTCTCCCTCGGGGAGCCCGTAGGCACTCCTGGCATGTTTGAGGTCACTCACACCAGCCTATCGCTCAAAATTCTAAGTCGTTATCTTCTAATTTACTCTTAATTTGTCTAAAGTTACTAACCATCGAACTTTGTGACCGTGCAGTCGTTCGTTGGTGCTGGCGGAGAAAACCCCGAGTCATTTTACCGGAGCTTCAGCGACCGAGTCTTAAGAGCTGCCTTTAATGTATAATAATATCTTTCCCTCTCTCACTCTTGTCTAACATACCCATGTTGTATTTTGTGGCTCCTAAGTCCTAACATAAGAGCGAATCATTGTCGGCCTATCTATCAGACACGACAAGACTTGCTGGACAAGCTCTTTGGGACGCAGAAGAAGGGACCTATGATAGAGATAAGCAAAGAGCAGATGAGGGAGATGAGACGCCAGGCCGGCACCGGGGGCCGGCCCATCGGTGTGTCGAGGAAGCCGTTCAATCTGTTCCGCAAGAGCCCTTCCTTCTCCAACCGCCATGGAGAGCTAAGAGAGGCCGATCGCGATGACTATCCGGAGCTCGGGGACCTCGACATCCGAGTCTCCTACAATAACATCAGCAGGGTAATTAGGCTTTCCTCCTCACATTCTCTTGTTTCAATGAGGCTTCAAGATAGAATTTAAAGTGGTGGTTGTTCGGCAGGAATCCATGATTTCACCTTACTACAACACAATGGCAACTAGGATTGCCGTTGTGATAAGAGGCAGAGGCAAGGCCCAGATAGTGTACCCGCACGTGTCGAGAGAACGGGAGGAAAGACGAGGGCGAGAGGAAGAGGAACAGCGAGGTCGACAGGAAGGCAGGGAGGAGGAAGAGCAGCAACAGCAACGTGGCCAACACTACCAACGCGTCGAATCCGGCTTATCTCCTGGCAAGGTGTTCGTCGTTCTCCCCGGCCACCCATCCGTCACCATGTCTTCCCGCGAGGGGAATCTTGAGGTCTTGTGCTTCGAAATCACTGCCAGAAACAACCACAGGACCTTCCTTGCAGGTAACTGTTTTTCTTAAAACTTTTGCATGAGAATGGCTGGCTGCTGGCCCGTTGCAATTTACAAGTGTTGTTCTTGTTTACTTGATCAAGTTTTATGTATGACTCTCTAATGCAATTTGAATGTTCTTGCGGTGGAATACAGGGAGGAACAACGTATTGAAGCGGATGGATAGGGTGACCAAGGAACTGGCCTTTGATCTGCCGGCGAGGGAGGTGGACGAGGTCTTGGATGCCCAAAAGGAGGAGGTTTTCCTGAAAGGCCCAAAGGAGCGCGAGCGGGAGAGCCAGAGAGGGGAAGGCCGAGACGGTCCGCTTGAATCTATCCTGCGATTTGCCGGCTTTTGAGAAGGAACGAAGGGAGGATGTGAGTTGTGGAGACCAGCTTGAGGGGGAGATGTATGAGAGTGTAGAATACTAGTACTAGTAGTATGTCGTCGTCGTCGTCGTCGTCTGAGAGATGCATGTAAATCCTCTGGAATAAGCGCTTTTAAAATGCCTTGGAATAAAAGTCTTCCCTTTAATTCGGTGTTTAACACATGGACCACTTCTATTTGGCAGCTACCGTTCTGCTTTGCCATTAATTGCTAGCACTTGATGATTTCACGGATTAAGAGCACGTGGTCTATATATGGAGGTCTTTACGTTGGACAACCCATGCTTGCCAAAAACACTGCATGAATGGTTTGTGGTGCTTGGGTTTGATTATTATTTCATCATTTAATATATATATATGAGCTGTTACGACGAGGCGGGCGCAAAATTTTGATCTGCATGGATTGTAGAGCGATGGATAATATGCGACGTGTATATGAACCTTCCCCGTATCTCCGAACCTCCGGTCCGGTCCCGCGTGACGTAGTGTCTTTGAAAACTTAAAAAAAAAAAAAAAAATTGGATGAACCAAGACAACAGTGCAATAAATATATTAATAAACACTTTTTATCAATTTTGAAAATTTTTACGGGTTTAATAAATTGAGTAAAATGAAACCAGAAGTGATTTTCAATACATTTTACGGGAAAAAATGGGATCTCACAAGGTGAGTAGGCGAGATGTTGGGGTAGCTGAACTATTTTTAAACCTTAGAAAACAAGAAAATCCTAGATCTTTTTGTTTCCCCCACCGCCCCTCTGTTGATTATTTAGAAAAAAAATAAAACTCAAATAAACCTACCAAGAAAGTTTTTTCAAAAAAATTCTAAACAAGAATAATTCATCATCGTTTTTAATGCACCAAAGCCTACTAAAACTCAGGGAGAAGGAAGGGGACAGCGAGGAAGAAGCAGAGGGATGGTATACGTGGAGGCCGCTGCGCCGAAGATGATGGAGGTTCGAAAGTGCTTGAAGGATCTCAAACTAGGGCTGAAAATGGATCGGATAAATTTCGATCGTATTTGTATTCGTATTTGAATCATATCAAATTCGGATATTTTTTCTATAGTTTAATCGGATTTAGATACGGATTCGAATCAAAAATTAAATAGATATAAGGATACGGATATCCGTTCTGGGCGAGTCGGACGACACTGCAAGTCGGGCGACTGGGCGAGTCGGGAGACACTGACACTGCAACAGCTATTTTTTTAGTTAAAAAATAAAATCATAACGGCTTAGGAATCGATACGTTGTGCAGACTTCCATTGTTCAGATTCGTTTTCTTCTTTCTTCCGTTTTCAGTTTTCTTCTTCTTCCGTTCTTCACAGACTTCACTTCTTCGTCTTCCAGACTTCCACCGTTCTACGTCCAGACTTCCCAGTGACAGCGAGGAGGACTGGAGGAGTGATCCATCGCGGTTCGTGGAGGCGGCGAAGGAGATGGTGGCAGACTGGAAGAGTGATCCATCGCGGTTCATGGAGGCGGCGAAGGAGATGGTGGCAGACTAGCAGTTCGGCTTCCCCACTAATTTCTTTTGCTCTGCTCGGTCGTCAACCCGTCATCAAATAAGTAAGCAGCTCTGCTTCTTCTATCTACTCCAACTTTCCCCATCCCTTCTTTGTACTCAATCAGCTTTCTGAGCAGTGAAAATCTGGCACATCGCCCCTTCGAGATCAGGCACACTGGCAAGAATGGGGTTGTTTTTTTTTTTTTGTTTTTTCTTCGCATGACAAACATTTTTCCTTCCTCTTCCCTCTCTAGATCTCTCTGCCTTGATCCCCTTCTCCTCCTCCCCAGCCATAACCTCCTCTTTACCATCGTTTCTCATAGCCGCCGCATCCTTCCAGGCCTTCTCCTTTCGGCTTTCCTTGGACCCCAGCAGCAGCAGCTGCTCCATGGGGATGTAAAATTTGTGGGACGGACAAAGTGGAATCAGAGCCGGAGGGGATTATAGAGCAGGCAGAGGATTAACATGGTTAACTACCAAACATGTTTGTGTTGTCAAAAATAGGAAAAAAATGAAAATAAAATTCCTCTTTTTTTGCAGTCAGTCTCCTTCGTCCGCTGCTTCTCCTACTCCTCCCATGGCGTCCGAAAACCTTCATGGCGCGATCGTTCCCTCATCGACCGTTGGGTTCTACGGTTGGTCCGTGTTCTCTCACGTCGTCTAGGCGTCGGAGGATCCGATCCTCGGGGTAATCCTCCTTTCCGTTGTCATCTCTTGGCGGATCACCAATCAGAAGGATCGGATGACTCATTTTTATTTTCATGGGTTTTGTTTGTTTCTTCATGACTGGTGTCTTGTTCTTGATGTCTTATTCGTTGATTTTTGGCGTGTCTGACCAAAGAGTTGGGATCTTGAGTTGTTTCATTGGGTTTGGGATGTTAGACTTAATTTGCTTAAACATAATTACCTCCAGCCATTATTATTTAATGGTGGTAAGGAATCCGATCTTCCTGGTTTTCTTTGGACTGCACGGGAAATCTTCCTTTCTTAACAATCTCGATTGATCTTCCCTCTTCCTCTCGATGGATCGGTCTTCTAATCAACGAGCTCTCGCATTCAGATGGTGTATGCCTTCATGATTGCTCTTGATCAGGGACTCAATTCCAATGCCTCCGCTTTTAGATTTCTCTCTCGAGAATCTTAGGATCTCTCTCGAGAACCCTGTTCTAAAACCTTAGGATTTCTCTCGAGAACCGTGTTGTAAAACCTTAGGATGGGGTCCCTTTTTATACCCATTTCCTTCACCGCATGCCCCATCAAGCGAGCGTTTAGGTATTAAGGGAGGGGGGCTGTTATCACTTTAATAGGAGATACGTTTAGTCAATAAAATTAGGACCATTATTAAGATGGGTTACTACATTCTCCACTTGGTCCGTATATTTTATCAACACTGAATAAGAAACTAAATACATGAATCATAGCGATAGGTCCTCTATAATTGAGTATTATCTTCTATGTATTACAATGCATTCAATTTCTTTATTACCATTCCAAATGTGACAACATAACATAATGAATAAACCATATGTTTATTCAGAGTCCAAAAGAAAAGTTTGTCATTTCTCAAAAGTCATATAATGTGTACACCTGAATGAGAAATAAACAAACGATTGAAATAAGAGTTTCATTTGTACAAATTGTTATCAATACAATTATATCATGGAACCAACTCCCATTCTTATCACATGATCCTTAAACTTCTTAATTGGCATGCCTTTAGTCAAAGGATCAGCTATCATCAATTCAGTGCTAACGTGTTCTATGACCACTTTATTTCTTTAACACGTTCTCTTATGGCTAAATACTTAATGTCGATATGTTTACTTCGACTACCACTCTTATGGTTTTTAGCCAAAAATACAGCAGCTGAATTGTCACAGTACAATTTAATTGGCCTAGTAATAGAGTCAACAATTCTAAGCCCTGAGATGAAACTCTTCAACCATACACCTTGCGATGTAGCCTCAAAACAAGCAACGAACTCCGCTTCCATAGTAGAGGTAGCAGTCAAGGTCTGCTTTGCACTCCTCCATGATATGGCTCCACCAGCTAACATAAATATAAATCCTGATGTTGATTTCCGAGAATCAATGCAGCCAGCAAAGTCCGAATCTGAGTAGCCCTCTATCTCCAAATGATCAGTTTGTCTATACATGAGCATGTAGTCCTTGGTCCCTTGAAGATACCTCATGACCTTTTTAGCAGCTCTCCAATGGTCTAAACCTGGATTACTCTGATATCTTCCCAACATTCCTACTGCAAATGCTATGTCAGGTCTTGTGCAAACCTGAGCATACATTAGGCTTCCAACAGCTGAAGCATATGGAATGTTGTGCATCTGTTCCCATTCAAGTTCATTTTTAGGGCACTGGTTCAAAGCGAACTTGTCACCCTTCACTATAGGTGCAACACTTGGTGAACAATTTTTCATCCGAAATCTCTCCAAGACTTTATTGATATAAGTTTCTTGAGATAATCCCAAAATGCCTCGAGATCTTTCTCTATGGATCTTAATGCCAATGACATAAGATGCCTCACTCATATCTTTCATATCAAAATTTTTAGAGAGAAATTGTTTCACCTCATGTAGCAACCCTTTATCATTGGTTGCAAGTAGAATGTCATCCACATATAGGACCAAGAAATAAATTTTGCTCCCACTAACCTTCTGGTATATACATTGATCCATGATGTTCTCTTCAAAACCAAAGGAAGAGATCACATCATGAAATTTTAAATACCACTGACGTGAGGCTTGTTTCAATCCATATATGGATTTCTTAAGTTTGCAAACCAAATGCTCACCATCACTAGAGGAAAATCCTTCAGGTTGTTTCATGTAAACCTCTTCCTCTAGATCTCCATTAAGGAATGCGGTCTTCACATCCATTTGATGTAACTCAAAATCAAAATGAGCTACCAATGCCATAATTATTCGGAGAGAGTCTTTCTTGGATACAGGAGAAAATGTCTCCGTGTAGTCGATTCCTTCCCTCTGAGTGAATCCTTTGGCAACGAGTCTTGCTTTATATCTCTCAATGTTGCCTTGTGAGTCTTTCTTTATTTTAAGATCCATCTACATCCAATGGCTTTTACACCATCAGGCAACTCAACAAGATCCCAGACTCGATTAGATGCCATAGATTCCATCTCTTCTTTCATGGCATTGAACCACAAGTTTGATTCCTTAGAACTCATGGCTTGTGAAAACGTTTCAGGATCATTTTCGGCTCCAATGTTATAGTCAGATTCATGTAGATACACAACATAATCACTAGGAATTGCTGATTTCTTTATTCTAGTTGATCTTCTTAATGTTATGTCAATGACCTCTTGAGGAGTATCTTGCACAACTGATTGTTGATGAACAACACGATCTTCTAGATTACCAGCTTGTGAATCTCAATGACTGGTTGTTGGGCACTTAATTGAGTTTGAGGAGTGCTGTAAATAACAACCAATCCCTCACTTGAAGTGGAAGCTGGAATAACTGAATGATCTTTCTCAGAAGAAGCCAAATACTGAGATTGATCACTCCCACTGATCAAGTCATTCTCAAGAAATTTTGCATTTCTTGATTCCACAATCCTAGTGCTGTGAGATGGACAATAAAATCTATAACCCTTGGACTTCTCAGCATATCCAATAAAGTATCCACTGATAGTCCTTGGGTCTAGTTTCTTTTCTTGTGGATTATAGACTCTTACTTCAGATGGGCATCCCCAAACACGTATATGTTGCAGACTCGGTTTCCAACCTTTAAATAACTCAAATGGCGTTTTAGAAACAGCCTTGGTTGGAACCCGATTCAATATATACGCAGCAGTTTTAAGAGCTTCAGTCCACAAGGATTTAGGTAAGTTAGAGCTGACAATCATGCTCCTTACCATGTCCAATAATGTCCGGTTTCTCCTTTCAGCTACACCGTTTTGGTCAGGAGACCCTGGCATGGTGTATTGTGCAACAATTCCATTTTCTTCAAGAAACCGAGCAAACGGACCAGGTGCTTGTCCATTCTCAGTGTATCTACCATAATATTCTCCACCTCTATCTGACCTCACGATTTTAATTTGCTTGCCGCATTGTTTCTCTACTTCTGCCTTAAATACCTTAAAGGCATCTAATGCTTCGTTCTTATTATGAAGTAGGTAGAGATACATATATCGTGAATAGTCATCAATAAATGAGATGAAGTATCTCTGACCATACGAATCCATATCTGGGCTACAGATATCCGTATGTATGATCTCCAGTATTTCCAAACTTCTCTTGGCATTTTTCTTGTACTTGTTGGTTTGCTTTCCCTTTATGCAGTCCACACAAGTGTCAAAATCAGTAAAATCAAGAGTATCAAGTACTCCATCTTTTACTAATCTTTTAATTCTCTCAATGGAGATATGACCTAATCTCCGATGCCACAAAATAGAGGAATTCTCATTTATAACACATCTTTTCATACCAGTTTGGGCGTGCATCACATTATAGGTGGTATTATTTTTCAGATTGATTTGAAAAAGATTGTCTGACAATGTACCATTCCCAATAAGCTTAGATTTATAAAATAAATCAACAGAGCTTTTATTAAAATTAAAGGAATATCCTGCTGGTACAAGCCTTGACACTGAAATCAAATTTCTAGAGAAACTTGGAATATAAAATGTCTTTTCCAAATCCAAAACAAAACCAGAATGTAAAATAAGTCTGCACGTTCCAATTGCTTCCACATGTGAACCCATCTTGTTTCCTGAATAGATGCTTTGTTCACTTCCCAATGGTTTCCTTTGATTTAGAAAACCCTGCAAGGTATTTGAAACATGGATTGTAGAACCAGAATCAATCCACCATGTGTTATGACATATAACCAAATTGGATTCATGACATACGAATGAGGTTAGAGTACCTTTCTTGTCAAGCCAAGCTTTGAATTTGAGACAATCTTTCTTTATATGCCCTTTCTTCTTGCAAAAGAAGCACTTGGACTCCTTCTTGTCTTCTGTATGGATGGATACTTTACCCTTTCCTTTGCGTTTGGCTTTGGGAGCTTTAGTCTTTCTGTGAGTGACTAAATGTGCACTTTCTCTCATTTCTAAAATCAGCCTCCCTTCCTCTTGAACACACATGGTCAGAAGTTCATTAATTGACCATTTGTCCTTATGTGTATTGTAAGATATTTTGAAGGGACTATATTGCTGTGGGAGTGAGCTCAAAATAAAGTGCACCAAGAAAGATTCTGACATCTCAACCTCTAGGGATTTCAACTGAGCCGCAATGTCCCTCATCTTCATGATGTGCTCACGCACACCTCCAACCGTAGTGAGCTTCATTGATGATAACTTTGTCATTAGGGTGCTAGCCATTGCCTTATCTGAAGACTCAAATTGTGCATCAATAGCCTTCAGAAGTTCCTTGACATTTTTGCACTCAGGAATTGAACCACGTATACTAGCAGAAATTTTAGTACGTATGAACATCATACTGAGGCGATTGGACCGTTCCCATCGTTCATACGCAGCAATCTCAGCCTGAGTGCTAGTAGATGTAACTAAATGTGGTTCATCCTTCCTGATAGCATAGTCAATATCCATGCACCCTAATTGAAGAAGAATTCTCTCCTTCCATAATTTATAATTATCACCACTTAAATCGGGAATGTCACATTTCATATCAGAAATATTAACAGGCAAAATAGCTGCATAAAAAAAAAATCATGTTCATGTAATTGAATTTGAGGCATATAACTTGATGTCATGTTTTACCAATGTAAACATGCAATAACATGAATCAATAACATACAATAACTACCTGTGGGCTAAGTTATTATACTCAAATAGACTCATTAGCTTAATGATGTGACTAACAAATTATATTCCTTTCTTAATTCCTGTGGGTAATTAAGAAAATAATTTGTTATCGCATCCTAATTAATTATATAGTGCAACAAAAATTCCTGTGGGATAAGATTCATTACATTAATATAATTAGTCACAATTAATGTCATCTAACCTTATGTGATCTTTGCAACTCAATATATAATTTTGATTAATCAAAGATGCTGTGGCTACTCCTCAATTAATCAACATCATATTGATCACATGACATTATATGCATATAGATTAACCAATTTAGCATGATTATTAGGTAGTGATCTTAATCAACGTAACATTTCCAAATCAAGATCTGAGTTAGTCAAATTGGCCAGGCCAGTGAAAGAGAAGTGGGGGTCCCCCGTTGCTTTCCTTAGGTCAGTCAACGGAACCAATTAAGTAACCACAATCTCTTTACCTTTCTAGACACCAACTGACCAATCAGATCTTGAAAGGATTTGCACTGTGATTTTTACACTACCACCAAATTCATGCATAGAATAAATCTAGTATGCAGAACAGAAGATAACATTTCAATATCTATTTAATGAATTTAAAATTATCATCTTAAGAAAAAAATTTTGTTAATTAAAATACGTCCGGCCGTAGCTCATTATTCCCTTGGGCCAGTCTATGCAAAACACCGTAGGCATAGAGACTCAGGAGGCGTATTTTAATACAAAATTTAAACTCAAGAAACAAATGATAAAAATAAATCATGTTACATGATTTAATAAAACATTAAACAGATAATAAATGCATTTAAAATCCAACCAATCCAGATTTTAAATCCCGTGAGAGAACGGAAAGACCATAAGCGAGAAAAACGAAAACNACAGATAATAAATGCATTTAAAATCCAACCAATCCATATTTTAAATCCCGTGAGAGAACGGAAAGACCATAAGCGAGAAAAACGAAAACCGAAAGTTTTCTCTCCCCTTTTTAATATTTCACCGATGTGGTTATTGAAGCCACGTTTCCGCTGCATTTCTCTCCTTTTTTTTCTTTTCTTTAATGCTACGTTTCTTTTCTTTTTCTTTCTTTAATGCTATCTCTTTAATACCATAAAAGAAATCTGGGAAACCTTTAATGCTAGAAAGAAATCTTTAATAGAAAAGAAAGAAGCCGTGTTTCCGCAAAATCGGGATCTGAAATAGGTTTAATGGTTTCTTTCAATTCCGTGATCAGAACTGATCGAAACCAACCTGAGATCCGAAAAACTAAAAACGGAAAACACGCGGCATTAATTGCTTGAAAAGAGAAACTTAATAGAAATCTTCGCAAAATAAGGCAGAGGTTTTAACCTCGCTCTGATACCAAATGTTAGACTTAATTTACTTAAACATAATTACCTCCAGCCATTATTATTTAATGGTGGTAAGGAATCCGATCTTCCTGTGGACTGCACGGGAGATCTTCCTTTCTTAACGATCTCGATTGATCTTCCCTCTGATCGATCTTCCCTCTGATCTTGGATCGATGGATCGGTCTTCTAATCAACGAGCTCTCGCATTCAGATGGTGTATGCCTTCATGATTGCTCTTGATCAGGGACTCAATTCCAATGCCTCCACTTTTAGGTTTCTCTCTATAGAACCTTAAGATCTCTCTCGAGAACCTTGTTCTGAAACTTTAGGATCTCTCTCGAGAGAACCGTATTCAGAAACTTTAGGATCTCTCTTGAGAGAATCGTGTTCTGAAACCTTAGAGAACTCTGTACTGAAACCTTAGGATGGGTTCCTATTTTATACCCTTTTCCTTCAACGCTTGCCCCATCAAGCGAGCGCTTAGGAATTAAGGAGGAAGCGAGCGCTTAGGAATTAAGGGAGGGGGGCTGTTATCACTTTAATGGGGGATACGTTGAGTTAATAAATTAGGACCATTATTAAGATAGGTTACTACAACAAATACTCCTCTTCTACCTCGTGATATAAGTTACCAGTGTGTTTTAAACGCTTTAATTGGATCGAAGTAACAATATTGTGATCGCTGATGAAAAGGTAAGTTTAATTTGGAAGCGGCCCGGTACCACGCGCATACTACCGTGATCCGAGGGAAACAAGCGATATCAATGCTGGGCAGCGGGCGAAGTAATGAGTCGGATCATGGAGGGCAGGGGAAGGAGCCTTAAATTCCAGCATCAACGCATGCAACGCTAAAAAAACAAACCATAGATACTCGGTGCGGCGAGAGAGTTCACAGCGGGAGAAAGAGAGAGGAAGGAAGAAGGCAAGATTGTGAGGATGGGGAGACTTTCCAAGTTCTTTTGCTTGGCGTACAATGGTGATTTAGCGGACTGCGGCAACACCGGTGGAGGTGACGCTTTCTTTCTTTCTTTTTGTTTTCTTTTAGTTTGGGTTCGTTCCTTGGATTTCCTTGGGACGTTAGGCCTTCTTCTTCTTCTATGTTTAGCGTGGCTGAGAGCTCGCAGCGGGAGGAAGGAAGAAGGCAAGATTGTGAGGATGGGGAGACTTTCCAAATTCTTTTGCTTCAAGTTTATGGCGTGCAATGGTGATTTAGCGGACTGCGGCAACACCGCATCGGTGGAGGTGACGCTTTCTTTCTTTCTTCTTGTTTTCTTTTAGTTTGGGTTCGTTGCACTATTATGTTGGTTGTTATAATTTTTGAAGTCATTTTATTGAAAAAGATTTATTTCAGATCGATTTTAACATCTCTAAAGAAGAGTTGTGGCCCCACGCCACAAGTAAAGAATAACTTCAAATAAGAAAGAAAAGAATGATCTCTTAAAACTTTGTAACTAAAATTCTTTGATTCAATGAAATACGTTAAAGGACCCAAAACTCTTAATTAGACGAAAATTATATACTTTTAAAAATAAAAAATAGGATTATTGATTGATTTTATATTAATAAAATAAAATTTCTAAAAGAAAATAATATAGAACTTCTAAAGAAAATAAAATAAGCCATCTACATAGGTTAGGACAAAATTAAAGTTTTTTTTGAAAGCAAAAGCTCTTTTTATTTTTTCACTTCTTGGGCTGCATCATTAGTCTTTTTTTATTATTATCATTTTGCACTCACTCAACTATGTAAATACAACAAAAGAGAGAGAGAGAGGGAGAGAGAGAGGTGGTAAGCCTGGTTGTGTCAGATGGTAGGTGGGCCTGATTGTGTCAGACAGAACAGGTCAGGTGGTAGGTAAAGTTGGGACGGCTCGAGGCTGCCTTGGAGAGGTGGGGCCACTAGGGGCCGACTTGGAGAAGTCAGGATCGCCGGGGCTGACCTGGAGATGTCGGGGCGCTGGAGCCAACTTGGAGAAGTCGGGGCAGCTAAGGGCCAACTTGGAGAAGTGGGGCCGCTGGGGCCGACTTGAAGACGTGCGGGGCCGTAAGAGGCTGACTTGGAGAAGTCAGGGCCACCAGGGCGACTTGAAGACGTCGGAGCCACTGGTGCTGACTTGGAGACATCGGGGTCGCTGGGGCCGACTTGAAGAAGCTGAGGTCGCCAGGTGCCGACTTGGAGAAGTCGGAGCCACTAGGGGCCAACTTGGAGAAGTCGGGACCGCTGGAGCCGACTTGGAAGCGTCAGGGCTGCTGGGACTGACTTGGAGACGTCGGGCTGCTGGGGCAGACTTGGAGAAGCCGGAGCTGCCAGGGGCTGACTTAGAGAAGTCGGAGCCACTAGGGCCGACTTGGAGACGTCCGGCCCCGCTAAAAAGCGGGGCTGCCTTGGAGACGCAGGGCCTCCTGCCTTTGTCCATGCTGTTAGTTGACTTTGTGGTGAATGCCAACGTGGCACCATCGGCCACATCATATGCCCCCCCCCTCCCGAGCTCGAGGGGACACACGTTCATTGACCCCTGGGCGAGAGGAGCACGAAGATTTGTAATAATCGCTGGCTTTCGTGCGCCTTCAATCATCGAAGTTGCGGCACGTCCTCCCGAGGCCATGTCGCCTTGAAATTCTTTCGTAATCAAGTAAAGGCATGGAAGATAACGTCAGCTTCGGGTGCACAGAGAGAATATCTCTCGAGGAATGAAAAAAGCAGGCGCCATCATTACTCCATCGCTCCTTACGTCTTATCATTGGCCAAAAATCCTGCTCCCTGGGTGGGAACGAGGTGTCGTATCTCGGGCACAGGCAGGATTATCAACAGCTGAAGGGCGTGCATGCGATTGTAGAAGGCCACGTGGCATTGCCTTGGGCGAGGCAATTTGAAAAGTTCATATAAAAACACCCTTTCCGTCCGAGGGCAACCTTTATGCTATCATCGTTCTCTTCATCGTCTTCTTCCTCTTGAACCCCGAACCTTCGGAGTCCAAAGCTTTCACTCGCTTTCCCCCGATGTTAGGTCAGTCTTCTCCTGCCTCCTTGCCTCGATTCCTTGGATCGTCGAACTATTAGGAGGGCCATTAGGGAGGGTAAGAGACCTGTCGCAAGTCCTCGTCGATCCTTGAGAGAGGAGAAGGAGATCTCCCTAGCTCACCAAAGGCGCTGGCCGGTCGGGGGTGTCACCATCCGCAACTGCCCGGCGGTAGATGTTTGACCAATGCCCAAAGCTTCTCCCCCTAGGGCACCCCCTTCCAGGGCAGCTCTGGCGAGAGTAGCCCCGACTTCTCTAGCCCGTCCAGCCCCTCCTCCAGTAGCCAGCTCTGATTTGGTAGGACTGCGGGGGTGGCTTCCACCATGACCCCTGAGGAAGTGGAAGACCTCAGGGGCAGGTATAGGGTTCCCAGTTTCATCCGTTTGCCGAACTCATAGAGATTACATGAAAGAAGATGGTTGGTGGGCCTGGTCTAGGGCCGAAAACGGATCGAATAGTAGTATATCCATATTTGTATCCATATTTTTAATGGATACGAATACGGATACGAATACTAAATGAATATTAAAATTCATGTCCATATTTATTCTAAATGGATACGGATGATTTCATGCATATCCATATTTGTTATATACAGATACAGATACAAATCAGATATCAAGCATATCCATATTTATTATATACGGATACAGATATTAATCGGATATCAAGCATATCCATTAAGATAGTGTTTGATACAAAAAATGCTATACTATATTATATGTTATTTCAAATTCTAAATTATCTTCTATTTCTCCATTTCTATGTTTGAAACTATAACATTTATATGCTCTTTCAAAATTTATATTGTATTTTCACATGTATTCAATCAATTTTTTTTGATAAATATTTTTCTTACTAACTATAATTTAAATAACTTTATTTATATACTCTTTCAAAATCTACATTATATTTTTTATATGCCTATTCAACTCTCTTTTATAAATATTTTTTCTCACTAAAAATTATTTAAATAACTTATATTTTTTATATGTCTATTCAAATCTCTTTTATATTTACTAAAAATTATTTAAATAACTTCATTCATGTCCTCTCAAATTAAAGCTTTGCTTTTTAGCATTATTTTATATGAAGAGTATAAGCACTAATAATAATAATGAACTCCTCTTCTAACACTACTTTAAGCAAAATTATTTTTTCTATTATTTCCTTCATATTTATTATTTTATCTTTTAAACTCTTATATATAATAATTTTTAATTTATTTTTATTCTTATCTTTGCTTATATACCAAAATTTATAATCATCAACCTCTTTTCTTTTTTCTACCTACTTAATTTTTCATAGGCAAACTATGTTGATTCTTCTTCTAGTCATCACATTTATTGATTTTATTAATTTTTAATTAATAAAGTTATATTTTAAGTCACTAAATATATTTTTTATTATTTTTTGGACTAACTTTTTTACTTGTATTTATTCATAAAATTTTGAAAATTCTTGCTTACTTTCATATCACAATCGGGTGCTAATGTAATGCATCATTTGTGATACTATTGTAGTTATCTTTATAAAAATTTATCCTGCATTAGGGCCTATATTTTCATGCTTTACTTACATACATCATATTTATGACCATCCTAATTATCATTATTAAACTTTACGCTACATTAGGGTTTGTGCAAACCATCACAAATATAATACATTCAAGTGGTTTTTTCTATTCAATTCATGTTCATAGATGAAAGGGTTGGATCATGCTTGATCTCAGTCTGACCTAATTTTATATTTGAGTTTTGATTATAGACTCGGATTCAATCTATTTGTTTGTTGGATCAAATAAATTTATAGAAAAAAATTTTAGGCCCAATAAATCATTTAGATCTATTCAACTTTAATATAAAATATTGCATTTAAGTCAAGCATCTAATTATTATTTTATTATTAAAATCTAATAATTGATAAATAAATAGAATCAACTTAAATATAAGTTTCTATTCAAAAACTCTTAATTCGGTCAAGTAAATGGTTATCCTTAACTTTATAATATGATATTTAAAATATTTATCAATTTAATTGAACACATTATAAATAAGAATCAATCAAGATAAATAATAAAAAAAGATATAATTAGAAGAAAATAGATGAGAGAAGACTTGGTTGTTAAGATAAAAAATAAAGAATTAATTTAAATCAGAACCCATATAATAAATTTATAATGATAATTAGAATGAAAAAAAAATATTATAAAAATTTATAGATTGAAAAAAATTAAATCCTAAACTCAAACTTAAATTGATCCAATTAAATGCCGTTAGATGTAACCCACATAATAACCCACAAATCCTTTATGACTCACTAGGACCTAACATAATGATCGAGTAAAAAAAGAAGACAAAGAGGCATCATGTGTGGAAGCCTTCATCTCTGTCCTCTTCCCAATCCCACGTGGCACACCATTATTTTTGAGTTAAAAAAAAAAACAAAGAGACATGGCGTGTGGAAGCCAGAAGCATAAGAGTCTCCGTCCCCTTCCCAATCCAATGCGGTATGCTATTTTTTCGATAAAAAATAGAAGAGACATCACGTGAGTCTTCATCTCTGTCCTCTTTCCAATCCCACGAGTAAAAAAAGAAGACGAAGAGGCATAGCCAGAAGAGGAAGAGTCTCCATCAACCGTCCCAATTCCCCTTTTCCCAATTCCATGCGGCACGCCATTTCTTCTTTCTTCTTCGGTGAGCCTCTACTAGTCCGCAGCTGCTAATTAATAATATAAATTTAAATAATTGAATACAAAATGGATATCCGTATTTGTATCTAAAAAAATAGGTAAATCTATTTTTGTTTTCATATCTGATTAATTTTTAGATTAAATATCCAAATTCATATCCGAATCCGATTAAACTGAAACATGAATATCTGAATCCGATAAAATTCAAATACGAATACGGATACGGTCGGAGTTTATCCGACCCATTTTTAGCCCTAGCTTGGTCCCATCGGATGCATGGGTCTGGCAGTTGATGGGCCTGGTCCTATCAACTGTGCGGATCAGATGGTAGGTGGGCCTAATCATGTCAGACGGTGCAGCCCAGACGGTAGGTGGGCCTGATTGTGTCAGGTGGTAGGTGAGCCTGGTTGTGTCAGGCAGCATAGGTCAGGCGATAGGTGAGGTTGAGATGGCTGAATGCTGCCATGGAGAGGTCGGGACTGCCAGGGGCCGACTTAGAGAAGTCGGGATCGCCGAAGCTGACCTAGAGACGTCGGGGCCGCTGGAGCTGACTTGAAGAAGTCAGGGTCGCCAGGGGCCGACTTGGAGAAGTTGGGGTCGCTGGGGCCGACTTGGAGACGTGTGAGGCTGCCAGGGGCTGACTTAGAGAAGTCGGGACCGCTAGGGGCCAACTTGGAGATGTCGGGGCCACTGGGGCCAACTTGAAGAAGCCGAGGCCGCCAGGTGCCGACTTAGAGAAGTCGATGCCGCTAGGGGCTGACTTGGAGAAGTCGGGCTGCTAGGGCCGACTTGGAGAAGCCAGGGCCGCCAGGGGCCGACTTGGAGAAGCCAGGGCCGCCAGGGGCCGACTTGGAGAAGTCGGGCCACTGGAGCTGACTTGGAGACGTGGGACTCCGCTGGAAAGCGGGGCTGCTTGGAAAGGCGGGGCCGGCTACCTTTGTCCATGCCGTCAGTCGACTTTGTGGTGAATGCCAATGTGGCACCATCGGCCACATCAGATGCCCTCCCTCTCTCGAGATCGAGGGGACACGCGTCCGTTGACCCCTGGGCGAGAGGAGCGCAAAGATTTGTAATAATCACTGGCTTTCATGCGCCTTCAATCGTCGAAGTTGCGGGCATCCTCCCAAGGCCATGTCACCTCGAAATTCTTTCATAATCAAGTAAAGGCATGGAATATAACGTCAGCGTTGGGTGCATCAAGAGAATATCTCTCGGGGAATGGAAAAAGCAGGTGCCATCATTACTCCATCGCTCCTTGCATCTTATCATTGGCCAAAAATCCCGCTCGCTGGGTGGGAACGAGGCACCGTATCTCGGGCACAGATGGGATTGTCGGCAGCTGGAGGGCATGCGTGTGATTGTAGAAGGCCACATGGCACTACCTTGGGTAGGCAATTTGAAAAGTTCATATAAAAATGCCCTTTCTGTCCGAGGGCAACCTTTATGCTATCATCGTTCTCTTTGTTGTCTTCTTCCTCTTGAACCCCAAAACTTTGGAGTCCGAAGCTTTCACTCTCTTTCCCCCGACGTCAGGTCAATCTTCTCTTGCCTCCTTGCCTAGATTTCATGGATCGTCGTGCTATTAGGAGGGCCATTAGGGAGGGTAAGAGACCTATCGTGAGTCCTCCTCGATCCTTGGGAGAGGAGGAGGAGATCTCCCTAGCTCACCAAAGGCACCGGCCAGTTGGGGGTGTCACCATCCGTGACCGTTCGGCGGTAGATGTCCGGCCAATGCCCCAAGCTTCTCCCCTTAGGGCACCCCCTTCCAAGGAAGCTGCAGCGAGAGTAGCCCCGACTTCTCTAGCCTGTCTAGCCCCTCCTTCAGTAGCTAGCTCCGATTTGGCAGGACTGGAGGGGGGGTGGCTTCCACCATGACCTCTGAGGAAGTGGAAGACCTCAGGGGCAGGTATAGGGTTCCCAGTTTTATCTGTCTGTCTGCACCTAGACCTGAGGACAACCTGACCTCTAACCAATTTGGTCAGTCGGATAGCTCTGTACGAGGAGTTCTTCAGGTGTGGGCTTCGTCTCCCCTTTCACCCCTTCATTTTGAACCTATTAGATAGGTACGGGTTAGTTCCAGCACAGTTGACTCCGAACTCGATTTGGATCATCTGTGCCTTCGTCGTCCTCTGTTTCTTCCATGGCTCGAAAGCTAGGATTTTCTTGTTCTGGGCCTCTATAATCTCCGCCACCATGGTGAAGAAGGATGGTGGATCTTCACTTCCAGGCCAGGTCAAACCCTGCCTCTGCACCTTCCTTCCAAAGTCAAGGGATGGAAAACCCATTTTTTGTTTGCCCATATGGAGGGAGTGAGGTCAGATTGGAGAGAGCCTAACGTTAGCCCCAATAAGAATTCTGCTATGAGCGAGGGGGACCGGGAACTCAACGATCGCCTGATGGCCTCAGAAATCCCCTCCTAAAGGAGTTGCTGGCTAAGGAGAACCTTTACGAGGCTGAGCTGGCCCCGGCGGTTGGTGAGCGCGAAATCCTATCCCACTCGTTCTATGATTTTTTGATTTGATTTTTTTTAACTATCGGTTTCTTATGCAGATGAAGGTACCCATCGAAAAGTTGAAGGCGGCCATGCGAAAGAAGAGGCAAGAGGCCGGCAAGGAGGTGAGGCCGACGAAGAGGGCCTGATGGAAGGCCTAGGGCGAGCAGACCCAGGCCCCTGAAGTCCCCGTAGAGGCGGCCCCAACAGAGGCAGCCCCTAGGGAGGAGCTGGGGGAGAGCACCCCGGCTGGGTACTGGTCCATGAAGGTTCCTATGGCGGCCGAAGTGGGAGCGGAGGAGGGGGGTGAGCCGGCCCCGGCAGAAGGTGTTGGCAGAGGATCTCCAGCCGCTCCTAAGCCGGTGATCGTTGCTTGGATCCGAGAATGGAACTCCATTCCCCACGGACCTGACCGAGGTGGGTGAGCCAGGAGCCGGAGGTGGTCGTCCATCTTCTTCTGAACCAGAGAGGGGAGAGGTCACTCGGGAGGCCGAAGAGAGGGAGACCACGGCGGTGGCGAACGAGGACGAGGCAGAACTGACCGATGGAGGTGAGGCGGAGCCGAAGGACTTGCCTTTATCGCCTGGCCAAGAGGCCATCCGACAGGTGGTTAGGAAAGTCCCTAGCCAGCCGCCACAGCTACCACCAAGATTCTCGGCGATGGAGGATGCAAGGCAGGCGGAGCGCCTACTAAAGAGGGTGCACTTGCCACACTTCCACGCACAGCTACGCCAGGAGCCCACCGTCAGGCTTCTTGACTCGGCCTATGTGTCGGTGCTTCAAGTAACCTCTGTCCGAGTCCTTGTTTGTATTCATCTGATTTGAACTATCGCTGACTGGTTGACCCATGCAAATGGCCAACGAGGTCCTTGCCCTCAGGGACTCCATGATCCAAACGTGCACTCGGCCTCACGTTCTCAGGAGAGAGTGGACAAATACTGAGGGCAATGCAAGGAAATGGTTGAGAAGTACAACTGAAGCTTGAAGAGGCCAAGGCTTAGGAGAATGACCTGGGCGGCAAACTCCTCTCGATGGAGGTCGATCGGGATGAATGGAGGGTCTGATTCAGGGAGGTGGAGAGAAAGCGGCGATCGAGCTCAACTGGGCCTTCATGGCCGAGGTCAAACTGACGGTGATCTCAGTGACCCTGGAGTCGGCCGAAAGCATGGTCGTGAGCTGACACACCAGCTCAAGGATGCTAAGAGTCGGCTGACGCAGCAGCAGCTGATGCCTATGCTGCCGAGGGGAGAGCTATCGGAGCTGAGGAGGCGGCGCAAGAGGCCGAACAGAGGAGGGTCAAAGCCACAGCTCGAGTCTGGGACGCCGAGGCCCGAGCCGAGGAGGCTGAGAGCTGGGCCTGGGAAGCTGAAACTCAAGCAAAGGAGGCGAGACACGAGTTAGGGAGCCCAAAGTCTGAGCTCAGGGAACCATCATGGAATTTCGAAGTTCGCCCAATTTTGAGTAAGAAATGGCCAAAGCCAGTCTCGACGCTTATGCCCAAGGCTTCGGTCATTGCAAAGCGAAGGTTGCTGAAGTCTTTGGGATCAGCGATTTTGACCTCGAAGCCATCCAACCTGGGGATTTGGATGACGGAGAGGCCAACGGGGACGAGACCGGCAGGGGATCAGTATCCGAAGAAGTCCTTTTCCCTTTTTCTTGTAACCGACTTCGAGTCGGATCTTGTAATCATCTTGAGTATTAATAAAAAGGAAATTTTTTCCTCAAAAGTCACCCTTGTCTTTCATGTTTTTGTGTGCTTGTGGTGTCGCATTAGTTCCAATACTTAGGCTCGGGAGGATACGGTCACAATTCCTACCACGATCTACCCAGGGACTGCACAAACTTAAGCCGCTGACCTAGTCCCTTGTCCCTTAGCTGCCCAATGGGATGGATGTAGGACATCGGTGCCGATCGAGGAACACCTGAGTGTGTTCTGAGGTTCTTTTAGGACTACCTCGAGGGTTTGTATACCGGCTCGAGGGATGACTCGAGCGGGTACAGGACTGTTAGGGACTTGAACGACTCATAGGCATCTCCAAGCTGGACTGAGTGGTATTTCGTTAGCTGTGATGCCATCGAGCTCCTTTAAAACCATCTCGGGGTTTGTATGCTGGCCCGAGGGATGACTCGAGCGGTACGGGGCTGTTAGGAACTTGAACCAACTTGGAGGCATCTTCAAACTGGACCGAGTGGTGTCTCATTAGCTGTGATGCTACCGAGCTCCTTTAGAACCACCTCGAAGGTTTGTATGCCAGCCCAAAGGATGACTCGAGCAGGTATGGGGCTGTTAGGAACTTGAACCGACTTAGGGGCATCTTCAAGTCGGACCGAGTGGTGTTCCATTAGCCGCGATACCACCGAGCTCCTTTAGAACCACCTTGGGGGTTTGTATGCCAGCCCGAGGGGCGACTCGAGCGGGTACGGGGTTGTTAGGGACTTGAACTGACTCGGAAGCATCTTCAAGCTGGATCGAGTGGTGTCCCGTTAGCCGCGATGCCATCGAGCTCCTTTAGAACCACCTCGAGGGTTTGTATGCGGCTTGAGGGGTGACTCGAGTGGGTACGAGGTTGCTAGGGACTTGAACCGACTTGAAGGCATCTCCAAGCCAGACTGAGTGGTGTCCTATTAGCCACAATGCCATCGAGCTCCTTTAGAACCACCTCGAGAGTTTGTATGCCAGCCCGAGGGGCGATTCGAGCGGGTACGGGGCTATTAGGGACTTGAACTGACTCGGAAACGTCTCCAAGCCAGACCGAGTGGTGTTTCATTAGCCGTAATGCCATCGAGCTCCTTTAGAACCATCTTGGGGGTTTGTATGCTGGTCCGAAGGATGACTCGAGCAGGTACGAGACTGTTAGAGACTTGAATCGACTCGAGGGCATCTCCAAGCTGGACCGAGTGGTGTTCCATTAGCTGCGATGCCATCGAGCTTCTTTAGTCAGCAAGTCCTCAGCTTTGGGGATGAGCCATGTATGGTATTTGAAAAATTCTTTATTATCAATAGTGGAGGGGGTATATCATTGATAGTACTGATGGAGGTTATCCGCGTTCCAAGTGCATGGGACGAGTCATTCATCGAGTTCTTTGATCCGGTATGCTCCTCAGTGGAGTACCTCAGCAACATGGTAAGGACCCTCCCAGTTTGGGGATAGCTTGCCCCTTTTCATTGGCTTGGACACTTCAGCCTTCCTGAGGACTAGATCTTCTGGGCGAAACGTCTTAGGATGTACCCAAGCATTGTAGTACTTGGCTGCTCGCTGGTAAAATGTAGCCATCCGGAGTCATGCTCGGTTGTGCACCTCATCAATAAAATCTTAGTGAAGTAGTCGATGGTGATGAGTAAAAACCTTTGCTCTGAGGGAAACGGTCTGAGGATGTCCATTCCCCATTGAGCGAAGGGCCATGGGGCCGAGAGCGGACTCAATGAAGTGGATGGCTGCCGTTGAATATGTGCATGTTGTTGGCAGGCATCGCATTTCTGAACCAACTTGGTGGCATCCTCCCTCATGGTAGGCCAGTAGTAGCCTTGGCGAAGGGCCTTCTGAGCTAATGATCTTCCCTCCAGATGGTCTCCATAGATGCCTTCATAAATTTCTCTAAGGATGTAGTCAGCATCGGTCAGTCCAACGCATTTAAGAAGGGTTAGGAAAATGATCTTCTGTATAGGTGCCCATTTAGGAGGGTAAACTTGGAAGCTCTCCAATTGAGCAGCTTGGCCTTCCCGCGATTGGTTGGGAGGGTGCCGTTCATGAGGTAGCGAACGTAGGTGTCCATACAAGTCGGCTCCTAGGAAAATGGAAGAACCTCCTCTTTGTCCTCGATACTAGGCCTCTCTAGGTGCTCGATGTAAGTGTTCCCCATGATGCTGCCAGCCAAGGTGGCTAGGCGGAAAAGGGTGTTGGCCTTGGCGTTCTCACTCCGAGAAATGTAGCTGATGCTGAAATAGGCTAGTGAAGAGATTAGGAGCCAAACCTTATCTAGGTACTACGCCATGGTGGGGTCCCATGCCTCGTACTCTCCGTTGATTTGTCTGCAGACAAGTTGAGAATCGGTGAAGGCTCTAAGATGCTTCACCCTAAGCTCCTGGGCGAGCCTTACTCTGGCTAGTAGGGCTTCATACTCAGCCTGGTTATTCGTAGCTTTGATGAGGAGCCGGAGAGCGTACTCTACCTTTTCGCCCTTTGGATCTGCAAGGATGAGGCCAATGCCGCTTCCTTAGGAATTTGAGGTGCCATCCATGTGGAGGATCTAAAAGTCTCCCATGTTGTCGAGATCGATGTCAGGTTGCACCAGGGAAGACTCCTTTGCTTGCTCCTCAGTCCAGATGTATTCGATCAGAAAATCGGTCAAGACTTGGGACTTTAGAGCTAGCCTTGTCTGAAATGAGAGATCGAACTCTCCCAACTTGATTGTCCATTTGACAAGCCGGCCCAAGGTGTCAAGATAGGCCAGTATGGCTTTGAGGGGTTGGTCCGTGAGCACTACAATGGGGTGAGCCTGGAAGTATGGTCGAAGATGCTGAGCGAAAATGATTAGAGAGAAGATGATCTTTTGTCCTGAAGTACCTGACCTCAGCATCATGAAGCATCTTGCTTACATAGTAGACAGGCTTCTGGGTTCCATCGAAGTCAAGGTGCACCAGGACAGAGCTGACAGACTCTGAGGAGGCGGCAAGGTAAAGGAAAAGACTCTTCCTATCCCTTGGCTTCGACAGGAGTGGCGGGGTAGATAGAAACACCTTCAATCTTTCGAAAGCTTTTTGGCAATCTTTCATCCACTCGAACCCGTTCACTTTGCGCAGGGCCTTGAAGAAGGGCAAGCGCCTTTCAGCCACTTAGAGAGAAATTGGCTTAGGGCTGCCACTCTCCCGATGAGCCGCTGCACCTTCTTCTTGTTGGCCGGCGGCCTCATATTGAGGATGGCTTTGATCTTCTCTGGGTGTGCCTTAATTCCTCGCTGAGTCACCATAAAGCCCACAAATTTTTTCATCGTGACCCCAAAAGCACACTTTTTTGGGCTCAGCTTAACTTTGTAACGACGGAGATTGTTGAAGGTCTCCTCTCGATCAAAAATGTGATCGGAGGCATGGGTGCTCTTCGTTAGCATGTCATCTACGTAAACCTCCATATTTTGGCCTAGCTGATCTTTGAAAACTTTGTTCATCAACCTCTAATAAGTTGCTCCCGCATTCTTGAGGCCGAAAGGCATTACCTTATAGCAGTAAATTTCCTTTTCGGTCACAAAAGAGGTATGCTCTTCGTCATTCGGGTCCATCTTTATCTAGTTGTACCCAGAGAAGGCATCCATGAAGTAGAAGCTTGTGACCGGATGTCGAATCCACCAGTTGATCAATCAGGGGTAATGGAAAGCTATTTTTTGGGCACACCTTGTTAAGGTCGGTGAAGTCGATGTAGATCCTCCAGCTCCCATTTGCCTTACGAACCATGACTACGTTGGCTAACCAACTCGGATAGTGCGCTTCCCGAATGTGGCCGGTAGCAAGCAGCTTGTTGACCTCTTCGTCAATGGCTCTCTATCACTCGAGAGAAAAACTCCTTTTTCTTTGGCGGATCGGATGGTGCTTCGGGTCGATGTTGAGCTTGTGAGTGATTACCTTCGATGAAATGTCGAGCATGTCGGATGCCAACCAGACAAAAATGTCTAAGTTATCCCATAGGAAAGTTAGGAGGTGATCCCGGTCTTTCGTAGGGAGAAGTCCACCGACTCGCACCATCCTTGTCGGGTCATCCCCTAGTGAAAAAGTCAGTAGCCGCTCAGTCGGCTCTTCTCCTTTACCAGACTCTTGGGGGTTTGACACCTCTGAAATCGGCTCAGCCCATTGAGGACTTGAAGCTATGTGATAGCAGGGCAGGACTGGGTTGGTTTCTCACCATATCTCGCTGATCCCATTGCTAGTGAGGAATTGCATAAGCAACCGCTTGGTGAAGATGACCGCATCAAGAAGGTTGAGGTCGGATTGGCCGAGGATGGCGTTGTATGCCAAAGGTACTCGGACGATCAAGAACCTCATCATGATTGTGCTCTGACACAGTGGTGCCCTGGCCATCATGGGTAAGGTGATCTCACCGTTCACCCTCATCGAATCTTCTGTGAACCCGACCAGGAGAGCCATCACTGGCTGAAGAGAGTCAAGAGACAAATCCATCCTAACAAATGCATCGTAGGTAATGATGTCAGCCGAGCTGCCACTATCAATCAGGATTCTTTTTACAGGGTGTTTGGAAATCATCATCGAAACAACAATGCCCTCATTGTTTACAGTATCAATCCTAGCTAACTCCCCTCTAGGGATTACATCATCTAGGTCCCCACTCCTCCTAGGCCACTTGGATGAACAGGCTGCCCCCCAGGATACCATCCTTACCATCCTCTCCATCGGGAAGTTGTTGATAATAGCCTGAGCAAGTGGGGGCCCCATAAGTGCTAAAACAACCAGGGATGCCTTCTGGACATATTTTTGAGGTAACCCCACTAGATGAGTTTCTCAATGGCATGCTTCAGGCTGTAGCAGTTGTCGGTGTCATGGCCGTAGTCCTGGTGGAAGTGGCAGTAGCAGCTTTTGTCGGAAGAAACTTTTTTTATAAGGGAAGGGCATTGGAGATATGGCTCGCCTTGATCTTCATGAGGATGTGAAAACGGGGGACAAAAAGGGGCATAAGCTGCTTTTCCTGAGGGTGAGGCTTAGCGCCTATTGTTCGATCGGTGTGGCAGCTTGAGCTTCTTGGGGCGAGAGGATTCGCTTGGCTCAGAGCAGATGGACCTCGGCCGGAGCCCTGCTCGGACTCCCGCTGGATGAAGTCGGCCTCATTCGCATGGATGTATTTTTGTGCATGGAGGAGAATGTCAGAGTAGGAGCTGGAACTTCTTATCCAAAGAGAAAGTGAAGCGGGAGGAGCGGAGTCCTCGCTTCAGCACCAGAGTTGCCACCGCATCGTCCAGATGATATACTTCAAGAGCAGCCATTTTGAAGTGGGTCATGAAATCTCGAAGTGACTCTACCTCTTTCTGTTGCACGGAGAAGAGGCTATCCATGACCCATGGGATTCTTCGACAAGCATCGAAGTACGCCAGGAATGCTCTTTCCAGCTCCCGAAAGGAGTTGATGCTGTGCGGGGACAGACGAGAGTGCCAGGCACGGGCAGCCTTCCGTAAGATCATGGGAAAGGCCTTGCACAGGAGGGCATCAGTAGCCCCTTAGACTTGCATGAGGGCATTGTAGCTCTCGAGGTGATCAAAAGAGTCCATTGTTCCATCGTATGGATCCAGTGAAGGAGGCAAAATCTGGAAGGGATGGGATCTTCCAAGATTCGGCATGTGTATGGGGGACAAGTGTCGTACTCTTCCTTCGGGTGTTTGTTGACTTTTCTGATAAGCTCCTCCAACTGTCGATGGTATTCATCTAGATGTTCCTCCTGGAGATTAATGGCTGACATCTTCTTTGGTGGCCCAGAGGATGAGGAAGAAGAAGAAAGGGAAGAGCACGGGTGGTAGTGCCTCCACTTTGGCTCTTCTTTGTCGGGGCTCTGGGGAAGACTCATCCAGGCTATGAGCAGGGGAGCGTGACCTCTTGAGGAGCTCCCGATGGTGTTCTCTGGGAGAGGCACGAAGGTGGCCAGTCCCCCGACGGGAGGACCTCCCTCGAGCAGACTGCTGACTGGCCAGTGCAGTAGATGGTGGTGCAAGTGGAGCAAGCTGATGCTGGGTGGCCATGGATTGCTGCTCTCGGAGTCCGTGATCATTGCCATGCGGGTTTAGACTTACTGGGTGAGTGCGGCCAACTATTCAGCTTGATTAGCCATGACTGGTAGCGCATGAGTAGCCGAAGGGTTAGCAGTAGGGAGATTGGCCTCTTGCTGCTCCGTCGGTTGGAGATGCCCCCAAGGATTGTTGGCGAAGGCATCTTGGGTACGCGTTACCATCATTGTTGATAAAGAGGGAGAGGAGAACTCGCAAACAGATGTTATAGAGCTCATCTTTCTTTTTCCCCCTTCCTGGTGCGCCAATCTGTTGATGCTCGATCACCGAGGTTAACCGTCCAAAAATGTCGATTTACGAACGTAGCCTCCTCTGGAGTGGACGGCCTGCAAAAAGTTCCAATGCCAGGGGTTAGCCCAACCAGGACCCTCTGATGGTCAAGTTAGTAACCGAGGTCACAGTAGTGAGAGCTTGAAGAAGTCTCTAGAGAAAGGAGGCCCTGAGAATTATGTAGTTTTTTCCCAGGGTGAGAAAGATATATCCTCTTACCTTGAATTCTCTTACCCCTTTATAGACATTCGGTTATCGGTCTGGGGATCAGCCACATGGGGTTCAGTGAAGGAAAATGTCTGCCGAACTCATGAAGATTACGTGAACAGGAGCTGGTTGGTGGCCTGGTTTCATCGAAAGCATGGGTCTTGCGATTGGTGAGCCTGGTCCTATCAACTGTGCGGGTCAGATGGTAGGTGGGCCTGATCGTGTCAGGCAGCGTGGCCCAAGCGATAGATGGGCCTGGTGATGGTAATCTCAATACGACTTTGAGATGTTTGCGAAAGCGAGATAAGGATCAAATCACATATCTTAGTGGAAACAAGATAAGGATCAAATCACATATCTTAAAATTGAGTTAGCGATCTATACCCGTATTAATTTAATAACAAGAACAATAAGGAGATTAAGAAATAAACCTTTCATTCTCCACCAACACTACCTTGGAATCACCAAATCCTTTCGATCACCATGGATCTTTCCAAACATTATTCAAATTATGATGAACGCGAACGAGTGGGCGTTCCTTTTGATTTGGGTTGAGATCACATAACTGAGTTTTATTCACTTTGTCTTCTCAACTCATGAGATAAAGTGAAGTTGAAGGAGAGAACTCTCTGTGGTTGATGATTGTTGTCCGATGTTATTCTTCTCTCGTGAATCTTATATTCTAAGAGAATAATAACTACCAACCTCTTTAATTAATTAATCAATTAATTAAAATTTAAAGATAACTTCCAAATCTTGGAATTACTTTAACGTATATCAATCCAACAACCAATTATTGGTTAGTTTTGATATACTTATCATGGGATGTTACGGGAGAGTGAAAGGCTCTCTCACGATCCCATATATATTTCTCCAATAGCTAAATAATTTTCACATAGACTCTTCTCGTGGAATATGCCTACGATGTATTCCCTAGCACACCGTAAATAATTTTAAATTTATTTTTAAATAATCATATTATTTAAAATAAAAATTAATCCAATTAATTTTTATATAAAATTAATTTAGAATTCAATTCCAAATTAATAACTCAACCCAACATATCATAAAGTTCACATAATTTAATGGAGCCATCCAGAGGAACTATGGACATTATAATTTTAAGCTCCAGTAATTTTAACATTCAATTAACACCTTAATTAAAATATCAAAATTATTAATTCCAAATTACTAAAATTTAGAACTGCACTCTTAAAATTATAAAATTAATTATATTCAAAAGGATTTGAATCGTCCATTGATATAGTCACTACATATAAATCAATTCTCCATAAACAGTTTAGGCATTTTCCGTTAACCTTTTTAATTATATCTTTATCCATAAGTACCATTTATTCTATAATGAATAATATTTATGATCCAATCATAAATTGAGAGCTCTTATTATTCAAGTCTCGAATCAACAATTATGGAAACCGTCCATCTAACTTTTTTACAAAGAAATGGATTTCATCTTGTATATTAATATTCCTGGCTACTTATGTTATTATATTTCTAATATACCAAGAATTTGACACTATGTTTCTACGTCATTACCGGAATGTCAAAAAATATAATACAATAAATAGGAGTCTATTAATTACTCAAATTAAAATTGATTCATATATAACCATCATTGATTAATTTTGAATACTTTATTTTAACAACGGAATTTATTAGAGATTCATAATTAATCGCATTCCAGTCATATATAATCAAATTAATAAAGCACTTTCATTCCGATAATCTCATTATCAACAATCCGAATAAGATCGTTTCATTCAGAATGTAATGAACCACACTAGTAATTTTAAATTAAAGATCCGATTGCAACTTTAATTTATAGTTATGGACAAATTTAGGTTATTTTACTTTAAATATTATCCTCTGTATATAATACTTATATACAATATTTAAAGTCACATTTAAATAATCCAGGAATTTTTGATATTTATAAAGAATCAAAACATGCAAGTATAGTATTGAAAAATTTCTTAAATTATTCAGCAAAATAATAAATGTCATTTGTTTATGAGCACATATCCCAACAATCTCCCACTGCCCTAAAGCAAATGAGACATGTCTCTAAGTCCCATTCCTTCAAGATGTAGCTCAAAACCCTGAGCCGATGTCTTAGTGAACGAATTAGCTATATTGATCGCAGATGCGATCTTATCAACTGAAATGTCTCCTCTACTGATAATCTCTCTCATAAGGTAAAATTTTCTCTCTATATGCTTTCCTTTACGGTGGTTTTTGGGTTCCTTGGCATTGGCTACTGCGCCACTGTTGTCACAGTAGAGTCTAACTGGTTCATGCATATCCAGAACAACTTCTAGATCTTTCAAGAATTTCGAAGCCAGACTGCCTCCTTAGCTGCTTCACAAGCTGCTATATATTCAGCCTCCATGGTTGAGTCAGCAATGCAGGTTTGCTTGATGCTTCTCCATATAATGGCTCCTCCTCTCAAAGTGAACACCGCTCCAGAGGTAGACTTCCGAGAGTCTCTATCTGATTGAAAATCAAAATCTATATATCCAATATGAATCAAATCCCTACCAGAATATACCAGCATATAGTTTCCCATTCGCCTCAGATATTTGAGAATATNCCCTCAAATTGAACACCGCTCCAGAGGTAGATTTTAGAGAGTCTCTATCTGATTGAAAATCAAAATCTGTATATCCAACAGAATCAAATCCTACCAGAATATACCAGCATATAGTTTCTCGTCCTCTCAGATATTTGAGAATATGCTTGACCGCAACCCAGTGATCCAATCCTGGGTTTGACTGGTATCGGCTAACCACTCCCACTGCAAAGCATATGTCGGGTCTTGTACACAACATTGTATACATCAAACTACCAACTGCTGAAGCATAGGGAATCCATCTCATATCTTCCTCCTCTTGCGGTGTTTTAGGACACTGCTCTTTAGAAAGATGAACTCCATGTCGAGTAGGTAAATTACCTTTCTTAGAGTTTTGCATCGCAAATTTAACAAACACCTTGTCAATATACGATGCCTGAGACAGTGCTAAAAGCCTATTCTTGCGATCCCATATAATTTGGATGCCAAGAATGTAGCTTGCTTCTCCCAAATCCTTCATTTGGAATTGGCTAGCTAACCAGTTCTTTATTTTGGATAGAGATCTACATCATTCCCAATGAGTAAAATGTCATCCACATAAAGAACTAAGAAGACCAATTTATTTCCTTCCATTTGCTTAAAGACACAAGGTTCACCTAAATTTTGTTCAAAACCATAAGATTTTATGGCTTCATTAAATCTGATGTTCCAAGATCTAGAAGCTTGCTTAAGCCTATAAATGGACTTTGCAATTTATAGACTTTCTGCTCTTGGCCTTTAACCACAAAACCCTCTGGTTGGACCATATGAATAGTTTCTTTAAGATGGCCATTAAAAATGTCGTCTTGACATCCATTTGCATATCTCATAATCATAATGAGTAGCAATGGACAAGAGAATCCGAATGGATTTTAGCATGGCTACTGGCAAAAAAGTATCCTCATAGTCTACTCCTTTCTTTTGGGTAAAATCCTTTGCCATCAACCTAGCCTTGAATTTCACTTTTCCATCGGCTCCTCTCTTTCTCTATAGATCCATTTGTATCCAATAGGCTTAATGCCTTTCAGTAGATCTACAAGTTTTCATACTAAATTGGAGTACATTGACTCCATTTCGAGCTTCATGGCTTCCTGCCATTTCTCTTGATCAACATCCTTCATTGCTATCTTGTATGTCAATGGATCATCATCACTGCCATCGTGACTGCAACTTGTGCTTCTCCATCTTAACGATAGCGGATGGGCAATCTTATTTCTCTTCCACTGCATCGTGGTGGAGGTGGTGTTTGATCTTGAGTAGTGGTCTCAACTTTTTGTTGCTTAACAACTTTTATTAGTGGGGCTGATCTCATCAGCCAGCAACTCTTCAGAACTATTTACTTCTGGGTTTAAATTCTATCATATAGTTGTACTCGAGAAATGTAGCATTTGTTGACACAAATACTTTGTTATCTTGAGTACTATAAAATAGACCTCCTCTCATTTTCTTACAGTATCCTGCAACATGCATACTTTCGAACGATATTCTAGCTTCCCAGTCTTTTCCTTTCAGCACATGGTATGCGGGTGTCTCAAACTATGTTTGCGACCGTTTCATAACTCTAAGGGAGTCTTAGGGATTGACTTAGATAGAACTAAGTTTAGAATGTATACAATTGTTTGTAGTGCATATCCCAAAAATGAGGTAGGCAAAAAAAATAGCTCAACATTGATCTTATCATATCAAGCAAAGTGTGATTCTTTCTTTTAGCTACACCATTTTGCTATGGTGTTGCAAGTGTCATGAGCTGTGATAATATTCCTTTCTCAATCAAATGGTCCTTGAATTCATAATCTAGGTACTCTCCTCCTCGATCAAATTGAAGAGTTTTGAATGATTTACTGAGTTGTTTTTCTACTTCAACATGAAATTCTTTGAACTTTTCAAAGACCTCGGATTTTCTTTGCATCAGGTATGCATATCCATATCTTGAATAATCATCAATGATGTGATGAAATATTCATAGCCCCCTCTAGCTTTGACATTCAAAGGCCCACATACATCAGTATGTATGATCTCTAAAGGTGCTCTTGCTCTTTCATCTTTTGCTGAAAAAGATCTTTTGATCATTTTTCCTTCAAGGTAGGATAGAGTGCTAACTCTTAGCTCTCTTAAAGGACCATCTTTCACTAGTCTTTCTATTATGTCTATATTAATATGACAAAGTCTCAAATGCCATAAATATGTCATTGTTGTTATTTGCAACTTTTCTTCTTTTAGGGTTGGTTCAGCGACTTTAAACATTTCGGTTTGAAGCAAGTTATTGGAATTGGTTTAACAAAATATAGACTATTTTCAACATACAGAACAAATATTTATTTCATTCTTATAAATTGAAATAGAGTTAATACTAAAAGAAATAAATAAATTATTCATGCAACTTTGAAACCAAAATCAAATTCCGTTTAAAATCCAGAATATAATAAATATTTTTAAAAATAAATATTTATTAGCAAATGACAGTCGCACTGTCCTACTGTTGTCTTGACACCTTTTTTCACTGCCAACTCTCATTGTGAAATCTTCCACTTGAAGATCCCGGCAGACTCAAGCATCTTCAAAGAAACACAAACATGGTTAGATGCTCCTGAATCAATAATCCAGCTTAAAAAATCATTCTCAACTAAGCATGTTCCATGACTAGTAAATCTAATTTACCTTGTTTCTTTTTCTGTTTCATCTCATCAAGGCACTTTTTACAGTTCCTTTTCCAATGGCCATCTTGATGATAGTTAAAACACTTTCCTTTAGGTTTAGGCTGAGCAGCCTTTCCCTTCTTCTTCTGGATCTTCTTCTTATTGTCCTTTTGCTTTCCCACATTCTTCTTCTTCTTTTTCTTTGAAGAAGAAGGCTTCCCCTTAGCTACTTGGCTTCAACAACATTTGCCTTGCCACCCTTATCATCTATAAGGGTCTCATAAATTTGCAGCTCATTCAGAAGTTCAATCAGATTACACTTTATGATTCATAATGTAATTAATCCTGAATTGAAAAAAGCAGGAGATAGTATCTCCAATATCATGTCAACTTGAGTCTTTTCATCAATTTTAGCTCCATTGATTTTAGCCTCATTAAAATGATTGACCATTTTGAGGACGTGCTCACAAAAAAAAGAACCATTTTTATTTTGCTTTCATAACAGCTTTTAAAGCTTTATGGCGAGCCTAATCAGATGGGCATCCAAACATCTGTTACAGAGATTCATAATCTCTCTTGTAGTTTCAAGGGCCTCATGCTTGTTCTAAGCACCCTATTCATTGATGCTAACAAATAGCAGCGGGCCTTGTTGTTTGCAACAACCCAGTGTTGTACTCTTCAGTAACAACTTTGAAGGCATTGGTTGGAGGCACTGGAAGATAATCCTCTTTAAGGACATAGTGGTAGTTTTCATTATTAAGAAGGATATTCATGTTGCTTTTTCACTTAATAAAATTTTCACCAGTTAAAACTTGAGAGACAAAAGTGAAAAATCGGGTTTGACATATTTGCTAAAAAATAAAAAATATTTTTAATAAATAATTATAAAATCATCACACAATTTAAAGCAAAGTAAATATAATGCATGAATGCACATGTTAAAATACATAAAAATATGTTTACTTTAAAGGCCTAAGAAATTCTCCATAACTAAGTGTTGTCGTAGGGTAGGTCAAATAGTTGCTAATTAAAATGAAACTTTTGCAATTAATAAGTATCTTTCGAAATATCTTATATTTCAAATACTCATTAATTTCCTTAAATTTTGGTTAAGAAAATAATTAACTAATTTAATTATTTCTTTACGAATGCGACCCATCGTATTAGATTTTTAAGACTTAACTTAGAAATTATCGTCGTAGGGTAGGTCAATTCTAAAATACATCTTAAAAATTCTATCTCATGGAAGACAACCTTGTTATTGTCATTAGTAGACACCCTCAGTAGGAAGGACGAAATCAAAGCATCTCGAGGTACTACTAATAACTCACGTGTTGTACTAATGATGGAGACCAAGGGCTTATGTTGTCGTATTACCCCTCACACTCATTATTTTGCAAAAGTGTATTTTATTTATAAAACAACTCTTGTTTCATAAATCCTTAGTTAATTTAAACAATTTAAATCACTAAGATTTTATAATTTTAAATATTTTAAATTTATAAAATAAATTAAATGTGATAACTTAAAATTTAACATAAAATATAAAACTTCACATTTGGCATATTAATTTTGCAAATCCAATTGATAAATTAATTTACAAATTTAATCTCATTAAATTTGTTGCAAAAGTTTATTAAATCTAACTTACTAAAACCTTTTTAGTAAAAATATAAAATAAAATAATAATGCACTTAAATGCATGACATACAATAAATAGGTAGGTACTTTTCTATCTAATATGGTATATTATATGCATGGTAATGTAATTATTATCAACATAACAAAATATTTAATAAGAAGTGAAATGAGAAAATTTGGTTCGGTTCCATGGAATCTTAAAATTACAACCGAAAATAAATTAACAAATAATTAAAAAAATTTGGTTCTTCTTGTAATAGATATTTTTTTTTTAATGAGTGATGGTAGGTATTAGTTGCCATATAAAATTAGAAAAATCTTAGGTTGCATGCCCATGACAGATTTTTCAAACCAAAACCACTAAAGCATTCCCTTAGCCATCGCTACTGAACTCAGAACGTCCAAGCCAGCGACACGCACCTTCACCACCCTGGTCCACAAAGTTGAAATAACCAACCACCCATTGCCCCCGTGAAGGCCGATAAGGACCCCGTCACGAAGGGTTAAATTTTTTATTTTTTATATAGATCCACTTGATCCGAACTTTTTGGATCAACAAAACGGGCTTCTTTAAGATACCGATAAAAATATTTAATTAAGAACTTTCTCAAAAACATAAAGAATTCTTCTTCAACAATATAAATAAAAATAACATCATAAATCGTATATGCAATTGATTTAATCAAAAGAAAAATTGCATAACTGATTCAATGGAACCAAAAAATTTACAACCAATCCATTTGCACATACATTCATCATCATAAAAATATTAAAATACACCATAATGCATGAGTGCCTACCTAATCATATAATAATTATCACATAATTAATTATTAAATTAATAGGATATAGCCTGCTTTAATACCAATTGCTGTTATCTCAAGCCGATTTTGAGATATTTGCATAATCTAGATAAGAATCAAATCACATATCTTAAAAAAAATTATTTGGTGATCTATACCCATATTAATATAAAAATAATAAAAAAATTAAGAAATTGATCTTTCGTCGAATGTCTTGAACTCCGCCAACACTATCTTGGAATCACCAAATCCTTTCAATCACGACGGATCTTTCCAAATGTCTCTAAATTATGATGAACATGAACGAGTGGGCATTTTTGATTTGGGTTAAGATCATACAACTGAATTTTAAGTCTCTTTGTATTTTCAACATATGAGACAAAGTGAAGATGAAAGAAAAACTCTTTATAGGTGATACGAATCATTTCTGTTATTTTTCTCGGATGAATCTTATATTCTGTAGAGAATAATAACTACCATCCTTTTTATTTAATTAATAATTAATTAATTAAAATATTAAGATAACTTTCAACTCTTGGAGATTACTTTAACGTGGGGTGATATCGGAGAGAAAAAATCTCTCCTACGATTCCATATATTTCTTCAACAATAAAATAACTTCCACATGGACCCTCCTTATGGAACATGCCTAGATATATTCTTCAGCACATCATATAATCTTTAATTTAATTTTTTTAAAATTTATTTAAATAATCATATTATTTAAAATAAAAATTAATTCAATTAATTTCTATGTGAAAATTAATTTAGAATTCTCAATTTCAAATTAATAACTCAACCCAACATATCATAAAGTTCACATAATTTAATGGAACTGAACATTAGACATTATAATTTTAAGCTCCAATAATTTTGATATTTAATTAACACCTTAATTAAAGTATCAAAATTATTAATTCCAAATTACTCAACTAAATATTTGGAAATGCACTCTTAAAATAATAAAATTAATTATATTCAAATATAGTGTTTGAATGTCATATTCCTAGTTAGAATAGGTCCTATTCCATACTATTCCCCCAAACATGCCAAAAAAAAAGGTGGTAGGCCCCCTAAGAATTAGTATTCTGGTCAAACATTCTTATTTTAGAATTCGTATTCCATGCTCCCCCCATGGAATAGCCCTATTCTCATTTACCATATTCTAAGGGCAGTGGCTGAAAAAAAAATTGACTATTACCCCCTCTGTTGGCCCAGATGGCAACCCAAGAGGGAGGGGTGAATTAGGTTCTTAAAAATTTAACCTTTTAAAACGATTGGCTTTGGAATACACAAGATTAAGTGCAGGATAAATATTAACCACAAACAAAGAGATAGAAAGAGAGAATCAAAACACGGCAAACACAAGAATTCTATAGTGGTTCGGTGTATCCAACACCTACGTCCACTCCAAGTACCACTTGGGTCCACACTATAATCTACTAGATTACAGCCGAATTGTTTTACAAGCTCACAACTCAAAACTTGTTATTTCCCACGGGATCACAACGAACCTAGCTGGTTTTCCGGGCTCACCAGCATAAAACCCAAAACCCAAGCTAATCTAGCTTGACCCAATGTATACTACCTCCACTAATTCAATCCCTATGATTGAACTCGCAAAAATAAATGAGAATAGAGTTTACATAACAAATAGCTCCTTAAATGAGCAAATATTCAATATAAATAAACAATGTTAGAAAGGCCTGTTTGAAGCAGAGTTGATTTGAGCTTTTCTTCTTTTCTTCTTTTCCTCTTATCCTTTGAGATGTTGAATCAGGCCTCAGCTCGGATTCTTCAAAAGATTGCAGATGAGAAGTTGGGAAAAAATAGGTCTTTTGGCTCTCTTTTCTTTACTTCAGAAATACTCCGATTTTGAACTTGAATGCTTTGGATTTCTCTCAGAGCTTTTTGAAGTTGATGGATTTGAACTTTGACTCTTTCCTCTTTGATTTCTTGCTCAAGACTTCTTGGATTTTTCAATTTGTTTTCTCTCTAATTTTTGTCTCTCGTCTTTTTTTTTTTCAAATGGACAGACTCCCCTTTTATAGATTTTCCTTAATCCATGATTAGGTGAAAAACTAGCCGTTATTTCTATCCTTGGATTCCTCCTACACACCAGAAAAGTATCCGTTAGAGATTAGGTGAGAAAATATTACCGTTGGAGGCCGTTCTGACACTTTGAAAATCCATTCCTGACAGGTTGGAGTCGGCTCCAACTTTTCATGTGTCGGCTTCAAGTCGATATCCAAAAATAGAAAGTAAAGTTCGTTGAGGAGTCAGCTCTGAAAAAGGTAAGTGTCGGCTCATCGCATTCGGGAGTCGACTCTCGAAAATTGTAAGTATCGGCTCCAGAGTAGCCCAAAATCATGCTTTCTGTTCTCGTATTGGAGTCGGCTCCAGAGACTGTAAGTGTCGGCTCCTGAAATCTAGGTGTCGGCTCCGAAACTCTGAGTGTCGACTCCTGACCGTGCTAAAAATCAGGAAAGCATCTGATCCGCCATGGGTCAGCTCCATACCTTCTACGTGTCGACTCCAGGCTCTGAATTTGAAACATACTTCTGGCAATTGATTCAAAACGTATTTCTTTATCTTTTGATTGATCAATCTTTTTAAGCCCTAAGACACTTGTTAAATCTATTAGTAATAAAATGAATATACTCATATCGTTTTATTAATCATCAAAATAAATAATTGGGTCAACAATCTTCCCCTTTTTTATGATTATAAAAACATTGAGTATATGCATGAGTAAACAATAGGATTCTCACTCTAATTTTCTCAAATGTTTGTCCCTCACAGGTAAGCTCCCCCTATGATGTTCAATTTAACAATTGTTCTTTCTTTTAACAGAAAATTTTAATGGTTGATACCAAATTTAATTGCCTCTCCTTATGTGCAGTTAATTAGATACCAATAAATTAAGCTTAATTGAGCTTACTTGATCCAATGCATATAAAAGCTAAATATTTCTCCCCTCTTTTTTGTTTTACATTCAATGCATATACGATTAGGAAATGCTTACATAACTCTCTCCCTTTTTTGTAATCAACAAAAAGATCAAGAAGGGTTAAATAAAATGACAAAATTGATAGATTTTTCAAGGATCAAAAGATATTCATTAAGTATGAGATAAGTTCATTACATCAAAAGTCAAATATTACAACAAGCTATATCAATATGACACTCTACTATATCAAACATCAAGCTATACATCATTACATTAAAGCTTCAAGATAAATCAACATCAAACTAGACTAATTATCAAAGACACTTCATTACAAGATAATCAAAAATGAGTTCTAAGAAGTCTTTGCAATTCTTCTACAATTTTTTTCATCCCTTCACTTTGAGTCCTTACAAATTCTTTTAATCTTCTGTCAACAAATGCACATGCAGTCATAATCTTGTCCTAAAGCTCAGCATTGCATTTGGAGTAAGTCTCTGAGTCTCCACCAATATCCTTAAGCTCTTCAAATATGTTCTTGAGATCATTCTTTAAGGATTCAGCAGAGGAACCAAGCCTTTGTGTATTTTGCTTGGTTGATGAAAATCCCTCTTTGCTTTGCTTGATTTGAAGTCCTAGGAAGAAGTTGAGTTCTCCCATCATGCTCATTTTGAATTCACCCTGTATTAACTTAGCAAATTCTTGACACAAGAGATTATTAGTAGCACCGAATACAATATCATCAATATATATTTGTACTACTAATAAATCCTTGTCTTTTCTTTTCAAAAATAAGGTTTTGTCTATATTTCCTCTAGTGAAATCATTTTCAATCAGAAATTTGCTTAATCTATCATACCAAGCTCTAGGAGCTTGCTTTAAACCATATAGTGCTTTGTGCAATTTAAAAACATGATTTGGAAATTCATGATCTTCAAAACCAGGTGGTTGTTCAACAAAAACTTCCACATTTATAAATCCATTTAAAAGGCACTTTTAACATCCATTTAAAATAAGTTGATATGCATATGACATGCAAATGCGAGTAGTAATCTAATTGCTTCTAATCTAGCTACAGGTACAAAAGTTTTATCAAAATAAATTTTTTCTACTTGATTATATCCTTTTGCGACTAATCTAGCTTTATTTCTAATTACTATGTCTTTTCATCTAATTTATTCTAAATACCCATTTTGATCCTATGACTGAATGATCTTTAGGTCTATCAACTAGGACCAGACATTATTCCTAGTAAATTGATTTAATTCCTCTTGCATAGCTAACAACCAATTATTATCTTTTTCAGCCTCTTCAATGGTTTTAGGTTCAATTTGAGATACAAATGCAAGATGATTATTGATGTTTCTCATTGATGATCTAGTTCTTACTCCTTGAGATGGATCACCTATAATTAATTCTTTTGGATGACCATAGGCATATCTCCAATCTCTAGAAAGATCTACATCATTATGATTTGCATCAACAACATCAACACTAGGAGAATCATCATCTTTAGCTCCTTATTCATGATCTGAAGATACATCTATAATCAATTTTTCAATATCCCTTTCTAATATTTGTATCTTCCTCATCATCAATCTTTCCTAAACTCGATGCTAAAGATTATTCATCAAAAACTACATGAATAGATTCTTCTACAATTAAGTTTCTCTTGTTAAACACTCTGTAGGCTTTGCTAGATGTTGAATATCTTAAGAATATGCCTTCATCTGATTTTGCATCAAATTTTTCTAGATTATCTTTACCATTATTATGAATGAAACATTTACAACCAAATGCATGGAAATAATTGATATTTGGTTTTCTATTGTTCCATAGTTCATAAGGAGTTTTCTTAAGGATTGGCCTAATTAAAGCTCTATTAAGAATGTAACATGTCGTATTTATAACTTTCACCCAGAAGTACTTTGGTAGGTTGCTTTCACATAGCATGGTACGGGCTATGTCTTCTAAAGTCCTATTTTTTTCTACAACTCCATTTTGTTGTGGTGTCCTAGGTGCAGAGAAATTATGATGGATGTCATTTTCAATACAAAAGTTTTTGAATAAATGGTTTTTTGAATTCAGTACCATGATCACTTCTAAGAGACATATGGTGTTGTTTTTCTCATTTGTGACCTTCTTGAAGAATTTCAAAAAGATTGGAAAGGTCTCATCTTTATGAGCTAAAAACAATACCCAAGTGTATCTAGAATAATCATCTATAATCACAAGACCATATTCTTTCCTCCTAGACTAGTGGTTCTAGTAGGTCCAAAGAGATCCATTTGAAGTAGTTCAAGTGGCCTAGAAGTGGAAACATGTTTTTAGTTTTGAAAGAGTTTCTAGTTTATTTTCCAAATTGACATGCATCACAGATTTTGTTATTTTCAAGATCTAGTTATGGAAGACCTTTTACTAAATCCATTCTGATTAATTTTAAAATTAGGTGTGTGCTTGCATGACCTAATCTACGATGCCACAGCCATCCAATCTCATTCATATTAGCATTATTAGCAACTAAGCAATGATTACTAGTGGATAAATTGTCTAAATCAATCAAGTACATATTGCCATTTCTATTTCCAATAAATACAATGCTATTATCAATGGGATTAGAAACCGTGCAGATAGAAGCTTCAAATGATACTTTGAAACCTTTATCACACAATTGGCTAATACTAATTAGATTATGCTTTAAACCATTAACATAAGACATTTTCAATAAATATGGAGGGAGTTATTTGAATTTTACCAAATCCCATGATCTGACCTTTGCCATTGTCACCAAATGTAACAACTCCTCCCTTTTTGCTTTTAAGGGTGATGAATTGATCCTTGTCACCCGTCATGTGTCTTGAGCAGCCACTATCGATATACCACTTTCGCTTTGATCTTTTAGCCGCAAGACACTCCTGCAAAATGATCATGTCTTATATTTAGGTACCCAAGCCTTCTTGGGTCCTTCATGGTTAGTAGAAATAAAGATTGTTCCTTTTGGAACACATATTTTCTTTCTTTACTACTTAAATTCTTGTTAATTTTCTTTAAATTACATTCAAAGGCTTTGTGTCCCTTTTTGTTACAATAATGACATAAAACTTCATTTTTATCTTGTTCTTTTCTAAAGAAGTTTTTGACATACTTTTGTTTTATGTTAGGCCTATAACCTAATCTAGCCTTATCAAATATAGCTCTTTGATTGCTTAATAATAAATTAAGTTTTTCAGAACTATATGTAAATTATCAACTATATTTTTATATTTATCAACTTCCTTCTTTAATCTATCATTTTCATTGAAAATTGATCCTTTTTCTTCAATCAAAGCTTCATTTTCTGATTTCAATTTTTCAACTTCATGAGTAAGATTATCTTTTTCGTTGACAAGATTTAGATTATCATTTTTTAATGATTTATTTTTCTTTTTCAGAACCTTAAAATCTCTTACTAACTCATTAAATGCATCATATAATTCTTCAAAAGTGAAATCATCATAAGGTGTTTCAGAACTTACCTCAATGTCGTCGTTTGCCATAAAGCAAATGTTAGCAACTTCCTTTTGTTCCTCCTCGGAAGAGGATTCTTCACTATCACTCTATGTTGCAGCATAAGCCTTCTTCTTCTTCTTGTAGACTTTCTTCAATTGAGGACAGTCATATCTGAAATGCCCCGGTTTCTTGTACTCATAACATATTAAGGGCTCTTTTTCTTTTCTTTGTCCTTCTCTTCTCTTTTTCTCCTTCCATTTTTGTTCCAGACTTTTTCTTATGGAAGTGTCTCCTTCTTTGCATGAACCTTTTGAATTTCTTTGCAAGGAGTGCAGTCTCCTCATCATCATCACCATCACTGCAGCTTTCCTCACTTTCTGCAGCCTTAAGGGTAATAGTTTTCTTCTTCTTGACTTCCTCCTCTTGATGTTGTTTCATAGTCAGCTCATGAGTCATTAAGGATCCAAGTAACTCCTCCAAAGGTAAATATTTAAATCCTTGGCTTCTTGGATTGCAGTCACCTTCGCTTCCCATGATCTTGAAAGTGACCTAAGAATTGTACGCACAAGTTCAGAATTAGTATAAGTCTTACCAAGACTTTTCAAGCCATTAACAATATCAGTGAATCTTGTGTACATGCATGTTATAGTTTCAGTTTGTTCCATGATAAATAGTTCATATTTATGCACCAAGATATTAATTTTTGATTCTTTTACTTGATTAGTACCCTCATGGGTAACTTTTAATCTATCCCAAATTTCTTTTGCGGAAATACATGTAGAAATTCGATTAAATTCATTTGCATCCAATAAACAATACAAAACATTCATGGCTTTAGCATTGAGCTGAGCCAACTTCTTATCATTTCATCCCATTCCGTTTTGATTTAGGAATCACCATGTTGTCTACTCTAATTATGGGTGTGTGTGGACCATTAACTATGATTCCCCATAAGTCATAGTCAAGTGCTTGGATAAAATCTTCATCCTAGCTTTCCAATAACTATAATTAGTTCCATTAAATAAAGGAGGTCAATTAGTGGATTGACCTTCTAGAAAAGATGAGCTAGCTTGAGCTGCCATTTGGATCTTTAGCTCTTGATCGTTAGACCAAATTCAAATGAACACTTGCTCTAATACCAATTGTTGGCTCAGATGGCAACCCAAGAGGGGGGGTAAATTGGGTTCTTAAAAATTTAACCTTTTAAAACGATTAGCTTTGGAATAAAACAAATTAAGTGCAAGGTAAGTATTAATCACAAACAAAGAGAGAGAGAGATTCAAAACACGGCAAACACAAAGATTTTATAGTGGTTCGGTATATCCAACACCTACATCCACTCCCAAGTACCACTTGGGTCCACACTATAATCTACTAGATTACAGCCGAGTTGTTTTACAAGCTCACAACTCAAAACTTATTATTTCCACGGGATCACAACGAACCCAGCTGGTTTTCTGGGCTCACCAGCACAAAACCCAAAACCCAAGCTAATCTAGCTTGACCCGGGTATACTACCTCACTAATTTAATCCCCCAGATTGAACTAGCAAAAATAAGAGAATAGAGTTTACAATAACAAATAGCTCCTCAAATGAGCAAATATTCAATATAAATAAACAAGGTTAGAAAGGCCTGTTTGAAGCAAGTTGATTTGAACTTTTCTTCTTTTCCTTTTCTCCTTTGAGATGTTGAATCAGGCCTCAGCTCGGATTCTTCATAAAGATTGCACATGAGAAGTTGGGAAAAAATAGGGCTTTTGGCTCTCTTTTGCTTTACTTGAGAAATACTCCGATTTTGAACTTGAATGCTTTGGATTTCTCTCTGAGCTTTCTGAAGTTGATGGATTTGAACTTTGACTCTTTCCTCTTTGATTTCTTGCTCAAGACTTCTCAGATTTTTCAATTTATTTTCTCTCTAATTTTCGTCTCCCGGCTTTTTTTTTCAAACGGACGGACTCCCCTTTTATAGATTTTCCTTAATCCATGATTAGGTGAAAAACTAGCCATTATTTCTGTCCTTAAATTCCTCCTACACACCAGAAAAGTATCCGTTAGAGATTAGGTGAGAAAATATTACCGTTGGAGGCCGTTCTGACACNGCCCGGCACGCGGCGGGTTGTCACCCTAGCTCAAAAAAATTTTTGGGTCTGGGGCGTGACAAGTCGGCTCCAAAAAAGGTAAGTGTTGGCTTGTTGTATTCGGGAGTCGGCTCCAGAAAAGGTAAGTGTCGGCTCGCGCATTCGGGAGTCGGCTCCAGAAAACTGTAAGTGTCGGCTCCAGAGTAGTCCAAAAACATGCTTTCTGTTCTCGTATTGGAGTCGGCTCCAGAGACTGTAAGTGTCGGCTCCTGAAATCTAGGTGTCGGCTCTGAAACTCTGAGTGTCGACTCCTGACCATGCCAAAAATCAGGAAAGCATCTGATCCGCCATGGGGTCGGCTCCAGACCTTCTAGGTGTCGACTCCAGGCTCTGAATTTTGAAACATACTTCTGGCAATTGATTCAAAAACGTATTTCTTTATCCTTTTTGATTGATCAAATCTTTTTAAGCCCTGAAACACTTGTTAAATCTATTAGTAATAAAATGAATATACTCATATCTTTTTATTAATCATCAAAATCAATAATTGGGTCAACAATCTCCCCCTTTTTGATGATTATAAAAACATTGAGTATATGCATGAGTAAACAATAGGATTCTCACTCCAATTTTTCAAATATTTGTCCCTCACAGGTAAGCTCCCCCTGAATGAGGTAGCTCCCCCTATGATGTTCAATTTAACAATTGTTCTTCCTTTTAACAGAAAATTTTAATGTTTGATACCAATTTTAATTGCCTCTCCTTATGTGCAGTTAATTAGATACCAATAAATTAAGCTTAATTGAGCTTACTTGATCCAATGCATATACAAAAGCTAAATTTCTCCCCTCTTTTTGTTTTACATTCAATGCATATACGATTAGGAAATGCTTACATAACTCTCCCCTTTTTGTAATCAACAAAAAGATCAAGAAGGGTTAAGTAAAATGACAAAATTGATAGATTTTTCAAGGATCAAAAGATATTCATTAAGTATAAGATAAGTTCATTACATCAAAAGTCAAATATTACAACATGAAACTCTACTATATCAAACATCAAGCTATACATCATTACATTAAAGCTTCAAGATAAATCAACATCAAACTAGACTAATTATCAAAGACACTTCATTACAAGATAATTACAAATTATTTCTAATAAGTCTTTGCAGTTCTTCTACAATCCTTGCCATCCCTTCACTTGAGTCCTTACAAATTCCTTTAATCTTCTATCAACAAATGCACATGCAGTCATAATTTTGTCCTGAAGCTCAGCATTGCATTTGGAGTAAGTCTCTGAGTCTCCACCAATATCCTTAAGCTCTTCAAATATGTTCTTGAGATCATTCTTTAAGGATTCAGCAGAGGAACCAAGGGTAGACTCAATCATTCTAATGCGATCATCCAAAGAGTAAAGGGTTTCTTTCAAATTCATAAATTGGCTATCAAACTCTGTCTTCATTTCTTCTTTTTGAGCAGCAAATAAACTCTTGAGTTGCTCTAACTGAATATCTGAAAATCCGACAGATGACATAGGTGGCGGTACAGGAACTGGAGCAGGAGCAGGAGCAGGTGGTGAAGATCTGCTAGGCTCTGGTGAAGGATGCCTCGCTGATGGACCAACCTCAGATGGTGCAGAAGTCCTAATGTCAGCGGCTCTCTCATCCAGATGACCTTTCCTCTCCCATTGACCATTAACCTTCACAAAGCCCATCCGGTGCACAGTAGCCAAGCTATAGTAATCAGTGTGTCTAAGGTTCTTTGATGGCTCATTATCAGAAATTACAATACCTTGACTTCTAAACACCATAGTCAAAATCATACCATAGGGCAGTGAAGATCTCCTTTTGCCCCCAGCCTCAGCCATGTAGAAAATCATCATCCCAGCAAGGTTAATAGGCTGACCAGTCAGAACACTGTCCATAACTACAATGTCTCGCTCTGAGACATACTCAAATCGGCCAGTCTTAGGAATAAGATCCTACTACAGATGTTGTGAAGTAATCTAAGCTCCAAGGGCAACTGATTAGCCCTAACTTCTTCAAATTCAGACACTTCTCTTCCTAACATCCTTGATAATGCATCAGACCTCTCACTATGAATGTCAGCAACTAATCCAGTGACAGGGATGCTCAGAAGATGTCCTAAACTCTGAAAGGTAAGGTGAACTCTCTTCCCTCTAACAGAACTGATAATCCCACCGTCTCCCCTTGATAAATTGAAATAGAATTCCTTAACTAGGGCCGGATAAGTGGGAACATCCAACGAACAGACCTTGTCCCAGCCAAGCTCTTTAATTTGTCTTCCAATAGAAAATCCCTCGGCCTCGAAGAAATCAAAATCTACTTTTCTACCCATAGTAATAACTCTCCCGGCTAAAGTATCTACCTGTGGAGATGAGGGACCAGGATTATCTGAAGGAGTTGAGGAAGAATCGTCGCTTGGAGATGGCTCACGGACGGGACGCCGAGCCGTACGCTTCCCGGTGGTTACGGGAGCTCCAAGAACCGATCCTCTCCGCTTAGGTGCCATAGAAATCCTTGGGAATGTTTGATTTGAGGAGAATTTGGCTTAGGGAGGTTTTGAGAGAGTTTGGAGAGAGTATGGAAAGGGATTGGAAACATAGAAATGACGAAGGTGTCGACTCTGCCCTAATAAAGTCAATTTGGGACCACCAGGTGTCGACTCCCGCAAAAGGGTGTCGACTCCAAGTCGCTAACACAGTTAGCGCTCGAACTGGAGTCGGCTCCACTTATACGGGTGTCGGCTCCAAGGTCAAGGACCGAGAGCGACACAGAAGAGGTGTCGACTCCTCAAATTGAGGTGTCGACTCCACTGACAGTTTCAGAGAAAAAATAAATGAGTTTCAAACATCCGAAACTTGTCAAAATAAGGTCAATAAATTTTTGAAAAAATCTTTGGAATATGAAGAATCAAATTGCATAGATGACTAGATAAATTGTCCTTAAAATATGAAAGGAATCTCAGGAAATTAATAGAGATCTAGATAGTCATTCCTTAAGGGTTTCAAAATCATTCCAAAGGGTCACAAATCCCTAATTCACCTCTAAGATAACAAAATCTCTCTTCACTCAAAGGTTTTGTAAATATGTCAGCTAATTGTTCTTCAGTATTAACATAATCAAGACAAATTTCATTATTAGCTACATGTTCTCTTATAAAGTGATATCTAATTTCAATGTGTTTGGTTCTTGAATGTTGAATTGGATTTTTAGTTAAATTTATTGCACTTGTATTATCACATCTAATAGGAGTTTTATCAAGTGTTATGCCATAATCTTCAAGTTGTCGCTTAATCCAAAGGATTTGAGCACAGCAACTTCCAGCTGCAACATATTCTGCTTCAGCAGTTGATAATGCAACCGAATTTTGCTTTTTGCTAAACCAAGAGATTAAGTTACTTCCTAAGAATTGACATGCACCACTTGTACTTTTTCTATCTAGTTTACATCCAGCATAGTCAGAGTCAGAATATGCAATCAAGTTTAGTGTTGAGTCTCTAGAATACCATAATCCTACATTTTTAGTTCCACTTAGATATCTTAAGATTCTTTTCACTGCAATTAAGTGAGATTCTTTAGGTTCAGATTGAAATCTAGCACATAGACAAACAGCAAACATGATATCTGGTCTACTTGCAGTTAAGTAAAGTAGAGATCCGATCATACCTCTGTAGTACTTTTGATCTACTTTCTTACCATCTTCATCTTTGTCTAATTTGCATGAAGGACTCATAGGTGTTCCAAGGGGTTTGATTGACTCCATTCCAAACTTCTTGAGAAGTTCCTTTGTGTATTTTGCTTGGTTGATGAAAATCCCCTCTTTGCTTTGCTTGATTTGAAGTCCTAGGAAGAAGTTGAGTTCTCCCATCATGCTCATTTCGAATTCACCCTGCATTAACTTAGCAAATTCTTGACACAAGAGATTGTTAGTAGCACCGAATACAATATCATCAACATATATTTGTACTACTAATAAATCCTTGTCTTTTCTTTTCAAAAATAAGGTTTTGTCTACATTTCCTCTAGTGAAATCATTTTCAATCAGAAATTTGCTTAATCTATCATACCAAGCTCTAGGAGCTTGCTTTAAACCATATAGTGCTTTGTGCAATTTAAAAACATGATTTGGAAATTCATGATCTTCAAAACCAGGTGGTTGTTCAACAAAAACTTCTCATTTATAAATCCATTTAAAAATGCACTTTTAACATCCATTTGAAATAAGTTGATATGCATATGACATGCAAATGCGAGTAGTAATCTAATTGCTTCTAATCTAGCTACAGGTGCAAAAGTTTCATCAAAATCAATTCCTTCTTCTTGATTATATCCTTTTGCGACTAATCTAGCTTTGTTTCTAATTACTATGCCATTTTCATCTAATTTATTTCTAAATACCCATTTTGATCCTATGACTGAATGATCTTTAGGTCTATCAACTAAGGACCAGACATTATTCCTAGTAAATTGATTTAATTCCTCTTGCATAGCTAACAACCAATTATTATCTTTTTCAGCCTCTTCAATGGTTTTAGGTTCAATTTGAGATACAAATGCAAGATGATTATTGATGTTTCTCATTGATGATCTAGTTCTTACTCCTTGAGATGGATCACCTATAATTAATTCTTTTGGATGACCATAGGCATATCTCCAATCTCTAGGAAGATCTACATCATTATGATTTGCATCAACAACATCAACACTAGGAGAATCATCATCTTTAGCTCCTTGTTCATGATCTGAAGATACATCTATATTCAATTTTTCAATATCCCTTTCTAATATGTTTGTATCTTCCTCATCATCAATCTTTCCTGAACTCGATGCTAAAGATTCATCAAAAACTACATGAATAGATTCTTCTACAATTAAGTTTCTCTTGTTAAACACTCTGTAGGCTTTGCTAGATGTTGAATATCCTAAGAATATGCCTTCATCTGATTTTGCATCAAATTTTCCTAGATTATCTTTACCATTATTATGAATGAAACATTTACAACCAAATGCATGAAAATAACTGATATTTGGTTTTCTATTGTTCCATAGTTCATAAGGAGTTTTCTTAAGGATTGGCCTAATTAAAGCTCTATTAAGAATGTAACATGCCGTGTTTATAGCTTCCGCCCAGAAGTACTTTGGTAGGTTGCTTTCACATAGCATGGTACGGGCCATGTCTTCTAAGGTTCTATTTTTTCTTTCTACAACTCCATTTTGTTGTGGTGTCCTAGGTGCAGAGAAATTATGATGGATGCCATTTTCAATACAAAAGTTTTTGAATAAATGATTTTCGAATTCAGTGCCATGATCACTTCTAAGAGACACTATGGTGTTGTTTTTCTCATTTGTGACCTTCTTGAAGAATTTCAAAAATATTGGAAAGGTCTCATCTTTATGAGCTAAAAACAATACCAAGTGTATCTAGAATAATCATCTACAATCACAAGACCATATTTCTTTCCTCCTAGACTAGTGGTTCTAGTAGGTCCAAAGAGATCCATGTGAAGTAGTTCAAGTGGCCTAGAAGTGGAAACAATGTTTTTAGTTTTGAAAGAGTTTCTAGTTTGTTTTCCAAATTGACATGCATCACAGATTTTGTTATTTTCAAAATCTAGTTGTGGAAGGCCTTTTACTAAATCCATTCTGATTAATTTTGAAATTAGGTGCGTGCTTGCATGACCTAATCTACGATGCCACAGCCATCCAATCTCATTCATATTAGCATTATTAGCAACTAAACAATGATTACTAGTGGACAAATTGTCTAAATCAATCAAGTACACATTGCCATTTCTATTTCCAATAAATACAATGCTATTATCAATGGGATTAGAAACAGTGCAAATAGAAGCTTCAAATGATACTTTGAAACCTTTATCACACAATTGGCTAATACTAATTAGATTATGCTTTAAACCATTAACATATAAGACATTTTCAATAAATGGAGGGAGTTATTTGAATTTTACCAAATCCCCTATCTGGCCTTTGCCATTGTCACCAAACGTAACAACTCCTCCCTTTTTGCTTTCAAGGGTGATGAATTGATCCTTGTCACCCGTCATGTGTCTTGAGCAGCCACTATCGAGATACCACTTTCGCTTTGATCTTTTGGCCGCAAGATACTCCTGCAAAAATGATCAAGTCTTATATTTAGGTACCCAAGCCTTCTTGGGTCCTTCATGGTTAGTAGCAATAAAGATTGTTCCTTTTGGAAACCCATATTTTCCTTCCTTTACTACTTAAATTCTTGTTAATTTTCTTAAAATTACATTCAAAGGCTTTGTGTCCCTTTTTGTTACAATAATGACATAAAACTTCATTTTTATCTTGTTCTTTTCTAAGAAGTTTTGACATACTTTGTTTTATGTTAGGCCTATAACCTAATCCAGCCTTATCAAATATAGCTCTTTGATTGCTCAATAATAAATTAAGTTTTTCAGAACTATATGTAAATTTATCAACTATATTTTTATATTTATCAACTTCCTTCTTTAATCTATCATTTTCATTGGAAATTGATCCTTTTTCTTCAATCAAAGCTTCATTTTCTGATTTCAATTTTTCAACTTCATGAGTAAGATTATCTTTTTCGTTGACAAGATTTAGATTATCGTTTTTCAATGATTTGTTTTTCTTTTTCAGAACTTTAAAATCTCTTACTAACTCATTAAATGCATCATATAATTCTTCAAAAGTGAAATCATCATAAGGTGTTTCAGAACTTACCTCAATGTCATCGTTTGCCATAAAGCAAATGTTGGCAACTTCCTTTTGTTCCTCCTCGGAAGAGGATTCTTTACTCACTCCATGTTGCAACATAAGCCTTCTTCTTCTTCTTGTAGACTTTCTTCAATTGAGGACAGTCATATCTGAAATGCCCCGGTTTCTTGCACTCATAACATATTAAGGGCTCTTTTTCTTTTTCTTTGTCCTTCTCTTTCTCTTTTTCTCCTTCCATTTTTGTTCAGACTTTTTCTTGTGGAAGGGTCTCCTTCTTTACATGACATTTTGAATTTCTTTGCAAGGAGTGCAGTCTCCTCATCATCATCACCATCACTGCAGCTTTCCTCACTTTCTGCAGCCTTGAGGGCAATAGTTTTCTTCTTCTTGACTTCCTCCTCTTGATGTTGTTTCATAGTCAGCTCATGAGTCATTAAGGATCCAAGTAGCTCCTCTAAAGGTAAAACATTTAAATCCTTGGCTTCTTGGATTGCAGTCACCTTCGCTTCCTATGATCTTGGAAGTGACCTAAGAATTTTACGCACAAGTTCAGAATTAGTATAAGTCTTACCAAGACTTTTCAAGCCATTAACAATATCAGTGAATCTTGTGTACATGCATGTAATTGTTTCAGTTTGTTCCATGCTAAATAGTTCATATTTATGCACCAAAATATTAATTTTTGATTCTTTTACTTGATTAGTACCCTCATGGGTAACTTCTAATCTATCCCAAATTTCTTTTGTGGAAATACATGTATAAATTTGATTAAATTCATTTGCATCCAATGAACAATACAAAACATTCATGGCTTTAGCATTGAGCTGAGCCAACTTCTTATCATGTTCATCCCATTCCATTTCCGGTTTAGGAATCACCATGTTGTCTACTCTAATTGTGGGTGTGTGTGGACCATTAACTATGATTCCCCATAAGTCATAGTCAAGTGCTTGAATAAAATCTTCATCCTAGCTTTCCAATAACTATAATTAGTTCCATTAAATAAAGGAGGTCGATTAATGGATTGACCTTCTAAATAAGATGAGCTAGCTTGAGCTGCCATTTGGATCTTTAGCTCTTGATCGTTAGACCAAATTCAAATGAGCACTTGCTCTGATACCAATTGTTGGCCCAGATGGCAACCTAAGAGGGGGGGGGGGTGAATTAGGTTCTTAAAAAAAAATTTGACCTTTTAAAACGATTGGCTTTGGAATACACAAGATTAAGTGCAGGATAAATATTAACCACAAACAAAGAGATAGAGAGAGAGAATCAAAACACGACAAACACAAGGATTTTATAGTGGTTCGGTGTATCCAACACCTACGTCCACTCCCAAGTATTACTTGGGTCCACACTATAATCTACTAGATTACAGTCGAGTTGTTTTACAAGCTCACAACTCAAAACTTATTGTTTCCCACGGGATCACAACGAAGCCAGCTGGTTTTTCGGGCTCACTAGCACAAAACCCAAACCCAAGCTAATCTAGCTTGACCCGAGGTATACTACCTCCACTAATTCAATCCCGCTGATTGAACTAGCAAAAACAAATGAGAATAGAGTTTACAATAACAAACATCTCCTCAAATGAGCAAATATTCAATATAAATAAACAAGGTTAGAAAAGCCTGTTTGAAGCAGAGTTGATTTGAGCTTTTCTTCTTTTCTTCTTTTCCTCTTCTCCTTTGAGATGTTGAATCAGGCCTCAGCTCGGATTCTTCACAAAGATTGCAGATAAGAAGTTGGAAAAAAAATAGGGCTTTTGGCTCTCTTTTTCTTCTTTTGAAAAATCCTCCGATTTTGAACTTGAATGCCTTGGATTTCTCTTTGAGCTTTCTGGAGTTGATGGATTTGAACTTTAACTCTTTCCTCTTGATTTCTTGCTCAAGACTTCTCGTATTTTTTTAATTTATTTTCTCTCTATTTTATTGTCATTTTTTTAAATGGACGGACTCTCCTTTTATAGATTCTTCTTTTATCCAAGATTAGGTGAAAAACTAGCCGTTATTTCTGTCCTTGGATTCCTTCTATACATAAGAAAAGTATCCGTTAGAGATTAGGTGACAAAATATTACCGTTGGAGGTCGTTCTGACACTTTAAAAATCTGTTCCTGACAGGTTGGAGTCGGCTCCAACTTTTCAGGTATCGGCTCCAAGTCGAGTATCCAAAAATAGAAAGTAAAAGTTCATTGAGGAGTCGGCTCTGGAAAAGGTAAGTGTCGGCTCGTCGCTTTCGGGAGTCGGCTCTGAAAAACTGTAAGTGTCGGCTCCAGAGTAGTCCAAAAACATGCTTTCTGTCTCGTATTGGAGTTGGCCACAGAGACTGTAAGTGTTGGCTCCTGAAATCTAGGTGTCGGCTCTGAAACTCTGAGTGTCGACTCCTGACCATGCCAAAAATCAGGAAAGCATCTGATCTGCCATGGGGTCAGCTCCAGACCTTCTAGGTGTCGACTCCAGGCTCTGAATTTTGAAACATACTTTTGGCAATTGATTCAAAAACGTATTTCTTTATCCTTTTTGATTGATCAAATCTTTTTAAGCCCTAAAACACTTGTTAAATCTATTAGTAATAAAATGAATATACTCATATCTTTTTATTAATCATCAAAATCAATAATTGGGTCAACAAAAAAGAATAAGAAAAAGGTGCAACATGCTAGGACATCTATAAGGGGTCAGATGCAAAAGAAGAAAGTTGATAAAAGTCAAGCTGAATGCTTTCATTGCAAGATGCCAGGGCACTGGAAGAGGAACTATCCTCTTTACATTGCCACACTTGATCCAAACAGGCCAAAGAAGAAGAAGGGGCAAGATGTTGCTCAACAAGGTATTTATATGATAACACCTTGTAATTTTTCTGTATATGATAATCAGACCTGGGTATTGGATACCGGGAGTCCTTTTAACATTTGCAATTCATTGCAGGGACTACAGGTCACTAGAAGATTTGAGGATAATGAAAGATTCCTTAATGTCGGCGATGAAAGATTAGTTCCAGTTCTGGCATTAGGAGTTCTTGAAATAGTTTTCAATAGAAATGTTATTCTACTAAATGATTGTCATTTTTGCCCAACGTTCTTGTTGAACGTAATTTCTGTTGGCCTTCTGGCCAAAAGTCATTATGAAATTTCAATAAAGAATGTTACTTTGAATATCATTATGAATGGAGTCACTGTAATGATTGGGCATTTATCTAATGGCATTTATATATTATCACAGCCTGTAAATGTAGTGTACAAATCAAGTAAGCGTCCTAGAACAACTAATGTCACAGACATTTATCTTTGGCACCATCGGCTGGGTCATATCAACAAGAACAGATTAAACAGGTTAACTCAGGAGGGCATCCTTCGAGTTGATGATTGTGAATCATTAACTACCTGTGAATCCTGTCTTCTTGGTAAAATGTCCAAGTCATCTTTTACTGGAAAAGGTGAAAGAGCCAAAGAGCTATTGGGTCTAGTACATACTGATGTATGTGGACCAATGAGCACTTTTGCTAAAGGTGGATATTACTACTTCATTACTTTTACAGATGACCTTTCTAGGTTCGGTTATGTCTATCTTATGAGATATAAATCTGAGTCATTTGAAATGTTCAAACTATATCATAAAAAAGTAGAAAAATAAATAGAAAAATATATTAAGATCCTTCGATCAGATCGAGGAGGTGAATACCTTTCCAATGACTTTGTGACATATTTAAGGAAGAATGAGATTCTCTTCTAATGGACTCCTTCTGGAACACCACAACATAACGGTGTGTCGAAAAGAAGGAATCGAACTCTGTTAGACATGGTTCGGTCCATGATGGGTTTTGCAAGCTTGCCAATATCATTTTAGGGATTCACATTAGAATCAGTTTATCATATTCTTAATAAGGTTCCAAGTAAGTCAATTTCTAAAACTCCACATGAGATATGGTATGAACATAAATCGGTTATCACCTATCTGAGAGTCTGGGGGTGTTCAGCTTATGTGAAACGTGCAAAATCAGATAAACTTGAACCCAAATCTGACAAATATTTTTTCATCGGTTATCCGAAAGAAACCAAAGGATATTACTTCTACAATACTGAAGAACAAAAGTTGTTCATTAGTAATAGAGCAATTTTCTTGAAAATGAATTCCTTAGTGAAGGTAAAAATAGCTCTAATGTTGAACTTGAGGAAGTTCATCAAGTAGAAGGAACAACACAACCCATTGAACCCTTAGAATCTGAGTTGATTAGATCAAACTCAAAACCCATTTTAGATGCACCATTAAGGTGATCTGGTAGAGTACCACATCAACCAAATAGATACTTAGGTTTCTTGGTTCAGAACGAAGATCCTGTTGAGCTCGATGAGAATAACGAGGATCCGATCACCTATATGGATGCTATGCATAGGACTGACTCTGATAAATGGCTTGATGCCATGAAATCCGAACTTGATTCCATGAAAGAAAATAATGTATGGACATTAGTTGACCCATCCGAAGAGATAAAACCCATAGGGTGTAAGTGGGTTTTCAAGAGAAAAAGAGGCGTAGATGGAAAGGTAGAAACCTACAAAGCACGTCTGGTTGCCAAGGGGTATCGTCAGCGTTATGGTATTTACTATGATGAAATGTTTTCTCCTGTGGCAATGCTGAAATCCATTCGGATTATGCTAGCTATAGCAGCACACTTCGATTATGAGATTTGGTAGATGTATGTTAAAACCACTTTTCTAAATGGTAATTTAGAAGAACAGGTGTATATGATACAACCTGAAGGTTTTATATCTGAAGACGAGTCTAAAGTGTGCAGGCTACAGAAGTCCATTTATGGACTTAAGCAAGAATCTAGGAGTTGGAACATACGATTTGATAATATGATCAAATCTTATGGCTTTATTAAGAATAAAGAAGAACCTTGCATTTATAAATGGGCTAACGGTTCCGTTATTGTATTTCTTGTATTATATGTGGATGATATTCTCTTAATCGGGAATGATATCCCTGCATTACAAGGAATAAAAATATGGTTATCATCATAATTCTCCATGAAAGATCTGGGAGAAGCCTCCTACATCCTAGGGATGAAGATCTATAGAGATAGATCTAAGAGGATGCTTGATCTATCCCAATCTACATATATAGACACCGTGCTAAAGAGATTTAGCATGGAGAATTCCAAGAAAGACTATCTTCCGATAGGCCATGGAATTCATCTTTCTAAGAAGGATTGTTCGACAACTCATAATGAAAGAGAATGTATGAGTCGAATTCCATATGCTTCGGTAGTGGGATCGATTATGTACACCATGACATGTACAAGACCAGATGTAGCACACTCACTAGGAGTAGTGAGTAGATACCAATCTGATCCAAAAGAAAAATACTGGCAAGTTGTTAAGATAATTCTTAAGTATTTAAGAAATACTAAGGACCAGTGGTTAGTCTATGGAGAGTCTGATTTGAAACTTGTTGGATATACTGATTTCAGTTTTCAATCAGATCATGATGATAGCAAAAGTATATCGGGTTTCGTGTTTATCCTAAATGGTGGAGCTATTTACTGAAAAAGTTTCAAGCAACATACAGTGGCAGATTCAGTGTGCGAGGCAGAGTACATCGCTGCATCAGATGCCGCAAAAGAAGCTGTGTGGCTGCGAAAGTTTATCTCCGAGCTTGGAGTGGCATCTTCCATAGATGGACCAGTCCTGTTATAGAGTGACAGCACTGGTGCCATAGCTCAAGCAAAGGAACCACGAGCATATCAGTGCACCAAGTATATACTGCGTCGATTTCATCTCATTCGAGAGATTGTAGAACGAGGTGACATAAATCTTCAGAAGATTGATGGAAAGAAAAACCTAGGTGACCCATTTACTAAAGCACTCAACATCAAGGAGTTTGACGACTATAAATTGAAGATGTGTATTAGATACTGTAATGAGTGGCTTTAGGCTAAGTGGGAGTTTGTTGGGAATTGTATCCTAAAGCCAATCATTTGATGATTGAGCTAATGTAAATAGCATATAAATTGATATATTAATAAAAGTTATTTGGCAGTTTATTCATTACAAGAACATCTTCTTAAAACTCATAATAGTAATGAAGCCCTCAGGATCTTCCTTCATGATAAAGGAGGATTTATCTTTGAAGGTCCTTAAAAGAGTTTGCGACCAAATGATATACTATGACAGGGCCATAGTACTATCAAATATAGGACGTTGTATATCATATTTGTTGGTTATCCTCTTAACCAAGGAGTGTAGAGATACTGGTATGACATACAGGTGAAAGTGTAGGAGTACATTTTACCGAATGTGACTCATTTTGGATACTCTGCTGTCAAGAGTTAATCCGAGAAGATATGGGTATAAGTATCCTTTAGACCTGAAGATCACAATCGGTGACTTGCAAGCAACTCACTGTACTTAGGTGCCAGACCACCTGGATTTCTAATCCAGCTATGAAAGGTTACTGGATGTAGTCAAGTACTTATGGTAGTCAGTTGTGGATCAAGATAGAATTTGACCTATCCCGTTAAAAGGAGAAATGCTTGTGTTTCAATTTAGCAAGACCTTGGCCAAGGCACTTCATGTGAAGGTCACATGATCACTAAAATTGAAATCACTTTATGGATTTATTGTTTAGAGTTGACAGGCTCTTAAGCCATCCTTAGCATTTGTGGTCAAAAGGATGAATTATACGGTAACTATTTCTTAGGGTTCTTAGAGTTTGCTCGGTAACTCTTCGACCTATTTGGACGTCGGGTTCCATTGCTAGATGGGCACATCGATTAGTATAGAAAGTTGTTTCTATACTATCGGCTTTGGTTCGAACCTAAAGAGTCACACGCATAGAAGTTTCCTAGGATGATCTATTTGCTGATCAACGATTGAGAATCGTATATGATTTAATTAATCAATTTGATTGATTGAATTATCTCAATTGGGTTAAGTATAAGTGAATAAGATTCAATTTGGTTTAAGTCTATTAGAAGGACTAGTCAATTTCAAATATTGATTTGAAATTAGACTTGATTTGGATTTAAATAGATTCAGGATTAGCCAAATTTGATTTAGGCTAGGACCATGATCTATGTAGGTTCAGTCCAATAAATTCAAATCAACTTAAACCAAAATCTAAACCCAAACCTCTCGCATAAGTATCTCACATGATGAGATAACTAAAGTCTGAGAGATTAAATTCACATGAAGAATTTAATGTATAACATTAATCTTCTCTAATCAGTTCCATTGGAATTCTAAAGTGTTAGAATTTATATGGAATAAATGTGCCTCTTTGAATCAATAGGCGATCTCTTTGGTTTTCACCAAATGTCGGAATTAACCAAACACCGCGTCTCTTTGGTTTTCACTGAACGTTGGAATTAACCAAACATTGCGTCTCTTTGGTTTTCACCGAATGACAGAATTCTAAATGTTAGAATTCAATGGGCTGGCTAAAATGAGACTATAAATTAGAGGATATCCCTCACCAAAGAATAACACAATGCACGATATGTCATGGATTGAAATTTCTAAAGAGTTAGAATAGAAAATCCTGGTGTGATTCTAGTATTAGCAAAAGATTGGTGGATCTTGGAAAAAGATTCAAGTGGGAAGATTAAAGATTAGCAAAGTTATTTTTTTGTGAGCTAGCACTCCCGGGAATCTGATCATTCGGGGCTTCGCGTGGACAATACTAGAGGCCCTACGATTGAACGGTTGCAGAGCACAAAGGATTTACCTACTGTTTTTAAGGTAAGTGATTTGATCCCTAGATCTTAAGGCAGGCTTCAAGATAAGTAGTATGACTTCTCATCTTGACGATCAAGATATGATCTTGATGTTTTTATTTATATGCATATTTTAGATCAAACGATCCAATATATAAGGCAAAGATATGATCTTGATGCATGTTAGATAGATTAATATGTAATCTTTAAGTTTCCGCATTAATAATTATTATTAATTTTAAAATATGCATGCCTCGAAGATTGTTTCTCCCAACAGCTCCCACTATAAACTAAAATTCTTTTTATAGAATGCTTAGTGATTGTCATGGAGACAACAATGCTATCATCAGTTAAATTATTCACCCTCCTAGCTCCCCTTTATAAAAGGGGATTACATTTTCTATGCTCTCATCCCCTCTCGGTCTCTTAGAAGAAGAAGCTGCCCCCAGGAGATCATGCCTACCGTCTTTCCCGTCGGAGCATTATCAACATTGGCTTGGACAGGTGGAGGCCCAATGAGCTCCACGATGGCACACTTCAGGTTGTGACAATCATCTATATCATTGCCGTAGTCTTAGTGCAAATGGAAATATCGGCTCCTATCGCGTGCAGCCTCCTTCTTTAATGGGGGCGGGCACCAGAGGTAAGGCTCGCTCTCGATCTCCATGAGGATGTGAGATCTAAGAGCGTGGAGAGGTGTAAGATTGCCTTCCCGAGAGGCGAAGCTTCGATGCCGATTATTTGATTGGCGGGCTCATGCTTCTTAAGGTGAGGTCCGCTTGGCTTCGCACGGATCGACTTCTTGCTGGGCCTTCCTTCAGCCTCCCTCCGAGTGAAGTCAGCTTCGTCGGCATGAATATATTTTGCGCACGACCTAAGAGCTTAGCATAGGAGCTGGGTGGCTTTTTGTCCAGTGAATAAGTGAAGCGGAAGGGGCGAAGTCCCCGCTTCAGGGCCAAAGTGGCCACAACATCATCGAGGTAATAAACTTCTAAGGCCATTGTCTTGAAATGGGCTACAAAATCTTTTAAGGGTTCTCCCTCCTTCTGTCGGATGGAGAACAAACTATCTGCCATCCAGAGAATCCTCCGACAGGCATCAAAGTGCATTAAGAAAGTTCTCTTCAGCTATCGGAAAAAGTCGATGCTGCATGAAAGTAGGCGAGAATACCAAGCGCGCGCAGCCATCTACAGGTGGTAGGAAAAGCAATACATAGAAGGGCAGCAGTCGTCCCTTAGACTTGCATAGAGCTTTATAACTCTTGAGGTAGTCCAGTGGATCCGTGGTGCCATCATACTGATTCAACTGAGGAAGGCAAAATATGGAAGGGACAGGCTCTTCCATAATACGGCGAGTAAGGGATGGACGAGTGTCATAGTCCATCTTCGGCTGGTTGTTGAGCATCTGGCTGAGCTCCTCCAACGCCGGTGTTGCTCGTCCAAGCGCCTCTTCACCTGGTAGTTGATATCCTTACCGAATGACTCAGAAGATGAGTAGGGGGAGGAGTGGTGCCAATGGCGGTGTCCCCGCTCGATCTCCTTCTCGTGTCGCCGCATGAGAGAGGGATTGCTCGAACGGTGGGTGAGGGACCGCAACCTCTTGAAAGCTTCATGGTGCTAGTATCTAGGTGAAGCATGATGGCAGTGAGACTCTCTCGAGGAGACATCCCATGGGTAGATTGTTGGCTTAACTGGAGTAGCTTCTGCAGGCGGTATAAGAAGCCTGGGCTGCTACTGAATGGCCACCGAGCTTTGCTCCTACAGCTCGTGAACTATTGCAACTGAAGTTTGGACTTGTTGAATGAGGGTGGCTGGTTGATTAGGTGAGCAGCTAAAGCTGATGGTGAAGGAGAAGCAAGGAGGGTGGCCTCCTGCTGTTTAGCATGATGTAGATGCCCCCTGGCATAGCTAGCGGAGGCCTCCTGAGTGTGCATCATCACCATGGCTGTCTTAGAGGGAGCAAGGCTTGCAGCTCAGTGTCATAGAGCTTTTCTTCCTTCAGTGCATGTCTCCCTTCCTAACACGCCAATATGTTGATGCTTGATCACCTTGTGCGAATGCCATGAGGACGTTGTGAGTTGCAGAAGAGGGTTCTTCTTCTAGACTGGACCTACAAGAAGTCCCAAATATCGGGTATTTGGCGGGAACCCTTCGACGCTCAAGTAAGTAATCAGAATCACAGCCGTGAGCTTGAGGAAGCTCGAAAGAGAAAGAGAGTTAGAGAATTTTTTTGAGCTCTTTGATACTTGAGTATTCATACGGGTCAGGGTCCCTCTTACCCATTTTATGGATATTTCTTGTCATCTAGCATCACGTGGAGCCTCATGATGGACGGTGACTTTTTGTATGGATGATGACTTTTTGGATGACGACTTTCTGGGCTGAATGCAAAATTAGCGGGGTTTGTCCCATCTAATCTGAGTAATTGGGGCTCTCATGATGAATGATGACTTTCAGAATGAAATATCAAGATTAGTGGGGTTTATCCCATTAGACACAAGCGCCGCAGACGGTTGGTGGATCTGGTTTTATCGGGCACATGGGACGCAGGCGGTTGGTGAGCCCGTCTTGTTAGAGTTAAGGCTGCCTTCAAAGCCAAGGCTGAGTCTGGAGAGGAGGCTGCCTTGGAGGCTGGGCCAAGTCTAGAGAGGAGGCCGCCTATAAGGCTGGGGCCAAGTCCAGAGAGGAGGCCGCCTTGAAGGTCGGGCTGAGTCCGGAGAGGAGGCCGCCTCGGAGGTCGGGACCGAGTCCGGAGAGGAGGCTGCTTTGAAGGCTAAGGCCGAGTTTGGAGAGAAGGCCGCCTTGAAGGTGGGGACCGAGTCCGAAGAGGAGGCCGCTAGAAGGCTGGGACCGAATCCGAGAGAAGGCTGCCTTGGAGGTTAGAGTCAACTCCGAAGAGGAGGCCGCTTCAACTTTTGTCATCAAGTAGCTTTTGTCGTTAATTTACATATGGCTTCATCAGCCACATCAGTTGTCATACCCCCAATTCAAAATTCCAAGACTCAGATGTGATAACTGTCGTCACCCATAAGATGTGAGCTGATAAACATATAAGATATTAATCATGATATTGTAAAATAATTAAGTAGTGAAATAAAATTAAAAGTTCATATTTATTATAACATAAATCTTTAATAATTTGAAATACATCACTAATAAAAAATATAGTCTAATCAAAATGATCCTAAATTATGGCATGGATTTTTTTTTTACTTAACTAACACTTTCTTATTAATGCATCGATAAATCTACTACTTTAGAAATGAAAGAATAGAAATTATCAAATAAGAAGCTCTGCAACTTATCAAGCAATAATCATATTAATAAGATGACTTTATATTATAAATTAATAATAGTCCTGTCATGTATAAAAGCAAGCCATCATATCTAATTATATAACAAAAACGAGAATTCAAGATTTTTAAATATCCAATTTATACATAAAATGATAGATAGCATCAATTATAATTCATTTCAACCAGTCTAATTATCCCTAAAATCTTAGAATTAGTTAGATGCTAATATATAATTTTCACTAATAGAGCTTTGGTTGGATTGTTTCTCTATTGGTAAATAATTGATTAGGTACAGTCCATTAGTAGGGCATTGCCCAAGTATAATCCTTAGTAGTAAGACATTTGTTAAGTATAACTCTCACTCATATGGTACTACAACAAATTTAAGGATGACAACACTTTTAAAGTTATTTTTTGATACTTTTTTAGCATCGAAAAATGGCTTTCGATGCTTTTTAAAGCGTTGCTAGGATAGGGTGACGAAGAAATTTGCCGGCGCTTTTTAAAAGCGTCGGAAGAAATAATTGTGCCGTTGCTTTTCGGCAAATTAGTTTGCTGACACTTTAAAACATGTTAGCAAATTACTTTGACTACAAAATCTATGGCAAGATATATCATATCGTAATCCAAGAAGTTTCAATTCATGGCCAAAAAACATCTTTAAAACTAGATCTCAAACATATATTCATAATTTATAATAAAAAATAATATATAAATTGGTGATCAACAAATGCATGTTTATAAAATCCATAAAACATATTAATTAAATATAATGTGTTGATATCAATAATTTTTTAAAAATAAGTACATATATAAAATACATAGAAATGTGAGTCGTTACTTACCTAATAGACATAAGTAACAATCATCTTAGTCAACTATGATTATTTTCATAAGAATATATCATATAATTTATACTAAATCAGCAAGTTATCAGGTCTCAAATTAATTCTCTAGATTTTAGATGTTCCTAATTCAATCAGGACTAACGATCAAAGAAGGTCTTGCTCGAGAACAAGGACAACAGTACTAAAGGGATATCGCGATTGATAGCAAAATCGATATTAAGGGGGTTCAGCAATACTCAACATATTAGAGTGAGGTTTCATTTAAAGGAATTGAATAATATAAAATCATTTAAATTTAAATATATTTTAAAATGTTAAAATATATTCAATTATTTTAGTAGTGTTCTTGAATAATGTAAAATTTGGTTCATAGGCCAAAACGTTAGCATCTTAGTAACATTAAGTCCACAAATCCTTTTGGAATTAAGTTAGAAATGCGAGGAGTCACGCAATCTTATAGATTTATCTTCTAATACTTATTAAATTATTTTGCCGTTTGAAATGTTTGCCCAGTAACGCCATAAAGTAGTGATAGCATGCATAAAACTCTAGATTTTGTTGGTGCTTAGTTGACGTTTCTTTTTTTTTTCCCCTTTTTTATTGTATTGCCCAATGAATAGAACATATATTATACATTAATTATATTGGCAATTAGAATAAGTTTATATCCTATGAACTATTCATTGAAAATCTAGTGTATTTCAACATTCAAAAAAAAGTTCCCTCCAAAATGATTTCCCTTCTTACTTGAAACCACTCTTTAGTACCGTATGAAAAAAATAATTTATCTTACTCTTGCTTATATATGTGGTTCCCTCTTTATTAGTTGAATGGTTATGAGAAAGCTCACGCATGCATGAATCGGACCAAGCCCAATGCAAATAGGAGAAGCTAGATTCGGAAACTAATTAACTAGGAGGGTACGTGTTCATCGTGAGTAGGGGGGTGCAAATCCTACCTATTAGCTCTCATGAATGTTTTGATTTATATGTCTTTTCTTATATGATAAGTCTTTTTTGATATGTTGTTTGGACTGATTCATCGTTCTCAATCGGTGCATACTTTCTTATATATACTGGTGCATACTTTCTTATATATAGAGACCTATTCTTTTCCTTCAATAATCATTCGGAGATTCTTTTTTTCCTGATCCACTGTTTGAAAGAACGTATTTTGGTTGTTCATCCACTTGTGCACACCTGTTAGAAATCTTGTTGCTATTGTATCCTGAAGGATAGTCGTGCTCCTCTCTTCTGCATAGAGATATTATCTTCGAGAGGCGCGAAACTACTCTTAAGAATAGTGCCATGCATGCCTTAGCCTCTTCTCAATGTTTCATATCATCCTGAGTACTATCTCATCCTTACTTTTCCTACAAACTTAAGAGTAGATATGGACTCTATTATGGTTGCTGCTTTTAAATTCTTTCCCGATACATCCAAGATAGAGCAATTTAATGATTCCCATTATAAACGATGGCAAGAAAAAATATCTTCGGTCCTAGATGTTCATAATATTGCCTATGTTCTGACTGATCCTAGATTTGAGAAAGAGGAGAACCTTCCGGATTGGGAAAAGGCTAATAGAATATGTAGGTACACTATTCTTAATACTCTATCTAATGAAATATTGTTTGATATATACTGCCCTATTAAATCAGCCTTTAAGGTTTGGAAAAATATTAAAAGAAAATATATTCTTAAGGATGATGGTACTCAAAAGTTTGCAATAGGAAACATTTTAAACTTTACCATGTCAGAAAACAAAGATGTGTCATCTTAGATCCATGTGTTTCATGTTTTTATAGATAACCTTAAAAATGAAAACATTAGTCTTCCTGATGCTTTTATTGTTGGATCTCTAATTAAAAAATTATCAAAATCTTGAAAAGATTAGAAGAATAATCTAAAGCATAAAAGAAAGTCTCTGTCCCCTAAAGAAGTTATTGTGCATATTAGGATTAAAGAGCAAAATAGAGCCCGATAAAAGATAAAAAAGGCTAAGGAAATGATGGTAAGGCTAATTTAGTAGAGATAGATTTAGTAAGGATAGACATAAGTCCTATAAGCCTAAACATAGAAACTATTCTAAGATATACGATAAGAAGCCTCATTTTCAAAAAGGTTAGAATTTTAATAAGAAAAAGGGATCTTGATATATTTATGGAAAACCAAGATACCATGCTGCCCAATGCAGGTTCAGAAAAATTAATGATGCTTTAGCCAAACCAAAGGCTAACTTGATGTTGGAGAAGAGTTAATTGTGTGGTTATTAGCGAGGCCAATATTGTAGTTCATACAAAGTACTGGATGATAAATTCTGAAGCCATGCATCATATATGTGGCGATAGAAATGCATTTGCTTCCTATATCCTATTGCCAGAAGGAGAGGAGCCAGTCTTCATTGGCAACTCAAAATCTTGTACTGTGATTGGCAAAGAAAAAGTCGATTTAAAAATGACTTCTGAAAAAGTCCTTTCACTTGAAGATATGCTATATGTGCCAGACATCCATGTGAACTTGATTTCTGTGGCTTTACTTGAAAAAAATGATGTAAAAGTGTCATTTGAGTTTGACAAAGTTGTCATGACCAAATCTGAAAACTTTATTGGAAAAAGTTATTGTAACCATGGTCTATTTGTATTAAATGTACTTGAAGTCATGAATGAAAATGCATCTTCTTTGCTTACTTGCTTGATTCTACTAATCTTTGGTATGGTAGATTAGGACATATTAATTACTCTTATATTAAAAGAATGGAACAATTAGATTTGTTAAATAACATATCTACTTCTTATGATCATGAAAAATATCAAATATGTGTAAAATCTAAATCAATCAAAAAGAGTTGCAGATCTATTCATACAAGAAAAACTGAATTGTTAGAATTAATTCATTCTAATTTAGATGATTTAAAGGTAATATGACTAGAAGTGAAAAAAATATTATATTACTTTTATCAATAATTTTTCTTATTATACAATGTTTATATACTAAGATCAAAAGATGAAACTTTAAAATGTTTTTAAAATATAAGGCATAAATTAAAATTTAATTAAAAAGAAAAATAAAAAGGCTTACGTCTGATAGAGGAGAAGAATATAATTTTACTTCTTTTAATAATTTTTATGCACAACATGGTATAATTTTATGAATTTACTCGTTATTCATTTGAATATAATGAAGTGGTTGAGAAAAAAAATAGAACACTTAAAGAAATAATGAATGCCTTACTCATTAGTTCTGGTGCACCCATGAATTTATAGAAAAAGTAAGGATGAGATAGTATTCGGGATGATATGAAACACTGAGAAGAGGCTAAGGTGTGCACGGCCTTTAAGAGTAGATTAGTAGCAAGACTTCTAACATGTGTGTAGATTAGAAAGCTTCGATATATAAGAAAATATTCCAAACAACGTATCAAAAAGACTTATCAGATAAGAATCCCTATGCGCGATGAACACGTGACGCACTCAATTAACTAGTTTCTGAATTTGGCTTCTTTGATTTGCATTGGGCTTAGCTCGGTTCGTGTGTGCGTGAGCTTTCTCAGAATCATTTAACTAAGGAAGAGGGAACCACATATATAAACAAGAGTACATAAGATAAATTGTTTTTTCTATGTCGGTCTAAAGAGTGATTTCAAGAAGGAAGGAAATTATTTTGAGAAAACTTTTTTTGAATGAAAAACACTAGATTTTCAACACCATCTAGTTAGCGATGGACTGAATTTTTGATGGTCTAATTACGTAGACAGTTTAAGAATTGCATGAGTTTTGTCTCTCCTCTTCGTCTATTCTCACCACAGTTCTTCATTGCCTTGTTTCTCTCTTTCTGCCCCCTCCCATTGGATGGATTGGCTGGTCTAGCATAGAGTGGCCAGGCTATTCAGAGAGGATCTAAGGAGTTTTTCCGCATCAAATATTGAAACCTACAACAAATCCAGACATGAGTCGCTCTTGTACCAAATTCAATTTTAATACATCGGTCCAGAGGTTAATCTTGAATTGATTGTTTCTTATTCCTCCAATCTTAGGCTTACTTGTCATTTTTTGTCACAGAATGCCGACACATTCATATAGACTTTCTTCAAGGTGCCACAATCTTTTTCTTTGGCAATCAAGATAGATTCTCCTAACTTCAAGTCATTTTCGTTCTCTCTTTCTCTCTCAATTTTGGTGAAGTTAATAAATCAACATTCAATTCAGAACCAAACTTTGACTTTGTAAGCCTCCATTTAGACTTTCCATGCAAATATGTTTTCGTTACAACAAACCTGACAAGAAGTTAAATCCAAAAGAGTGTTTGACTTGCAGGTTAGCTGCTCCCAGATTAATGATTAGATAGTAATTAACGTGGTATTAGGTATAATTAATACTGTCTTCTTGGAGGAATATATGGGGGCGCCCGTTCAATCACTGAGAAAAGTTTCTCCAGCCATGCGATGATGGGGAGTGAGACGCAAAGAGATCAATGCAGAATACATGGGGCTGGGTCGGCCATTGGTAGCCATGCCGACATCTTTGGGCGATGAGAGGTGACCCGTTGCACTCTTCCATCTACCATCTATTAGGTTACCATGGAATTCATCACAAGAGGTTTTACTGTTACCTGATCATGATACTCTCTGCTAGAGTCGGTTGGATTATATAAGTGATTGACAGCACCTCGTTAACTAAAACCTACAATGAAGTCAATGAAAACATACAGCAAGAAATTAGACTTGGTCTACCCTCCATATGGGGGAGACCAAAACAAGAAAATTATAACAAATAGAAGATTCGAACTCAAGTTAGGTAACCAATTATTGAATCTCTTTTTTTTTTTTTTTTTTTTAAAGAGATTTCAGGAGGAAACCAGAAACCTTTCTCCTAAATTTTATTGGAAGAGAAGAATGTATACAAGAAAATTATTTATAAGAAAGGAAACAAGCTAAAAGAGTTAAAAACAAGTTTCAACAGCTCGCTTCTAGGTTCTCTTGGAACAAAGGCTTCTCAATTCTCAAAGGTATGAATAATCTTGTGGAAAATTGACTTGCTTAAAGCTTATCTAGTTAGAAAAATACTCTTATTGCTTTCATTCTACGCATGCTAACATAGGGCATCTTTAGTTGATCCTAAGGACTTTTCTAAGCACAAATGAGACTTTCTTCAACCTTTAAATTGACCACATGTTCAGATTATTCTAGGGTTTATCGAGGAAGAAGAAGATTCTAAAGGACATTTAATAATTATATGATTCAGAATTTATCACCGGCTTTGTAATGGGCAACCTGAATTGGCCTTCCAACCTTTCTTTACCAGAACTTTCTAGCGTCGATTTTATTTTTCAAAGCCAATCACAAAAAGACTTGACTTTCAAAAATACTGCAACTTTTTAGATTAATTTGTAAAATGGCAAAGAAGACATCCATTGTTAATAAGTCGGCAATCCGATGCAACTAAAAAGTAACAATTGCTTGTAAGCTTATAATCAGGAACATTAGCAGTCTAAGGGTGATGATTAGCTAAAGAAGAGATTCAAATTTCTCAAGCTCCTATCTGAGATCTCTAGTTCTAGTAAGAGGCCACAGAAGCCATAGGCTTGATAACTTGAAGAAGAGACTGGGGGAAGAAAAAAAGGTTCTACTGATCAAGAATCGTTCCAAAAACCCACCTTAATATCATTTCCAATTCTAAAAGTGGTGTAATTCCAAAAGGTATTAAAGTTTCTGCTCCGTGCAAAATGGTAAGCACATTTGATTTGCTTCTTGCACTAAGAATTGTTGGAAACGTAGTGAGCATACAATAAGCTTTGTTGAGAAATATGTAGCGCTCTGATAATACTCAAGGAGAAATGCTTGGAGTGGAAGAAATATGTATATTATCATTTTTATTAACTTTCCTCACTCACTTAGACTCAATACAATATGTCCTATATATATATAGACATAGAAACTGACTAATGATATTCCCTTATAAATATATCATAATGTAACCCTTTATACTTTCCCTGTGACTTTTGATTTTTCCACATAACTCTTCAGTTTTCAATATGACTCTTCTTTTTTCTGCCACTATTCAGAATTGATTATAACCTTTCGGTTTCTTCACCACAATTAAGTTTACCTATTTCCAACACCCTCCTTTAAACTTAATTATCTTTTTTATCATATCTTCAATTACTGAGTTGGACCAACCAAGAGAAAAATCGATGCTCTTCTCATTGGTGGATGTCTTGTATTTGCTTCAATCACTATTTCTTCATCTTCTATGAAAACTCTTCTATTCATTGTCAGCTTCAGTTCATTTAATTCTTTAATAACATCTTTATATTTATTCTTCAGTTCTTCATAGGCTTCATGAAAATTTTGCATTGATATAATATCTTTAATTTTATGAAAATGAGCATCCTTCACAGTAATATTATAAGTATTTTTTAAATAGATAATTGCTTGTAATGCTGCGATATTTTCTGCTTCATTCTTTGAAATACTAACATGACCATCGATCATAAAACTTTTACTTGTATTTTCAAAAATGACTGTTGCTATGAAATTTGCAGAATGATCTGGTGCAGACTTCTTACTTGTAAACCTTGCAGGAGAAAAATTTAGTTTTTCAAGCATTTCTTTGAGCATTACCTTGTATGGTGCAACTACAACTATTACCTTTTCATCCTTTATTTTGCATAATTGGTGTTGTTCCCAAAGTCTCTTATCTTTTAACCTCTGAAGACTGCTCTTGTCTTCTTTTTCTTTTTGCAAAGTCTCTTTATCTTAGACTTGCACACTTCTCAATGGATTTCTTTTGATCCGAAGACTTAACACCTTAATGGAGAATATATTTCACAGTTTCACGAGCAACTCCTTTACGAGCACCTTCTGCACTCAGAGCTTTCTCTAGCTCTGAAACTACTCTTTGACACTTTGACTTGCTTTAGGATCTACTAAGCTCTCAGGCTCTCAGGCTCTGATACCACTTTGTTGGAAACGTAGTGAGCATACAATAAGCTTTGTTGGAAAATATTTTGGTAGCGCTCTGATAATACTCAAGGAGAAATGCTGGGAGTGGAAGAAATATCTATATTATCATTTCTATTAGCTCTCCTCACTCATTTAGACTCAATACAATATGTCCTATATATAGACATAGAAAGTAACTAATGATATTCCCTCATAAATACATCATAATGTAACCCTTTATACTTTCCATATGACTTCACATGACTCTTCAGTTTTCAATATGACTCTTCATTTTTTTGCCACTATAATTAATCCTTCAAAATTTATTATGACCTTTCGATTTCTTTACCACAATTAAGTTTACCTATTTCCAACAAGAATCTGGTCCATTAATGACTTTTTAGGCCTATTTAGCCAACAATGCTTAGTTTATGGTACTGATATTTATCATCCCAATACATCCTTCCTCTTTGGAGCAACAAACACAATCATGCTTACCAAGGCGATGAAAATCATTAATAGATTTCTTGCCTTTTCAAAGAAGAGTTCCTCTCATTTGATTTATTTGTATAAAAACTATTTAGGTAGTTTGAAGATTGACCCATAATAAGAAAAGGAAGGGCTGTGAATATAGCATCAACAAGAGTAAGCTTTCTTCTAATAGATAAAAGTCTTCTTTCTATAAGGCAAGTTTGAAATTAAAACATATCGTGCCTCGTTTGATTCTAAAAGTTTAGATTGATAAGGATCAATAATATATATAAGATTAATATAGATTGATAAGGATCAATAATATATATTAGATTAATACTGAGCAATATTTACTGTAAAAAGATATAATGGAATAGACTAATGTTGTCTTCTATATTCTAGCAGCCTTAGAATCAAGCTAGACTCTAGAACTATTGCCCATGCTTTTTTCTTTTTGTTATCTATATTGGAGTATGATGCATGCAATGTAGAAAATACTGCATATATGCATAGAAACCATAAAAATGTTAATGATAGAATGCATCTCTCGCACAAGTGAACTTTCATTCTTATGCATTATATTAGATGATTCTCTTCTTCTAAAACTATTTTCCCAATGCTCTTTACTAGGGTATCATAGTGAAACACCAACTTCTAATCACATGGATAGGGTCTAAAATAAATTAATATTAACTGAAACTATATTATCACCTCTTTAGCCATGACATTAAAATGAATAATTGGTGGTTCAATTCATGACTACAGCACATATGCACTGGGAGGACTTGCTCTTAAGGAGATTCATATTCCAATCTTGTTGCTTCAGAAAAAAAAAAAAGGCATCTATCAAATGGTCCCATATTTCAAATAAAATATCTGCATTGCATGCATCTAATATAGTGATTATAGAAAGTAAAGAAAGAAGAAAAAAGAAAAAGAAAAAAGAAAAAAAGTCCTTTTATGGTCTTGCATCAGCTAGAGGTGCAGGGGGCTGGCCCATGATCAGTATGCTATGTATGAGAGGCGTATTTACAGCAGTCCTAACCATGGGCTTCACCATCTCACTAGTCTTCACAATGACCAAAAACAGGAGCCTATATAGAATAAACATCCCAAACAGCATGGCAAGATCAACCCACTTGGAGTAGGCCACCTCCATCTGCCAAAAATCCCTCACAACTTCCTCACCAGTGATGGTAGCTGCACCCTCAGCTTGGATGTTGGGAAATGTGAGTCCCTCGAACTCATTCTTGTAGTACCCTTGGCTGGCATACTTATGGAAGGCAATGTGGTAGATTGGATATCTCCACACCGGCTTTGGAAGATCATGTGGCAGCCGGAAAAAGCCAGCTGAAAGTATCATCGCTGCTTGAATTCCGGCACCGGCAATGATGCCCATGAGGTAATTGGCACGATACTAGCAACGATCATCATCAAGCTCTCAACTAGCAACATGGACACATACAACACCAGGGCAAAGAAGATGAAGTGATCAAATCCGCTTTGGAGGCCAACGAGGTAGTAAACTATGGCGGCTGGGATTAGAGAGATAAGAACTAGAAATGGTGCAGAAGAAAGCGTGTTACTGATCATGAATGCAGTGACACCATAGTGCCCATTTAGTCTCTCTCTTCGAAAGATCTTTGGGAAAAAAAAGACGAAGAAAGAAGATATGTTAGTAACAAATTTGTGAAATAATCTAAGAACAAGAAATTTTCTTGGGACAAAATTTTAAATTTCATGATATAAAGGCGGCTTCATTTCTTTACATAAGGAAATGCTCTATGTCCCATCCCATATTGTTCGATACGTGATCCAATTAAGCATCCCAATACTTGTTTAGAGCTCTCCTTTTTCTTAAAAAATATATTTATAAAACTTTATTATTTTATTTGATTTTTTAATGCATTTAACACTATAATTATTATGGTTAATATAGAATCAAACAGATGAGTTTGATCTGAGGACCTCACTGAGACGGAATAGGACAGTTGAGATTCCTTCATCCCATCAAGACTTGTCTTCAACTATGAACTCCTTTGGTTACGAGTAATTAATTAGGGTTTTCATGTAGTTAGAATTACATGTCATAGTAATTGCATTTATGGTAGCTCTTTTATATGATTTCTTGATTGTAGTATTTGGTTGGCTACAACTCATGAAAAAACCATTAAAATTAACCCAAAAATTATCACTGTTGTCTTAAACCTGTAAAACTCGTCCTACCATCAATAGCTATAAAACAAAATGCTTTAAATTAAGTAGGTTTTGGTCAATCTGATGACAAAATAACTTTGAAGACTGAGTGCCTAGAGCTTACAGTGTGGAAGCTTGCTACCATGTATATTTTGAATTCATGGATAATTAGGATCTGTGAAGTTTGCAAATAGTGAAGAATATTGAGAATGTCACTAACCTTCATGTCTTCTGCGAAGGAAGGAAAACCACCAACTGCCATAAAAGTTAGGAATCCTGCTATGAACATAAACACCGAACCTCTGGCCTGCCCAAAAAGAGAAAAATTCCTTCACAAAACTGTCAACAAAGAACATGCCGGTCTATAGGCAGGGAGCTCCATTTCTTGAAGCTTTATAATTTGATTCATATAGCTATGCCATATAGTTAGAATTAGGCTAGCCTGTTAAAGCTATAGAAAAATATGACTTAGTAAACAAGGGATTTCAGCAAGTATCCTCCAGGGTTCTTCATCTTACCTGAATTGATCCATAACTGTGTCCAATGTCATAAAAAATTGTTCCAATGCATACACACAGTATACAGTAAATTGCGAGACGTAACCAGTAGTATCCCAGATCTCTGAACATGTTTATAAATGATCTTTTGGTGAGGACAATGCATTGAGTAGTGAAACCAGCTTGACTTCTAGTCTTCACAACAACACTTTCCTGCAGCAGAAGGAAACAGTATTATAATGATTGATCTTGAGCTTAAAACTCGGCCTTCTCCTTTGTTACAGTGATGCTATCAATAATACAGTCACGGTCAAGGAAGATTAGTGTTATTGACGTACCACTCTGTTCATCTTAGCTATTCGCCTCTCAACTTCTTGGCGTGTGTTGGATATCTTGTATGATTTTATGAGGATATCAATGGCTTCAGCAGTGGTTTTTGATTGGCTTCTATGATCTTCTTCAATCTCCTAATTGGAAAAAGGAAAAAGGATTGCAAGAAGTTCCCTTTTAGATCTTCAAGATTATTCAAGGACTACATACAGAAGAGTGTGAGGAATTGCCTAACCTTGTCAAAGTCTTTGTTGATGGTTCTAAGGTAGTGATCAGACTGGTTTCTAAAGGAGGGGCATGGAAAGCCATTCTGAGCAAAAAACTGCATGAAAATAGAATATTGAATCATTAGATATCCAAAGTTTGATTGCACTTCCAATTTTTTATTTTTTATTTTTTATTCATTCAGCATCATATCTTTAGCTCAAAATCATATAGATTAAATTTTAGAAAAAGTAAGTTTTCATTATCAGTAGAAAAACAAAGACGAAATACAAACTAATAACTTTAAAGTTATCATAATTAATAGAGGACACAACTTTATCTCTAGATATTTTTTTACAAAATGCCACTGAATTAATGATGCAGATTCTATAATTTTCAACAATTTGTTATAGGCAAGACAAAATATCATCTCTTGATTTTTTTTAAAATATTGCTAAAATAATATCATGAACTCTAAGAGTTTTCGTAATCTATCATAATGCAAGGCAAAATATTTTCTAAAGTAATGCTAAGATAACCTTACGGGATCAATGATCTTTGGCAACTTATTAATAATGTTGGGATTCTAAAATTTCTTAAGAGTAAGACATGATTCAAAAAATACTAGATTGATCGGTATATCAGAATCAAGGAAACCATGTTTACCTCGTGAGCTAAAGAAGTAGGGCCAAAATAAACCATATTGCCAGAAGACAGAAGGCACAGGTTATCAAAAAGCTCAAAAACTTCACTGCTAGGCTGATGGATGGAAGCGATGATGGTCATTCCATCATGTCGAGCTAGGTTGACAACGTGGTTCATAACATGATAAAATGTTGCACTATCTAACCCCTAGTGGGCTCATCCAAGAAGAGAAGCTTAGGCCGTGTCAAGATCTCTATGCAAATGCTAACCCTCCTCTTTTGGCCACCACTTATTCCCTTAGATTCCTCCCCTCCAATCCTTGTGTCCATGGCATCTTGCAAGCCCATCTCCCTTATAGTCATCTCTGCTCTCTCCTCTTCTCAGCTTTAGTCATGGAGTCCGGCAGTTGGAGCAGTGCAGAGTAGTGTATAGCCTCTCTAACCGTCAGAGTTGTCATCAGAATGTCATCTTGAGTCACATATGCCTGAAGTAATAAAGAAAGAATGTCATCTCGATGCAAGCTTCCTGGCCTAATTACAATGCTAATAGTTATCGATTTGACTATTGTATCCGTATATCAAAAGGCTGATAAAATTTTGAAGGGTTATTGTAATACCCCCAGATAGCTCCATAAGAAGAGTCTAAGAAGCTTATAACTTAAGTTTATCTGTTATCAATTAAAGTTATGTATATTTGATCTAGTAATTTAAGTTATTATTAGAGTATTACTATTATAAGTAAATCCAAAACTTTCTTCGGACCTTCAAAAGTTTTTTATTGGGATAAGGCTAAAAATGATAAACTTTATTTGGGATTATATATCATAATTTTGTTTTGAGGTTATATATATATATCATAAACTTTATATGGGATAAAAAGATTTTCAAAATTTTTAGAAGGAAGGCGCGTTTCCTAATCCTACTTCAGCTATCATCATTTCATGAATAGTCCTTTCGTCCTCGTCTATCCGTAATATGAACTTATGAGACTATTTTAGGATGACTGATATGAACTTGTGGGAGGTGTTTTATAATTATAAAAGGAAAGAATACCGAAATACAGGAAAAAAAGAAGAAAAAAAAAAAAAAAGGAAAAATGTGTGCTTACAGAAGTCCCAAATGCTAGCGTCTGGCGGCCACCATTTACCAACACATGCCCAGATTGCGTTGTACCTGAGCCTAGTCTTCCTGTAAGTAGATATCAGCGGATGAGTCAGTATATTTGTAACCCAAAACCTTATGCTCCTACTTGCACGGATTTTCTTGCCAAAGGATTCGATTTATTTTAGCCATTTTGCCACATAACGGTAGGCTCTTATAGATCACTTGACCAACCAACCAGCCTTGGTGCCGCTCAATAATACCATTTTAAATAATATTTTATGCTAAGTCAAAGACAAAAGTGGTAAGGTTTGTTTTGCCACAACGTTAAGTCATATTTTATAGTCAAATCTTGCGATGAAAATTTTCTTTTGTTGCCTTAGAATATTTATTAGCGATCAATTATATTTGTACGAACATATTTTACTGCTGACTGATTATTTTGTTGTGGTAATTTTTATTTTTTTATCGAAGAAATAGAAAAAAGAAAGAAAAAAAACCTGATCTGAGTAAAAAAGCAAAATATATGAAACTGTACAGCAAAATATATGATTCAGTAAAGAAGTTGAGGAACCTCAAATATATACCTCCAATGCTTTAATGGATTGATCGCTTCTCAAGTGGAAGAAAATGAGGTTTTATAGCCTAATGATTCGAGCTTATAATGTCACCATTAGAACGTTACATCCAATAATATGAGCGGATCGACTGCGATAAAAGACTTGCATTGGCCAGTCAACTTGCGCTTTAACATTAACTTAGATGTTAAATGGACTGGCTTAAAAGGGTATTTGGTTGGTTGTAAGGTGATCTAAGATTATTATATTTGACTATTAGACATGCTTATATGAGCGGTGATATTTGAGTTTTGATACTTTAAAATTATCGTAAATCATAATAATCTGATTTCTATCCAAAAGCTCTATATTTGAGATCACCAAGGTCTGGTAATTACATTACTTCCATATAAATATTAGTATTTAATTTAATTATTTATTTAATTTACAATTAATAATATCCAAATATTTAATATTATATTTTTATTAAATATTAAATATAATATTAATTTTTATATCTTAATAATCTATAATATATAATAATATTTATATTACATGTTTAAATAATTTAATAATATAAATATATATTTAAATATTATTATATTATAAATGTTATTTAATATCTAAATAATAATATAAAATATACATTAAATATTTATAATATTTAATATATAATATTTCTAAAAATAATTTTACAAAAATTCTTGCTTTTTACTAAAGCATTTTATTTTCTAAAAAAATTAAAATATAAAAAAGATTTATAGCATAATATAAAAATAGAACTTAAGAACATAGTAATATAATAAAGCTTACATCTAGTGAATCTAAGCTAACACTACCAAGATAAGCCAAAATAACAACATTACATTTTTAGTAGTCTGATTATTATATGCAAAATTATCAGAAATATTCCTAATAATATAATATTATCATAAACTAAACATCATTTAAGATTTATTTTTTAGAACGGAAGGTCTATTCTACCTTCAAGTGTGCAGAAGAAAAGGTGCTACAAGAAGTGTCCATACTAGAAGAGTATAAAAATTGTTAAAAAAGAGTTTTTTTTTTTTTTTTGATTTTACTAAAGCAATACTCAAGGTACGAATCCAAAGGCAAGCCATTAAAAAGAAAAATTATAAAAAATAAAATTTCATGTTTCAATTGAACCGAAAAATTGAGATACAAATGAACTGCCAGGAGACTAACTGCTTTATTCTTTTCTATTTCCTCTCGAGTCCAAATATGTGGAAGGGATATTTTGGCTTTTCAAACCATCTTTTATGTTCTCCATATCAATTTATCTTCAGTTTTTCTTTGCTAAACTTGTAATTTTTTTTCCCCTTCCTTTGCTTCCTCTTGCCTCTTTATAAAGTTAATATGAGTTTGTAACCATATCACTAACTCGTAGCTGTGGCTCTTACCTTATATCATCCTGATAATATGTAACCAATCATTAGACTATAAAAGATAAGATATTAGGAAACAAATTTCCAGAATCTACTAGGCACAACCAGTAACCATAAATATAATTCTATAGTGATATTAATTTCAGCATCAGCTCAGCCATTGATGTGAGGTTACGGAGCTAAAAAAATTTGTAAGAAATCGTTGGATTTATATGCAAACAAAAAAATGATAGTAAAATATTGTAACTCTTGTAAAGAGAAAATATCGGGCAAAATAGTTAGGATATGATTAAGAGTTGTTTCCATTGAATCTTTATTTACTTGCCTAAATTGCCTCTCTTATCTAGGTTGCTTCTTGCCACACACGAAAATTATTAAGTTTCTCAAAAAAAAAAAAAAAAAATTACTTCTAATAATTAAAAAGCCCTCCTACTAAATTTTTGTGTTCCACTCACTCTCTTAAAGGTGGTCCTTTTCTTACCTGCCAAGGCATCAAGTAGTGTAGACTTCCCGCAGCCAGACGGACCCATGATGGCCAGCACCTCCCCTGGCTGGGCGTACCCGGTGAGCCCACTTAATATCACCTTCGAGTGAACCTTTCCGTTGGATCCCATCACCCACAGGTCCTCCCACGTTATGTATACCCCTTCCTCCTTCCCCTCAATCTCCACCTCGTGGCTCACCGGCCGGTCACCACCCCCTGCCATGGCATTCCAACCCTCCCCCATTTCCACGTTAACTTCCAAAGAATTCATACCTTAGAGATAGATAGATCGAGAGAGAGAGAGAGAGAGAGAGAGAGAGAGAGAGAGAGAGAGAGATTATTGTAACTTGGTTGAGAGTGAGAGAGAGCTTATTGTAACTTGGTTGAGAGTCGAGAGAGAGAGAGAGAGAGAGAGAGAGAGAGTGAGAGAGAGAGCTTATTGTAGCTTGGTTGGTGTCGTTGCTTCGGCTGGAGTGGAGATTTATAGCCAAGAGAGACCAGGAACGAGAAGATCTCTGTCACTGTCTCCACGAAAACGGCGTTGATCGATCAGGGCGCGTGCACATACTTTTGGCAGCCGATGGCCGAGAGTTTCCGTGTCACCCTTCTCCACCGCACAACGTGAACCACGAAATTGTGGATTCGGCGTTTACTGGGCAACGATGGCTACAAAATTTATGGCTAGAAGTTCTCTTGATGGGAATATTTGGCTAGATGTTTTACTGTCCGGCAACACGTATTGTTGCACGTAAAATAACATGGCCGACGTACATGGGATATGCGATGGTTAACTGTCTGTTTTTCCTTGCTCTACGCAATTTAATACGTTTACATGCCATGGTCTAACGTGACAAGCGTACATGAGATGTGCGATATATTAATGGTCTAACGTGTGTTTTTTCTTGCCACACCACAATCCAACATGTTTGAATCAAATTAGTTGGATGAAAGGTACATTGAATTAAATTATTGTAACAACCTAGGATTTTTATCTCGTGTGAGTCGTTTATACCCAACATGGAACTCAATACTCACACCAGTATAACTGTAAGGCCCCAAGCCTTTTTTTTTTTTTTGTTCAATATAGAACTGTTTTATCATGCTATGGTCCTATGGGTAGTTTTTTTTTTCTCCTATCACAAACTTTCTTATATTCGTATATGTTGGGGTTTAGTCATTGATGAAGGATCCACCTCATTGGAAAAGTACCCTAAGCTTTCACCCTTTTACCAATAATCAAACTGGTTATCATCTTTGAATCCTTTAGTCTCACGTTCAAAGACTAGAGCCCCTTTTCTTCCTTGGCCTGCTGAAATTCTTTCAAGCCCGTTGACCATTAACCAAAGCTTTGACTTTTCCTTCTCTAAGCTTGAACCTCCCCTTTCCCCTTTCTATGGATTTCCTAGCTAGAACCACACTTTTCACGTCCAAAGCTCCCCTCCTTTCTTGGCGTGGATCTTTCTGTGAAGACTCACGTCCACGCCTGTCTCATTCCGTATCCCACGAAGCAGAGCACGTCCGTGAGTCTCTTCATGAATCGGCTCTCCCATGAAGCAGTTTGTGGATCCCACGAAATGCTTCCATCCATCCCTCGCATCTCCACACGATCTTGAGATCACGAAGCCTTGATCACAGCCGTCCCGTGAGCCGGAGATGAAGCCTTCCCATGCACAAACATAGAGAAGAGAGGAAGGGAAGAAGGGAGAAAGGGGAGAAGATGAAGAGAGAGATAAGAGAATTTCTTGAAAGAAAAAAATCGGTGCTCTATTCCATCCAAACCTTAGAGACTAGAGTTTAAATACATCCACTAAGTGGGCTAGGCCCAGACTCAACAAAAACTCCCATGGACTAACCCAATGAGATTAAACTAATTTCCAAGCCCATGTACACCCGTGATTTGATTTAATCTTAACCCTTGGACCCACATCCAACCCAATATAAGTTAGCCCTCCTGGACCTTAATAGCACCACATCAGGCACAATAAGCTTTGACTTTTCCTTCTCTAAGCTTGAACCTCCCTTCACCCTTTCTCCGGATTTTCCTAGCTAGAACCACACTTTTCACGTCCAAAGCTCCCCTCCTTTTCTTGGCGTGGATCTTTCTGTGAAGACTCACGTCCACGCCCTGTCTCATTCCGTATCCCACGAAGCAGAGCACGTCCGTGAGTCTCTTCACGAATCAGCTCTCCCATGAAGCAGTTGTGGATCCCACGAAACGCTTCCGTCCGTCCCTCACGTCTTCATACGATCTTGAGATCACGAAGCCTTGATCACAGCCATCCCATGAGCCGGAGATGAAGCCTTCCCATGCACAAACACAGAGAAGAGAGGAAGGAAAGAAGGAGAAAGGGAGAAGATGAAGAGAGAGATAAGAGAGAATTTCTTGAAAGAAAAGAATCCGTGTTCTATTCCATCCAAACCCTAGACTAGAGTTTAAATACATCCACTAAGTGGGCCAGGCCCAGACTCAACAAAAGCTTCCATGGACTAACCCAATGAGATTAAACTAATTTCCAAGCCTGTATACACCGTGACTTGATTTAATCCCAACTCTTGGACCCACATCCAACCCAATATAAGTTAGCCCTTTGAGCCTTGATAGTACCACATTAGGCCCAACAATCTTCACCTTAGTGCTTCAAGGCCTCAGCACATCCGTCGTGTCCATCAGCTGCATCCCTACGAAAGCTATTCCGTAAAAGAACTTTGATCAGTGCATTGCTGGGTTCTCCTTGGTGTGTACCTTTATTAGCTTTACCCCACCTTCCACTAGCTCTCTGTACTCAAAGCCTTCCTTCTAAGAGTATCCTCTGGCCACTAGTCCTGTCTTATACCTGATACCCTCTTGCTCTGAAGGCCCTTTCTTGCACTGATAAACCCAACCAATGGGTTTCTTCCTTTGTGGCAACTAGACCACTTGCCACGTGCCAGTCCTGTAAAGAGACTGCATCTCCTCTGCCATAGCATGCATCTCCTACTATAGCCTAACCTACTATCTCTATCCTGGCTGTCCTGGATCTCCACAGCCTCCTGATAGGTGTAAGGGTCTTCATTCGCTATCATCAGGGCATATGATACTTAAAGCTGTATCGAATTGGTGGTCACACATTTCTCCTGGGCCTGTACAGTGCGATCCCAGAATCAGTCCCCTGCCCAGCTGCATCCTCCTGAGTCCTCTGCTCAGCTGTATCCTGCTAAACTTTCTGGCTTCTAACTCCTATGCTAGTTCTCTCCATCTGAATCTCAAATCCTTCTGATCCACTAGCAAATGGCACGACTGTGTAGGAGGTCATCTGACTAGTGCTACCATGTTCCATTTCCTGTAGTTTCTGCTGTGCATCTGTACCATCTCTGCTCTGAAGGATCGAGCACTCATCGAAGATCACAACCCTACTGATGATAACCTTCTTCTCTAAGGGGTCCCATAACGATACCCCTTGATTCCATACGGGTAGCTAGAAACACCATCTTTTTTGACTTGACGTCTAACTTACTCCGCTTACCAGCATCAACATGCACAAATGCTATGTATCCAAACACCCTCAGATGGTTCAAGTTTGTCTTCCTCTAAACCATATCTCCTCTGGAATGCATCCAACCAACCTGGTGTGCGGTGAACGATTGACCAAGTAACTAGCTGAATGAACATATTTGGAAGCCCTACCTGCAGCCTCAAGCATCTTACTTTTTTCAACAGTATTCTGTTCATCCTCTCAGCCATCCTTTCCTGTTGAGAAGTTTCCATTACCGAGAGGTGCCTTTTGATGCCTCACTCCTCACAAAATCTATGGAACTCCCTACTGGTATATTCCCCACCACTGTCTAATCTCAGACACTTCATACTCCTATCATGTTTCCTCTCCACCTCAGCCTTTCAGATTCTAAACTTGGTGAAGACCTCTGATTTCTCCTTCATGAAGTAGATCCACTGCTTCCCTGAGAAATCATCTATCGGGATCAAGAAGTATCTGGCCCCATTCCTTGCAGAAATTGGGGCTGATCCCTAGATATCGATGTGTACTAGCTCTAGTGGTTCTGCACTCCTAGCTGTGCTAACCAAGAACTGCACTCTCCTTTCCTTTCCCATCTAACATGGCTCACAGATCTTCATATCTTCACCACTCAGGTCCAGAAGCAGCCCTCTCTTGCTCAGTTCTTTCATCCCCCTATCTTCCATGTAGCCTAGATGGTAATGCCACATCTTGTACATATCCCAAGGATCTTGTTCCACAGTGCTGCCTCAGATTTTTTGGTCACCATAGAGCTCTCCAACATGTATAAGTTGTTCACCAGCCTTCTCCCTCTCATCACCACCATAGCTCCATTGAAGATGTTTAGAACTTCACTCATGGTATGATTGCTAAACTGTATCCAGTCTAGTCCAGGTACCCCAGTGACACTAGATTTTTCTTGAGTTCTCGATATGTTCATGCTGGTAAGAGTGTGCACCATGCCATCAAACATCCTCACCCTCACTGTGTCAATCCTGCCACCTTGAAAGGGTGATCAACTCCAAGAGTCACATACCCCTCATCAACCTCTGTGTAAGTGTTGAACCATGACCGGTTGGGAGTGTAATGATGAGAACAAGCTGAATCCAAGGTCCACATTTCTGTACTATGCCTATGGCCATCTGATACCACCAAAATATCATCCTCCACCTCTTGGCTTGCAACTGTACTCACAGATTCAGATCCTCCTTTTTCTCCCTTTTTTACTTAGGACAATCCTCTTGAAATGTCCTACCTCTTCACACTTGTAGCACTTAGCTTGCCTGGACTATAATCGTCCCCTAGGGTGCTTCTGTCCCTGCCTCTGCCTGACCCTTCCCCAACTGATAGATCCTTCTGGGGAATAGCATCCTTGGTCATCTTCTCCCTCTGCTCATTCGTTCAAGTACCGAGATAATATCTTCATAGAATAATGTCTCCTTTCCATAGAGCAGCATCGTGACCAATGAGTCATGTGATGTGGGCAACGAATACAATAGCAAAAGTGCCTTATCTTCCTCCTCATCTTGACCCCGACATTCAGCAATTCATTGCTCACCTAGGATCACCTAGATGTGGCCCAGCACATCTCCACCTTCTACATCCGAAGGCTATAGAGGTGCTTCTTCAACATCAACTTGTTGCATATTCTTTCCCATGTAGAGGGTATGCAACTTCGACTAGAGTCCCTTCGGGGTCTTCTCCTCCAACACTAAATAAAGGGCTGAATCTATCAGATATCTTCTGATCGCTGAACATGCTTTCTTCTCCAATGACATCCACTGCTTAACTGTTATTCCATCTGGCCTTTCCTTCAAAGCCAGATCTAAACCCTACTGCATAAGAAGATCCTCTATCCGGACTTTCCACATGGAGAAACTTCCATTCCCATCAAACTTTTCAAAATCTATTTTTCTGCTACTACCCATGGTGAGATCTTAACAAAAAAAAGTATAAAAATAAATTTTAAAAAATTAAAAGGTACCTTGATGAGGCCTTGTTGAAATTATTTCAATCCTTGAAGATCTCGAACCAACTTCTTCCTAAACCAACCAACTTCTTCTTGAACCAAGCTCTGATACCAATTGTTGGGGTTTAGCCCTCGATGAAGGATCCACCTCGCTGGAGAAGTACCTGGGCCTTCATCCTTTTACCAACAATCAAATTGGTTACCGTCTTTGAATCCTTTAGTATCACATTCAAAGACCTCATGTTCAAAGACCAGAGCCCCTTTTCTTCCTTGGCCTACTGGAATTCTTTCAAGCCCATTGACCATTGACCAAAGCTTTGACTTTTCCTTCTCTAAGCTTGAACCTCCCTTCCCCTTTTCTCTAGATTTTCCTGGCTGGAACCGCACTTGTCACGTCCAAAGCTCCCCTCTTTTTCTTGGCGTGGATCTTTTGTGAAGACTCACATCCACGTCCTCTCTCTTTTCGTATCCCATGAAGCAGAGCATGTTTGTGAGACTCTTCACGAATCGGCTCTCCCACGAAGCAGTTTGTGGATCCCACGAAATGCTTCCGTCTATCCCTCGCATCTCCACACGATCTTGAGATCACGAAGCCTTGATCGCAGCGGTCCCGTGAGCCAAAGATGAAGCCTTCCCATGCACAAACACAGAGAGAGAGGAAGGAAAGAAGGGAGAAAGGGGAGAAGATGAAGAGAGAGATAAGAGAGAATTTCTTGGAAAAAAAGATGTGTTCTATTCCATTCAAACCCTAGAGACTATAGTTTAAATATATCCACTAAGTGGGCCAGGCCCAGACTCAACAAAAACTCTCATGGACTAACCCAATGAGATTAAACTAATTCTCAAGCCCGTGTATACCCGTGACTTGATATAATCCCAACCCTTGGACCCACATCCAATCCAATACAAGTTAATCCTCCTAGGCCTTGATAGCACCACATCAAGCCCAACAATCTTCATCTTAGTGCTTCAAGGCCTCAGCACGTCCACCGTGTCCATCAACTGCATCCCTACGAAAGCTATCCTATGAAAGAATCTTGGTCGGTGCATTACTGGGTTCTCCTTGGTGTGTACCTTTATCAGCTCTACTCCACCTTCTTCCATCAGCTCTCTGTACTCGAAGCCTTCCTGTACTCGAAGCCTTCCTTCCAAGAGTATCCTCTGGCCACTAGTCCTGCCTTATATCTGATACCCCTTGCTCTGAAGGCCCTTTCTTGCGCTAATAAACCCATTTGCAGCCAATGAATTTCTTTCTTTGCGGCAACTGGACCGCCTGCCATGTGCCAGTCCTATAGAGAAACTGCATCTTCTCTGCCATAGCCTGCATCTCCTGCCAAAGCCTAGACCCACCTATCTCTAGCCTGGCTCTCCATAGCCTTCTGATAGGTATAAGGATCTTCATTCGCTATCATCAGGGCATATGACATCGAATCCTCAAAGCCGTATCGAACTGGTGGTCACATGTTTCTCCTAGGCCTATGCAGTGTGATCCCATTATTAGTCCCTTGCTCAGCTGCATCCTACTAAATTTCCTGGCTTCTAACCGCTCTGCTAGTCCTCTCCATCTGAATCTCAAATCCTCCTGATCCACTAGCAAATGGCACGACTGTATAGGAGGTCATCTGACTAGTTTTACCTATTCCACCTTTTGTAGTCCCTGCTGTGCATCTGTACCATCTCTACTCTCGAGGATAAGCACTCATCGAAGGTCACATCCCTACTAATGATAACCTTCTTCTCCAAGGGGTTCCACAATCGATACCCCTTGATTCCACATGGGTAGCCCAGGAACACCATCTTCTTTGACCTGGCATCCAACTTACTCCGCTTTTCAGCACCAACATTTACAAATCTCATGTATCCAAACACCCTCAGATGGTTCAGGCTTGTCTTTCCTTCAGACCATATCTTCTCCTGGAATGCCTCCATCCAACATGGTGTGTAGTGACCGATTGATCAATAGCTAGCTGCATCTACTGCATTAGCCCAGAACATCTTTGGAAGCCCTGCCTGCAGCCTCAAGCATCTTGCTTTTTTCAACAGTGTTCCATTCATCCTCTCAGCCACCCATACTTGTTAAGAAGTTTTCATCACCGAGAAGTTTCTTTTGATGCCGCACTCCTCACGAAATCTTTGGAACTCCCTGTTGGTATATTTTCCACCACTGTTTGACCTCAGACACTTCACACTCCTACCTGTTTCCTCTCCACCTCAGCCTTTCAGATTCTAGTGAAGACCTCTGATTTCTTCTTCATGAAGAAGATCCATTGCTTCCTGAGAAATCATTTATCAGGATGAAGAAGTATCTGGCCTTATTCCTTGCAGAAACCGGGGATGATCCCTAGACATCCATGTACTAGCTCCAGTGGTTTTGCACTCCTAGCTGTGCTAACCAAAAATTACACTCTCTTTTGCTTCCCCATCTAACATGGCTCATAGATCTCCATATCTTCACCACTCAGGTCCGGAAGCAGCCCTCTCTTGCTCAGTTCTTTCATCCCCCTATCTTCCATGTGGCCTAGACGGTAATGCCACATCTTTTACACATTCCGAGGATCTTGTTCCATAGCTGCTGCCTCAGATTTTTTGATCACCACAGAGCCCTCCAACTTATATAAGTTGTTCTCCAGCCTTCTCCCTCTCATCACCACCATAGCTCCATTGGAGATGTTCAGAACTTCACTCTTAGCATGACTACTGAAGTTGTATCTAGTATGCTCCAGGTATCCCAGTGACAACATATTTTTCTTGAGTTTTAGGATATGCTTCACGTTGGTAAGAGTGTGCACCATGCCATCAAACATCCTCACCCTCACTATGTCAATATCTGCCATCTTGCAAGGGTGATCATCTTCAAGAGTCACATTCCCCTTATCAACCTCTGCGTAAATGTTGAACCAATCGGTTGGGAGTGTAATAATGAGAAAAGCTGAATCTAAGGTCCACATTTCTGTGCTGTGCCTATAACCATCTGATACCATCAAAATATCATCCTCCACCTCCTGGCCTACAATTGTACTCATAGATCCAGATTCTTTCTTTTCTCCCTTTTTCCAATTAGGACAATCCCTCTTGAAATGTCCTACCTTACCACACTTGTAGCACATAGCCTTCCTGGACTATAATCATCCCTAGGCCTACTTTTGTCCCTGCCTCTGCCTGACCCTTCCTAACTAATAGACCCTTCTGGGGAATAGCTTCCTTGGTTATCTTCTCCCTCTGCTCATTCGTTCGAAGTACCGAGATTATCTTGATAGAACAATGTCTCCTTTCCATAGAGCGGCATCGTGACCAATGAGTCATGTGATGTGGGCAACGAATACAATAGCAAAAGTGCCTTATCTTCCTCCTCCATCTTGACCCCGACATTCAGCAATTCATTTCTCACCTAGGAGAACACCTAGATGTGGCCCAGCACATCTCCACCTTCTGACATCTGAAGACTATAGAGGTGCTTCTTCAACATCAACTTGTTGCACATATTCTTTCCCATGTAGAGGGTATACAACTTTGCCAGAGTCCCTTCGGGATTTTCTCTTCAGCGCTAAATAAAGGACTGAATCTGCCAGACATCCACTGAACATGCTTTTTCTCCAATGATATTCACTGCTTATCTGTCATCCCATCTGGTCTTTCCTCCAAAGCCAAATCTAAACCTTGCTGCACAAGAAGATCCTCTATCCGGCCTTTCCACATGGAGAAACTTTCCTTCCCATCAAACTTTTCAAAATATATTTTTATGCTACTATCCATGGCGAGATCTCAACAAAAAAAAATAGCATAAAAATAAATTTTAGAAAATTAAAAGGTACATTGATGAGGCCTTATTGAAATTATTTCAGCCCTTGAAGATCTCCAACCAACTTCTTCCTGAACCAGGCTCTGATATCAATTATTAGGGTTTAGTCCTTGATGAAGGATCCACCTCACTAGAGAAGTACCCTGGGTTTTCATTCTTTTGCCAACGATCAAACTGGTTACCGTTTTGAATCCTTTAGTCTCACGTTCAAAGACCTCATGTTCAAAGACCAGAGCCCCTTTTCTTCGTTGGCCTGCTAGAATTCTTTCAAGCCCATTGACCATTGACCAAAGCTTTAACTTTTCCTTCTCTAGGCTTGAACCTCCCCTTCCCCTTTTCTCTAGATTTCCTGGCTGGAACTTGTCATGTCCAAAGCTCCCCTCCTTATCTTGGCATGGATCTTTCTGTGAAGACTCATGTCCACGTCCTCTCTCTTTCTGTATCCCACGAAGCAGAGCACATCCATAAGTCTCTTCACGAATCGGCTCTCCCACGATGCAGTTTGTGGATCCCACGAAATGCTTCCATCTGTCCCTCGCGTCTCCACATGATCTTGAGATCACGAAGCTTTAATCACAGCCATCCCGTGAGCTAGAGATGAAGCCTTCCCATGCACAAAAATAGAGAAGAGAGGAAGGGAAGAAGGGATAAAGGGGAGAAGATGAAGAGAGAGATAAGAGAGAATTTCTTGAAAGAAAAGAATCTGTATTATATTCCATCCAAACCCTAAAGACTAGAGTTTAAATACATCCACTAAGTGAGCTAGGCCCAGACTCAACAAAAACTTCCATGGACTAATCCAATGTGATTAAACTAATTTCGAAGCCCATGTACATCATGACTTGATTTAATCCTAACTCTTGGATCCCACATCCAGCCCAATACAAGTTAGCCCTCCTGGGCCTTGATAGCACCACATCAGGCCCAATAGTATCGACTTTGGTACCATTTGTAATATCTTAAGTCTACATGCTAGCTCAATTAACCTATTAATGGGCTGAGTTCATATGGCTCTAAAACTCAAATCCAACTTATTTATTAACAGACAAAGTTGAGTTATAACTCTTCAAATCATGTTTTTTCTATTTGATGTAGGACTATTTTAGGGTATTATAATTTCTCTTCTTATCAGGCGACATCCTCATCGCACGCTATAGCTAGATAGAATTAATTCAAAGTGAGATTGATGTTATGGGAATGGCTCCACACTATAGTGGAACTCTCTATCGTCTTATGAATAACGCTTTTTTTCTATCCATCAACTTTTGCATAGCTGACTTGGCTTTGATATTATTCGTAATGCTCCAAGTCCATCTCATGAATAGAACTTTCTTTCTGTCCACCAACTTTTGTACACCTAAATCGGCTTGATATCATTTGTAATTCTCTAAGCCCATCTCATGAATAGCCCTTTTCTTTTGCCCACTAACTTCTATATGTCTGACTCAGCTTTGATATTATTTGTAATGTTCCAAGCCTACCTGTTATACTAATTAACTCGTTAGCAATCTAAGTCTATGTGGTCTTAAGAACGAGTGCAAATTAATTATTGGCAAGTAAACTTTTGGATGTTACAATAACTCTCATATACTCCGACCATCTACGCCTCGATGTCCTCATGCCAGACTAAGGATCTGAATCCAAATTCAATCAAATCTAATCAAAACACATAAAACCTATCTATAATATTTTTATATTTATATGGCATTGAGTTAGATTTACCTGATACTATTTGTAACAACATAAGATTTTATTTTAAAAAATTATTATTTGGATTCCTTGATCCTTTAGAGGTATTTAAGATCGACTTAGTATATCATTGATATGGGAGTAAACTCATGTTAGTATGGACTCTTATAATTATATTGCAGCTTTTGTGATTAGCAATTAGGTTTATTATCTTTGGTATTCATGAACAGCTTAGTAATAACTAGGTAAGTTTCTATTGTTGAGATCCCACCCTTGATAAATAGTAATAATTTTATTCTTTGTTACCATAAAAAAGATTAAACATAATGAAAATAATATAACTGATATAATTTTTTTATCACAATGTTTTGGAAAATTATGTGATCACAATTAATCTAGGGCTCTTTTTCGCTGCCCTTCTCAACTTTAAATCTTAGTTAGAAATGAAATATAATTGTCAAACCAAGATTACTTATAATGCCCTAAGACCACTTGCTAGTACAAATAATCTTTTAGGAGCTGGGTCCATATGGTATTAAAAACTCAGATGCAAATTTATTGGTAGTAGGTAAATGTAAGTTATAAGTTCTTCAAACTTTTATTTTTTAGCCGATATGGGACCATTCCTTTATGAGGGAATAATCAAATCTATCTTGCGCAAGATCATTGGTGCCTGCAGGAGTGGCTCTTTGTCATAGCGGTATTCTTTACCATCATCTAATAAATAGTCATTTCCTTCTTACCCACTAAATTCTACATACTTGGATCGGCTCTGATACCATTTGTAACACCTCAAGTTTACCTACTTGCCCAATTAATCTATTAGTGGGCTAGGTTTATGTAAAACCCTAACTTATTCGTAGGTCGAAACAAATTAGTCTAAAAAACTCGAGTGTAAGTTATTAGTGGTAGGAGAACTTGAATTATAAGGTCTTCAAACTTTTTTTCCTAGCCAATGTGGGACTATTTTGGGGGTTTTACAATTCACATGGCCTTAAAAGCTCAAGTGTAAGTTTATTGGTATCAAGGGAACTTGAGTTATAAGCTTTCAAACTTTTCTTTTATATCTTCTCAACTGATGTGGGACTATCCCTATATGATATCCTTATAAGCTAGCTAAAATCTATCCGAACATAAACATTTTGGGTATACAATCTTTTCTTTTTATCAGATGATCTTATAAGTTAGACAAATCCATCCCAAATAAAATCATTTAGATCATTGCTGCCTATAGGGGTGGCTTCACACCATGTGCTATATCGAGATTTTCTATCATCATTCTATGGGTAGCTTTTTCTTCTTTCTCACTAAATTCATACACCTAAATTAGCTTTGATACTATTTATAACATCTTAAGTCCATTTGATTATATATGTACTGATATTCTTCATCCCAATACCTTCTTCCTCTTTGAAGCAATAAACACAATCCTTATTAACAAGGTGATGAAAATCATTAATAGATTTTTTGCCTTTTCAAAGAAAAGCTATTCTCATTTGATTTATTTGTATAAAACCTATTTGGGTAGTTTGAAGATTGACCCATAATAAGTAGGGAGGGCTATGAATATAGCATCAACAAGAGTAAGTTTTCTTCTAATAGATAAAATCTTCCCTTCTATAAGGCAAGTCTGAAATTAATACATATCGTGCCTCATTTGAATCTACAAGTTTAGATTGATAAGGATCAATAATATATATAAGATTAATATAGATTGATAAGGATCAATAATATATATCAGATTAATACTGAGCAATATTTACCGTAAAAAGATATAATGGAATAGGCTAATGTTATCTTCTATATTCTGGCAGCCTTAGAATTAGTGCTAGACTCTAGAGCTAATCCCCATGCTTATTCCTTTTTGTTATCCATACTGGAGTATGATGCATGCAATGCAGGAAATACTGCATGTATAGAAACCATGAAAATGCTAATGATAGAATGCATCTCGCACATGTGAACTTTCATTCTTATTAATTATATTAGACAATTCTCTTCTTCTAAAACTATTTTCCCAATGCTACACCAACTTCTAATCACATGGATAGGGTCTAAAAATAAATTAAGATTAATTGGTGGTTCAATTCATGACTAGCACATATGCACTGAGGACTTGCTCTTGAGGAGGCTCATGTTCCAATCTTGGACATTGCTTAAGAAAAGAAAGGCATCTATCAAATGGTCCCATATTTCAAATAAAATATCTGCATTGCATGCATCTAATATAGTGATTATACAAAGTAAAGAAAGAAAAAAAAGAAAAAGAAAAAAAAAAGTCTTTTAGAAATTCCTTTGATATCAAATAACTTATCTTCTATATCTATACTTTGTCATAGTCAAGCCACTTTAGCTAGAGCATATAGTGATACATACAATAGAAAGTCTAGACATATTAGTCTAAGACATGATTATATAAGGAATCTAATTAAAGATGGAATTATCTCCCTTACTTTTGTAAAATCAAGTAAGAACTTAGCGGATCCGTTACTAAGCCTTTGGCTAGAGACTTAGTAAATCAACATCTAGAGAGATGGGGCTAAAACTCCTAAGTTAAAAATATATATTATCAATGATGCAACTCAACCTAATTTAGTCAATCACTAGTTATTAGGTTCAATAAGAAAAATAAATTATTGATAAATAGAGAAATATCAGCACTAATAAATAAGCCCTATCTAAGATGTAAAGTGCTGAAGTGATGTTATAGTTTGACGGTTGAGTTAATCAAAAACTATTAATGAATTTCAGTCTATTTACGACAAGTATCTTAAATGTAACAAAGTTACTGAATGAAATTCACCTATATGAACTTAGAGATGGTACCATCTCAAGGAGATTTGGAGTTTTTCTTCTCTGAAAAGTTTATGAATCAGGATGAGCACATGGCCATAACAGTGCTAAGTGAGTTTGGTGTGGAATTTATGAACACAAGAGTTTTTATGTGTGTATATATCACCGTTTTTGTCACTAAAAATAATAGGTTCAAAGCTTTTATGCTACCTAGATTTTGACAAAGTCTTGTGGTACATACACTAAGGTAAAGTTCAAATCAAACGATACTTTACTATATTAATATAAACCGTTTCTTTTCTGGAATATTTCTTTTTATTTGAACAAGTGAGGGATTATTGGATTTATTGTTCAATTATAAAGAAAGAAGATAAATAAAAAATTGGGCAGATGCACGTGCATGTGACATATATTTAAATAAGTTTCAAACGGATATATTATTTGAAAGGATAGGTTATGATTCAAAAGGATATATCACTCAAAAGGATGATTCAAAAGGATATATCACTCGAAAGGGATACGTCCTTTCATGAAAAGTGCCTTTCAAAATCAACCGTTATAATTCAAACAGATATATCAATTAAAAGGATATATATGTTATGATCAAACAGATAGATCACTTGAAAGGGATACGTCCTTTCATGAAAAGGTGCCTTTGTGTCTATAAAACTAACGACAAATAGAACTGAGAAAATTGAATATTGTTATCTTATCTCTTTTTCAGAAATAATGTGTTCTGATTCCTTAGAGATTTTTCACTGTTGCTTCGGTGCAAATTCTCTCAAGGCTTGTCATATCCTAAAAGCTATTTACAAGATTTAATCCCACAAACAACTCTGAAGAGTTGGGGAGGGCAAATAACGCTTTAACGAAAGCGTATACATACATGTTTCAAGTCTTCTCTTATCCCTAAAATTTTAGTCTTATCCAATCCAAAAAAGATTATCTCTTCCAACACTATTCACAAACTTTCTTATATTCGTATCGACTTTGATACTATTTATAATACCTTAAGTCCACATGCTAGATCAATTAATATATTAATGGGCTGAATCCATGTGGAGTCCAACTTATTAAGTAACAAATGATGTTGAGTTATAACTTTTCAAATCATATTTTTTTTTCTATTCAATATAGGAATATTTAAGGGTATTAATTTCTCTTCTTACTAGATGACATCCTCATCATACGCTACAAGCTAGCCAGAATTAATTCAAAATGAGATCGATATTAAGGGAATGGCTCCATGCTATAGTGGAACTCTCTACCATTGTCTTATGAATAACCCTTTTCTTCTATCCATCAACTTTTGCACAGCTGACTTGGCTTTGATATTATTCGTAATGCTCCAAGTCCATCTCATGAGAATAAAACTTCTTTCTGTCCACCAACTTTTGTACACTTAAGTCGGCTCTGATATCATTTGTAATGCTCTAAACTCATCTCATGAATAGCCCTTTTCTTTGCCCATGAACTTCTATATGTCTGACTCAGCTTTGATATTGTTGTAATGCTCCAAGCCTACCTGTTACGCTAATTAACCCGTTAGCAATCTGAGTCCATATGTCCTTAATAACTCAAGTGCAAGTTAATTATTGGCAAGTAAACTTTTGGGGTGTTACAATAACTCTCATATGCTTTGACTATCTATACCTCGATGTTCTCACACCAAACTAAGGATCCAAATCCAAATTCAATCAAATCTAATCACAAACACATCAAACCTATCTATAATATCTCTATATTTATATGGCATTGAGTTAGATCCACGCTGATACTATTTGTAACAACATAAGATTTTATTTTAAAAAAATTATTATTCGAATTCCTTGATCCTTTAGAGGTATGTAAGATCAACTTAGTATATCATTGATATGGGAGTAAACACATGTTAGTATAGACTCTTATAATTACATTGCAGCTTTTGTCATTTGCAATTAAGTTTATTATCTTTGATATTAATGAACAGCTTAGTAATAACTAGGTAAGTTTTTGTTGTTGAGATCCCACCCTTGATAAATAGTTATAATTTTATTCTTTGTTACCATAAATAAGATTAAAAATAATGAAAATAATTTAACTGTATAATTTTTTTAATCACAATGTTTGCAAAATTATGTAATCACATCCAATCTAAGGCTCTTTTTTCCTACCCTTCTCAATTTTAAATCTTAGTTAGAAATGAGATATAATTGTCAAAACCAAGATTACTTATAATGCCCTAAGACCACTTGCTAGTACAAATAATCTTTTAAGAGTTGGATCCATATGGCATTAAAAACTCATCAGAATCTATCCTGTGTGAGATCATTGGTGTCTGCAGGAGTAGCTCTTTGTCATGGCAGGATTCTTTACCACTATGATCTAATAAGTAGCCATTTCCTTTTTACCCACTAAATTCTACATACATGGATTGGCTCTGATACCATTTGTAACACCTCAAGTTTACCTACTAGCCCAATTAATCTATTAGTGGACTAGGTTAATGTAACGCACTAACTTGTCAGTAGGCCAAAACAAATTGGTCTAAAAAACTTGAGTGCAAGTTATTAGTGGAAGGAGAACTTGAGTTATAAGGTATTCAAACTTTTTTTTCTAGCCAATGTGGAACTATTTTTGAAATTTTACAATTTACATGACCTTAAAAACTTAAGTGTAAGTTTATTGGTATCAAGTGAACTTGAGCTATAAGCTTTCAAACTTTTCTTTAATGTCTTTCTCAACCGATGTAGGACTATCCCTATATGATATTTGTAAGTTAGCCAAAATCTACCTCAGCAGAAACATTTTGGGTATACAATCTTTCGTTTTCATCAAATGATCTTATAAGTTAGCCAAAATCCATCCCAAATAAAATCATTTAGATCATTGCTGCCTATAAGGGTGGCTTCACATCATATGCTATAACAAGATTTTCTATCATCATTCTATGGGTAGGCTTTTCTTCTTGCTCACTAAATTCAGTACACCTAAATCAGCTTTGATACTATTTATAATATCTTAAGTCCATATGCTAATCCAATTAATTAACCAGACCAGTACACATAATCTAAAAAATTTATAATGCAAGTTTATTGATAGCAAATGAACTTGAATTATTAGCTTTTTAATTTTTTTTTAATTGAAGTAAAACTGTTTGCTCACATCCATGCTAGAAACTTTGAGCCTTTTCCGTAAAGATTTATTTCTCCTCGAAACCACAAAGAGCACAAAAATCTTTGTCTAAATTTCTAAGAATATGCCAAAAACATAGAAAAAAATCGCTGACAAACATAACATTGAGGGTGACACACATCAACACACTTTCATGGTTACAAGAAAGCAAACAACTTCACCCATGGTTTTCTTCGTCGGATAGGTAACCATCAAACTGTTAGAGAAATTGTTTTGATTTTTGAAAAATCCTTTCAAAAAAATGCTAGAAAATTAATTAAAATTTAAATTCAAAATATAAACTAAAGTTAAAAGAATCAAACTGGTCGAGGCGTGTTATACACTGCCCTAAGGAAAATTTTTGCCTCCTCGTGCGGGTTGTTGGCGATTTATCCCAAGGTACAACGACCCGGCTCGATCCGATCCTCCTACCGCGAGCACGATCGGGTGGAGGTGCAAACCCAATAATTCTTCAGATGCCCAAATAAAATAAAAATAAAATAGTTAAATACACTTTTTACCACTAGTAGCTTTCACCAGGTTGGGACAAACAGGTTGAGACTAACTCCCAACTCCAAACAGCACTTGCAGCAACAGGAGGCAAACTCCCAACTCCAAGCAGATAGACTCCCAGCTCCAAGGACAACTCCAAGGATTTGCAGCAACAAGATCTTCTAAAAAATGAATAAATCTTTTAGGATTTGGATTTTCTTTTTCTACCTTAAATTTCTTTTGACTATCCATATATATATATATATATATATATATATATTATAAGCCGTTAGGACATGTTATAGTTCCTCTTGGAACAGAGGAAAAGATGGAACAAAAGCGGAATGCTCGAGTTTGCTCGAGTGTTCGCGTAATTGCCGCGCTTTGCCGCAAACACTCGCTGGTGAGTGTTCCGCGAACACTCGCTGGCTAGCATTCCGTGAACGCTCGCTGGCGAGCGTTTTCCCAGCGACCCACGCGAGCATTTAATGCTCGCATGGGATTGATACTTTTTTTTATTTTTAAACTTTTTCCTTTTTTTAAAACTGTAAAAAAGTCAACAATCCTCACAAAAGTTTAAAAATAAAATAAAATAAAAAAATAAATAATAAAATTAAAAAAAATTAGGGCATCTTATACTATGCAATAGTGAGGTGTCCTGTGGACTTGAACCTCACTTAGTGTTGATTGTATACATCTGAAGGAACCATAATGGATTAGACCTTGAACTAGGTCCTTGACTCAGACTTCTACTAACCACACACACAGCATGAATCAATTGGGTTTAAGCGGTCAGCGCATATTAAAGGCCTTGCGCTTAGTACCTTGATTTTTCATGAGAATTTCTTAAGGTTAGCCCAAACCTTTAGTCACGGTTCATATGACAATTCTCATATAGGTGAATCCTCCAAGGGTATTTGTGACTAATACCCTGCAGATAACCTACCTCGGATCCATTAAGAGAATCACTCAACCTTACACAAATTTACTTTGTCACTTTATAAGAGCACTCATCATAGGGATGGGTTGAAATTTTTTTAAAAAATTTGTGCTCTAACACGATCACTCAATCAGCTTTGTTTCTGCCACATTGAACCTCATTCATGGGATCTCCAATCACAGAGGTTGGGTATCCACTGCTGGTGACCAAATAATGGGCTTAAGCCCCATCCCCCTCGATGAATTTAGGACTCCACTCCTAGATAATCCCTTGGTTAATTGATCTGCCAAATTTTTCTCAGATTTGACAAATTCCAAAGAGATAACATCATTTTTCTTATGTTTTCTTATAGACTTATGACGAAGCCGTATATGGCGATTCATCTTTTTATTGGTACTCTTTTGATTTGTCAGTTCAATTGCGGCCTTATTATCACAATGGATTGATATAGCTGGAACTGGCTTAGGTACCAAAGGTAGCTCTGATATTAGATTTTTTATCCACTCTGCCTCATTACAGGTGGTATCCAGAGCTATCAACTCGGCCTCCATGGTGCTTCTAGAAATAATAGTTTGCCTAGTGGATCCCCAAGCAATAGCAGCACCGCCAAGAAGAAAAACATATCCGGTGGTTGATTTTAAATCATGAGAATCAGTGACCCAATTAGCATCACTGTAACCCTCAACCACCTCAGGGTATTCAGTGAACATCAAAGAGAGATTAAGTGTTCCCTTTAAATATCGGAACACTCTTTCTAAGGCTACCCAATGAGATTGATCAGGATTTTGATTATATCTACTCAGCCTTCCTACAGCATAGGCAATAACAGGTCTTGTCCTGTTTGCTATATACAAGAGAGATCCTATAATTTGAGAATATTTTAATTGATTAATTGGGTCACCTAAATTTTTCTTCAGGTGAAAGTTAGGATCAAAAGGAGTAGATATTGATTTAAGATTGGAATAACCAAACTTCTTGATCATTTTTTCTATAGAATGAGAAAGAGAGAGAGCTATCCCTTCATGGGACTTGATAAGCTTCATCCCTAGGATTACATCGGCTTCACCTAAATCTTTCATATCAAACTTAGAAGAGAGGAAAGATTTAACACTTGAAATAATTTCAAGAGATGTTCCAAAAATTAAAATATCATCGACATATAAGCAAAGAATTACAATCATTATCGACGATCTTAGAATACACACACTTATCATGATTATTAATTTGAAATCCAAAAGATAGAATAATTTGATCAAATTTCTCATGCCATTGTTTAGGAGCCTGTTTAAGACCATAAAGGGACTTGATAAGTTTACAAACCTTGTCTTCTTGTCCCTTTACAACAAAACCTTCAGGCTATTCCATATAGATCTCCTCCTCAAGATCTCCATTTAGGAATGCAGTCTTCACATCCATTTGATGAATGATTAACTTATGAATGGAAGCAATGGCAAGAAGTGATCTAAGGGTTGTTATTCTAGCTACAGGAGAATATGTATCAAAGAAATCTAACCCTTTCTTTTGGTTATACCCTTTGGCTATTAATCTAGCCTTATACTTTTCTATTGAACCATCAGGTCTAAATTTCTTCTTAAATACCCACTTACACCCTAAAGGTTTGCTTCCAGGGGTAAATCAGATAAGATCCAAGTTTCATTTTGTAAGATTGAATTAAATTCAGAAAGAATAGCTTCCTTCCAAAAAGGAGCATCAGGAGAAGTCATCGCCTCTGAAAAAGAAGAAGGTTCACCTTCGACTAGGAAAGTAAAGAAACCTTCACCAAGGTCTTTTTCTTTCATTATCCTTGAACTTTTTCTAAGTTCAAAAGGTCCACCTTCAGGATTAGATCTTTTCCTTTTCTTTGACTCATTAGAGGACTCAGCCATAAAAGAATCATGAACCAAGAAAGGATTAGAAGAAAGTTGATTTGGTACTTGATTCTTGAAAGGAAAAACATTTTCAAAATAAGTAGCATCTCTGATTCGATAAGATATTATTTGAATGCCACTTATATCAGAGTTTATCACTAGGAACCTATTTGTATTGCTATCTAAGGAATAACCTATAAAGATAGCATCTACAGTTTTAGGTCCTATTTTTCTTCTCTTGGGTTCAGGTATTCCTACCTTAGCTAAGCATCCCCATACTTTAAGATAATCTAGCTTGGTGTTCTACCTTTCCAAAGCTCAAAAGGTGTTTTAGGACTATCCTTAAAGGGTATCCTATTTAAAATATAACATGCAGCTAAAAGAGCTTCCCCCCACAAGTTCTGGGTATACCTGAACTTATTACATTGAGTTAACCATATCCATTAATGTACAATTTGTTGGCCCAGATGGCAACCCAAGAGGGGGGGGGGGGTGAATTGGGTTCTTAAAAAATTTAAGACTTTTAAGCAATTTAAAATGAGATGTGCAAGTGAAAGGATTAACTAATAAGCAAAGCACAAACACAAGTATATGAGAGATAGAGAAGAGACAATTAGGCACGGCAAACACAAGATATTTTTATAGTGGTTCGGTGCAACCAACACCTACGTCCACTCCCAAGACTCACTTGGGTCCACACTATAATCTCTCTAGATTACAGCCGAGTTGTTTTCCAAGTTCACAACTCAAACTTGTTGTTTTTCCGGGATCACAACGAACCCAGCCGATTTTACACGGGCTCACCGGCACCAAACCCAAACACAAGCTATACCTAGCTTGTACCGAGGTTTAACAACCTCCTCTAGTTTAATCCCTCAGATTAAACTAGATACAAACAAATAAAATGAGTTTAATTACAAGCAGCTCCTTTTTGAGCAGATATTTCAAAATAAAAATTGAGTTTAGAAAAGCCTGAATATTTAGAGCTTGAGAGCTGGCTTGGCTTCTTTGGATTCCTTCCTTCAACTCCTCTTGATGTTGAATCAGGCCTCAGCACCGATTCTCCACAGATTTGAGCTTTGGAGTTGGGTTGAAGCTTTTTCCCTTTTTCTTGAATGTGGAAGATCTTTGATTTGCTCTTGAAAGCGTTGGGATCTCCTCTTGAATCTTTTGTAGAAGGTAGCTCTGGAGTGCACGAATCTCACTCTTGGATTTCACTCCTTTTGAATCTCTCTTCTTTGAGCTAAAGATTTTTCAAAACTCTGTTTTTCCCTCTTTTCAAATGATATTCTTTTCTTTTTGATTTTCTCTCTTGTTTTTGATTTGAAAGAACTCCTCTATTTATAGATCTGAAAAATATAGCCGTTAGACAAGGAAAAATAGCCGTTATTAAAAATCTAACCGTTGGAGCTGATGTGTCATTCAAAAATTTCGCCCAGATTTGGGGAGTCGGCTCGGGTACTGTGCGAGTCGGCTCGAGCAATCGAATCCAGAACATACCAAAAAGTGGGTCTCCAGGAGTCGACTCGCGAAAGTCTGGGAGTCGACTCGTGACTTTCAGGGGTCGACTCGCGAAAAGCTGGGAGTCGACTCGTGAGGCACTCAAAAATGAGTCTTTCTGCCGTCTGAGTCGAGTCGGCTCGCACAGTCATGAGTCGGCTCGAGAAAGTTCAGGGGTCGACTCGGAAACTCTCGAGTCGGCTCGGGACTGATACAAAAATCAGAAAACATTCTGATTTGCTTTGAAAATCATCCCAACCAACTTTGAAATATAAATATAACTTAGATAAAGTTGATTTAACAGTAATGCTCAATTTCAATGCATTATTAAGTCATTGATCTTTAAAGATTGATATATAAAATCATTTTTGAATTCATAAGTGTAGCTCACTGAAACATATATTCAATTGATTCAAGAAACTCATTATATTTTTAATAGTTCATAGTTTCCAATTTGAAATTGAATATTTCATTAGTTAACTTAACATTTTCATAGCCTTTTAGAAAGTAAAGCAATGTCTTTTGGAAATCATCAAAATCAATAAGTTGGAGTAATTATGTTACAATAATTTCTCAACAATCTCCCCCTTTTTGATGATGACAAAAATATTGAGTTTGTTCATGATTGATTAGTGAATTAACTTTGTTTTCATAGTTAAGTTTAGGCTTCCCCTCAATGAGGTAGCTCCCCCTATGAAACTTAATTAATTAACCCATTGTTTATCACAATCATAGACAATCATAAAACTATAAAATTCTCCCCCTTTTTTGTTATCAACAAAAAGATTGATAAACATTCATTCAAATTTCATTGACATAAGGAAATAGAGAATTCATTTCATTCAAAAAGTCTAGTACATCAAAATGTTCGATACATTGATTTCATAAAGAAAGCATAAAAACTTCAGTACAAAACAGCTCTAGTAACTCAAAAATGAGTTCTTACAATTCTAGTTAGATGATCAACAATGTTTTTCATTCCTTCAGATTGAATTTTTACATAGTCCTTGAGTTTTTCATCCACAAATGTGCACGCACTCTTGATTTTATCTTGAAGCTCTGCGTTGCTCTTGGAATAAGTCTCACTATCTCCACATATATCCTTAAGTTCTTCAAAAATATTCTTGAGATCACTACTTAAGGATGCCGATGAAGATCCGATAGTGGATTCAATCTTTGAAATACGATCATCAAGAAATAAAGTGTCTCTCTCAGATGCATAAACTTATTCTCAAATTCAGTTTTAAGCTTGTCAGATTGATCTTCAAGTAAGGCTTTGAGTTGCAAGATTTGTTGATCTGAGAAGCTAGCAGAAGATGAAGTCTGAACAATTGTTGGAACAGGGGCTGGAGCAGAGGTAGAAACCAAGGGGCTCGGAGGTGCAGGCGAGGATGTCTAACAGATGGTCCTGCAGCCTCAGTATCTATTGCTCTTTCCTCTGTCACTCCTTTCCTTTCCCACTTCCCATCCTTTTTGACAAACCCCATCCTATGAATAGTTGCCAGACTATAGAAATCAGTGTGTCTTAAGTTTTTCATTGGTTCATTCAGAGATCACCACACCCTGGCTTCGAAAAATCAAAGTGAGAATCATCCCATATGGCAGACTGGATTTCCTTTTCCCTGCACAATCTGCTATATACCACAAAATCATGCTTGGAAGATTGATTGGCTTGCCAGTCACAATGGCGTCCATTACAAAAACATCTCTTTCGGAAACATAATCAAATCTACCCGTTTTAGGAAATAGAATCCTACAGCATATATTGTGAAGCAATCTCAACTCTAAGGATAGCTGATTAGCAAGAATCTCTTCAAATCCAACCACATCCCTGTTTAATAATCTGGATAAAGCTGGGGCGCGGTCATCAGAAGAGAAGGTTGAGGTGCCAGACAAGGGTAATTGCAATAATCTAGCCAAGATCTCGGGAGTTACTGAAATTCTTACTCCTCTCACATTGCTAATAAGCCCATGGTCTCCTCTAGACAAATTTTTGTAAAATTCTTTAACTAATGAGGGATAAGTCGGGCATTCAAGAGAGCAAACTTTCTCCCATCCCATCTCGATTAACTGTCTTCCAAAAAGAAAGCCCTCATTCTCAAACAATTCAAAATCCATCTTCCTACCAGTGGTGATGATTTTATCTGCTAGTCGGTCTACCTGGGAGGACGTGGCAGCAGGAGCAGCAGCTGGAGGAGAAGCAGATGCGGTGGAGTCCGAGCTTGGCGAAGGTTCACGCGCCGGACGCTTGACCGTTTGCTTCACGGAGCGCTTCCTCTTGATGCCACCCGCCACAACACTAGATCCTCTAGTTTTAGGAGCCATTTGATGATTGGAGGTGATAAAAAGGGATTCAAGGAGTTTTGGAGGGTTTGGAGAGAGTGTGGAGAGCGTATTTTTGATTAGGGGACGAATAGAATGAGCGTCGAGTCGACTCTGCCCTAGAAAAATCAATTTGGGACCACCTCGAGTCGGCTCGCGCAAACTCAAGTGTCGACTCGGCACAGACACAGAAAGTCCGTCCCGACATGGAGTCGACTCGCGCCAGAGAGGGGTCGACTCGAGAGTTTCAAATGAAACCGGGAGTCGACTCCGATACGCGTCGAGTCGGCTCCGAGACTATTTCAGACAAAAAAACATGAAATTTCTGAAATATGTCCGGAAAATGATCATAAAAATTGATAAATAATCATTGGATATGAGTGAATCAATCAGATAAGAGTTCTAGATGAGATGTCCTTAAGATTTGAGGATTTAAAAGAATTCTAGATATATTTCCTTAAAATTTCAAAATTTACTCAAAAGGATTACAAATTCCTAATTCTCCTCTTAGATATTCAAACCTTTCTTCACTTAGGGGTTTTGTAAAAATGTCAGCTAATTGTTCTTCAGTGTTTACATAATCTAAACAAATTTCATCATTAGCTACATGTTCTCTTATAAAATGATATCTAATTTCTATGTGTTTTGTCCTTGAGTGTTGAATTGGATTTTTCGTTAAATTGATTGCGCTAGTATTATCACATTTATGGGTGTCTTATTAGTTTGATACCATAGTCCTCAAGTTGTCGCTTAATCCATAGGATTTGCGCACAGCAACTTCCAGCTGCTACATATTCAGCTTCCGTAGTTGATAATGCAACTGAATTTTGCTTTTTGCTAAACCATGTGATTAAGTTACTGCCTAAGAAATGGCATGCACCACTTGTGCTTTTCTATCAATTTTACATCCGGCATAATCAGAGTCTGAATATGCAATTAGGTTTAATGTGGAGTCTCTAGAATACCATAAACCTACATTTTTGTTCCATTTAGATATCTTAATATTCTCTTAACAGCTATTAAATGTGATTCTTTAGGTTCAGCTTGAAATCTAGCACACAAACATACTGCAAACATTATATCAGGTCTACTTGCTGTTAAATAGAGAAGGGATCCGATAATACCTCGATAGTACTTCTGATCAATCTTCTTACCTTCTTCGTCTTTGTCTAGCTTGCATGAAGGACTCATTGGTGTTCCAAGGGGTTTCATTGTTTCCATACCAAACTTTTTGAGTAGTTCTCTTGTGTACTTGGTTTGGTTGATAAAAATTCCCTCCTTGCATTGTTTGATCTGGAGTCCAAGGAAGAAGTTGAGTTCTCCCATCATGCTCATCTCGAATTCTCCCTGCATTAACTTTGCAAATTCTTGACAGAGAGATTCGTTAGTAGCACCAAAAATAATGTCATCTACGTATATTTGTACTACTAGTAAATCTTTACTTTTTCTTTTTAAAAAAAGGTTTTATCAACATTTCCTCTTGTAAAATCATTTTCTATTAGAAATTTACTTAACCTATCATACCAAGCTCTAGGTGCTTGTTTCAAACCATATAAAGCTTTGTGCAATTTAAAAACGTGATTTGAAAACTCGTGGTCTTCAAAACCTGGTGGTTGTTCTACATAGACTTCTTCATTAATAAGTCCATTTAAAAATGCGCTTTTTACATCCATTTGAAATAGGTTAATGTTCATATGACATGCAAATGCAAGTAAAAGTCTAATGGCTTCTAGTCTAGCTACAGGTGCAAAGGTTTCATCAAAATCAATACCTTCTTCTTGACTATATCCTTTAGCAACCAATCTAGCTTTGTTTCTAATTACTATACCATTTTCATCTAATTTATTTCTAAAAACCCATTTAGTTCCTATGATTGAATGGTTTTTAGGTCTTTCCACTAAAGTCCAAACATTATTTCTAGTGAATTGATTAAGTTCTTCTTGCATAGCTAACATCCAATTATTATCTTTTTCAGCTTCTTCTATAGTTTTGGGTTCTATTTGTGATACAAATGCAAGATGATTACTAATATTTCTCATGTATGATCTAGTCCTTATTCCTTGAGATGGATCACCTATAATCAATTCCTTAGGATGACTATAAGCATATCTCCAATCTCTTGGAAGATCTACATCATTATGATCATTATTAACATCATCATCCTTATGTGAATCATTATCTTTAGCCTGTTGTTCATGATCAGAAGATACTTCAATATTAAGTTTTTCAAGATCTTTTTCAATTATGTTTGTATCTTCCTCATCATTAATCTTTTCAGATCCAGTTGCTAAAGACTCATCAAAAACTACATGAATGGATTCTTCAACTACTAAGGTTTTCTTGTTAAAGATTCTATATGCCTTACTGGTTGTTGAATAACCTAGAAAAATTCCTTCATCTGATTTAGCATCAAATTTTCCTAAGTTGTTTTACCATTATTATGAATGAAGCATTTACATCCAAATGCATGAAAGTATTTTATATTAGGTTTTCTTTCATTCCATAATTCATAAGGTGTTTTCTTTAATATTGGTCTTATTAAGGCTCTGTTTAAGATGTAACATGCTGTGTTAATAGCTTCCGCCCAAAAATATTTTGGTAAGTTGCTTTCACATAGCATGGTACGGGCCATGTCTTCTAAAGTTCTGTTCTTTCTTTCAACTACACCGTTTTGTTGTGGAGTCCTAGGGGCTGAAAAATTATGATTAATTCCATTTTCAGTGCAGAAATTTTCAAATAAGTGGTTTTCAAATTCTGTTCCATGATCACTTCTTAGAGATACTATAGTAGTGTTTTTCTCATTTGTGACTTTCTTGAAAAATTTCAGGAACATCGAGAAAGTCTCATCTTGTGAGCTAAAAACATTACCCAAGTATATCTAGAGTAATCATCTACAATCACTAGGCCATATTTCTTTCCTCCTAGACTTGTAGTTCTAGTTGGTCCAAATAGGTCCATGTGAAGTAGCTCTAGTCCCCTAGAAGTTGAAACAAAGTTTTTAGATTTAAATGAACTTCTTGTTTGTTTTCCAAATTGACATGCATCACAGATTTTATTATTTTCAAAATCCAATTTAGGTAAACCTTTGACTAAATCCATTTTAATTAGTTTTGAAATAAGGTGTGTGCTTGCATGACCTAATCTACGATGCCACAACCAACTAATATCATTAATGTTAGCATTATCAGTAATTAGGCAATGACTACTCTTAGACGTTTTGTTTGTGTCAACTAAGTATATATTGCCAAATCTATAACCAGTAAAAACAATGCTATCATCAATAGAATTAGTTACAGTGCATAAAGAAGATTTAAAGAAACATTAAAGTTTTTATCACATAATTGACTTATGCTAATTAGATTATGCTTCAAACCATTAACATAAAGTACATTGTCAATTACTATAGATGGAGTTATGCGAACTTTACCAAGGCCCAAAATTTGACCTTTACCGTTATCGCCAAATGTCACAACTCCACCAACGTTTTCTTCTAGGGTGATGAATTCCTCTTTGTCACCCGTCATATGTCTTGAGCAGCCGCTATCAAGATACCACTTCTTGTTTGATCTTTTGGCCACAAGACATTCCTGCAAAATCATCAAACTTTATGTTTAGGTACCCAAGCTTTCTTGGGTCCTTCATGGTTAGCAGCAATAAAAATTGTTCCTTTCGGAACCCATATTTTCTTAGTTTTAATATCTTTTAATTTCTTGTTGTTCATTAAGGTTTTACATTCGAAGGATTTGTGTCCTTTTTGATTGCATTTAAAACAAGTATATTGCTTTGGTTAGCTTTTACAAAAATATTTTTTAACGATTTTGTTTTCTTAAAGTGTTATACCCTAGCCCAGCTTTGTCAAAAACAGCCTTTTGACTATCTAGAATCATGTTTAATTTAGTTGAGCTTAAAGTAAATTTCTCAACAATGTCTTTATATTTTTTGACTTCTTTCTTTAAACAATCATTCTCATTTGAGATTGATTCTTTTTCTTTAATTAATTTTTCATTCTCAGATTTCAGCAAATCAATCTTATGAGTAAGATCATTTTCTTCGTTAAGAGAAGTTTCTTCTTTATCTTTTAATTCATTTTTCTCCTTAACTAAATTTAAGTTTTCAGTTTTCAAAACTTTATATTTCTTTTTCAAACTTTTAAATCAATCATCAATTCATTGAAAGCTTCAAACATTTCATCAAATGTAAATTCATCATCGGGGGTTTCAGTGCTTACCTCGTCATTGTCGTTGTCGTTGGCCATGAGGCAAACATTGGCAACTTCCTTTTGCTCTTCTTCTTCCGATGAAGAAGACTCATCAGACCATGTTGCCATGTATGCTTTCTTCTTTTTCTTGAAGGTCTTTTTCAATTGTAGACAATCATATCGATAATGCCCCGGTTTCTTACACTCATAACAGATCAAGGGGTCTTTCTCTTTGTCCTTGTCCTTTCTTTCTTTTCCTTTTCCTTTTCTCCTTCCATTTTATTTCCAAATTTTCGTTTTTGGAAGGGTTTCTTTTTCCTCAAAAATCTTCTGAACTTCTTGGCCAGAGAGCAGTCTCATCATTATCTTCATCACTATCATCACTGCTGCTCTCTTCCACATCTTTTGCAGCCTTTAGAGCAATGGTTTTCTTCTTTTTAGTTTCCTCCTCAATATGCTGCCTCATTGTCAATTCGTGGGTCATGAGAGATCCTAGAAGCTCCTCTAAGGGTAGTGCATTGAGGTCTTTGGCTTCTTGGATTGCTGTGACTTTTGCTTCCCACGATCTTGGCAATGACCTGAGTATTTTGCGAACAAGATCAGCATTAGTATAAACTTTTCCTAAACTTTTCAAACCATTCACAATATCGGTGAATCTAGTGAACATGCATGTGATGGTTTCAGTTTGTTCCATTGTGAACAATTCATATTTATGAACTAATATATTTATCTTTGATTCTTTTACTTGGTTTGTTCCTTCATGTGTAACTTCCAACCTATCCCATATTTCTTTAGCGGAATTACAAGTAGAGATGCGGTTGAATTCATTTGAATCTAAGGAACAATATAAGATATTAATGGCTTTGGCATTAAGTTGAGCCATTCTCCTATCATTATCATTCCAATCCCTTTCGGGCTTTGGAACAATAGTGCCATCTATAAGGTGTGTGGGTGTACTAGGTCCATTTAATATAACACCCCAAGCTCATAATCAGAAGCTTGAATGAATATCCTCATTCTAGCTTTCCAATAAGAATAGTTTGAGCCATTAAAGAGTGGAGGTCTATTCGTAGAATGACCTTCAGCAAAACTAGAACCACTTTGTGTTGCCATAATGACCTTTAGCTCTTGACCGTGAGATCAAACTCTAAATGAGCACTATGCTCTGATACCAATTGTTGGCCCAGATGGCAACCCAAGAGGGGGGGGGGGGTGAATTGGGTTCTTAAAAAATTTAAGACTTTTAAGCAATTTAAAATGAGATGTGCAAGTGAAAGGATTAACTAATAAGCAAAGCACAAACACAAGTATATGAGAGATAGAGAAGAGACAATTAGGCACGGCAAACACAAGATATTTTTATAGTGGTTCGGTGCAACCAACACCTACGTCCACTCCCAAGACTCACTTGGGTCCACACTATAATCTCTCTAGATTACAGCCGAGTTGTTTTCCAAGTTCACAACTCAAACTTGTTGTTTTTCCGGGATCACAACGAACCCAGCCGATTTTACACGGGCTCACCGGCACCAAACCCAAACACAAGCTATACCTAGCTTGTACCGAGGTTTAACAACCTCCTCTAGTTTAATCCCTCAGATTAAACTAGATACAAACAAATAAAATGAGTTTAATTACAAGCAGCTCCTTTTTGAGCAGATATTTCAAAATAAAAATTGAGTTTAGAAAAGCCTGAATATTTAGAGCTTGAGAGCTGGCTTGGCTTCTTTGGATTCCTTCCTTCAACTCCTCTTGAAGTTGAATCAGGCCTCAGCACCGATTCTCCACAGATTTGAGCTTTGGAGTTGGGTTGAAGCTTTTTTCCCCTTTTTCTTGAATGTGGAAGATCTTTGATTTGCTCTTGAAAGCGTTGGGATCTCCTCTTGAATCTTTTGTAGAAGGTAGCTCTGGAGTGCACGAATCTCACTCTTGGATTTCACTCCTTTTGAATCTCTCTTCTTTGAGCTAAAAGATTTTTTCCAAGAATGCTCTGTTTTTCCCTCTTTTCAATGATATTCTTTTCTTTCTTTTTGATTTCTCTCTCGTTTTTGATTTGAAAAAAACTCCTCTATTTATAGAATCTGAAAAAATATATCCGTTAGAGTCAAGGAAAAATAGCCGTTATTTAAAAATCTAACCGTTGGAGCTGATGTGTCAATTCAAAAATTATCGCCCAGATTTTGGGGAGTCGGCTCGGGTACTGTGCGAGTCGGCTCGAGCAATCGAATCCAGAACATACCAAAAAGTGGGTCTCCAGGAGTCGACTCGCGAAAGTCTGGGAGTCGACTCGTGACTTTCAGGGGTCGACTCGCGAAAAGCTGGGAGTCGACTCGTGAGGCACTCAAAAATGAGTCTTTCTGCCGTCTGAGTCGAGTCGGCTCGCACAGTCATGAGTCGGCTCGAGAAAGTTCAGGGGTCGACTCGGAAACTCTCGAGTCGGCTCGGGACTGATACAAAAATCAGAAAACATTCTGATTTGCTTTGAAAATCATCCCAACCAACTTTGAAATATAACTTAGATAAAGTTGATTTAACAGTAATGCTCAATTTCAATGCATTATTAAGTCATTGATCTTTAAAAGATTGATATATAAATCATTTTTGAATTCATAAGTGTAGCTCACTGAAACATATATTCAATTGATTCAAGAAACTCATTATATTTTTAATAGTTCATAGTTTCCAATTTGAAATTGAATATTTCATTAGTTAACTTAACATTTCATAGCCTTTTAGAAAGTAAAGCAATGTCTTTTGGAAATCATCAAAATCAATAAGTTGGAGTAATTATGTTACAATAATTTCTCAACACAATTTTTTGTTCAGCTACACCATTGGACTGAGGAGAGTATGGTGGTATAACTTCATGAATAATCCCATATTCTTGATAAAATAGAGTCATTTCATTTGAGGTATATTCACCACCGCGATCTGACCTAAATTTCTTAAGCTTTTTCTCAGTTTGGGTTTCAGCTTCTACTTTATAAATCTTAAACTTATCTAATACTTCATCCTTAGATTTTATCAAATATATGTAACAATATCAAGAGAAGTCATCAATAAATGTTACAAAGTAACGACTTCCTCCCCGTGTAGGAAACTTAGTAGAGTCACATACATCGCTATGAACTAATTCAAGAAGTGTTGAACTCCTATTTACTGATTTAAAAGGTTTTCTAGGCATCTTAGCTTGAATACAAATCTCACATTTAAACTTTCTATCAATATGAACTTTAGGAATTAGATTAAGATTTGTCATGTAATGAATACGATCAAAATTCACATGACCAAGTCTACTATGCCAAACATTTGAAGATTCAACATAAAAAGAAGAGGACTTTTATTAGATAACTTAGAGGATACATTTAATTTAAAAAGACCTTCACATACAAAGCCTTTACCAACAAACTGATTATTACGAGTAATTACAACTTTATTTGACTCTAGAACAATTTTATATCCTCTAGATATAAGGAGAGATCCACTAATCAGATTTCTTCTAACACTAGGAACTAACAGCACTTCATGAAGGACCAAGATTTTTCCAGATGTCATCTTTAGATCCACTTGACCTTTCCCAAGCACTTGTGCTGAAGAGTTATTCCCAAGTGTCACACCTCCTCCACTTGATTCCTGAAAGGTGGAGAACCAGGAGCAATCAAAACAAACATGAACATTAGCTCCTGAATCAAGCCACCAATCACAAGAAGATTGGGTTGAGTTAATTAAGAATTTTGAATTTACCAACCTGAAAGGCTCAGCACCACTCTCAACCACGTTAACTTGTGATTTAGATGATTTCTTCAATGGTTCAGTCTTTTAGTGGTAGCAGTCCTTCGCCACATGATTTGTCCTTCCGCATACAAAGCATAACGTGCCTTTATAATTTTTGACTTCTGATTCGGTCGGTTCTGATTTGATCGTTCTGAGGATGTTTGTATGATTGGTTGGATCTAGATTGGAATTTCTTTTTCTTAAAATTCTTTCCCTTAGGTTTGAATTGATTTGGAGTTGGATTTGACTCGGTCAGATGGATTTTAGGTCCAAGGTCGGTCTTTTGATTTTGATTAAGCTTAAGCCGGTGTTCTTCTTCAATCCTAATAGAGTTAATCACTTCTGAGTTAATCACTTCTGTTAGGTTAAGCTACCTTGCTTATGACTTAGCTCTCGAGCAAAGGATGACCAAGATGGTGGAAGGGCATCTACTAAGGCTTGGACCTTATAGTTTTCAGAAAAACTACAACCAGTCAATTCTGACTTTCTAAGAAAATCTTGGAATTCATGAATTTGAATACTAATGGGTTTGGAATCTACAATTATGTACTTTCTAAATATTGAGATAATGAATCTATCTAGACCAGCATCAACCATCCCATATTCAGCCTCAAGAGCATCCCATAGTTCCTTAGCAGTTTTAGTAGGAAGGTAGACATCATAAAGATTATCAGATAGGCACTTAAAATTCTATGTCTACAATGAAAATCTATTTCTTGGGGTGTTTTTGATGAAGATGAGGTATCAACTATACTAGAAGAACCTTATTGAGTGTTAGATTTGGGATCTGATAATTCTATGGCAGAAAATAAACCTAAAGTGGTAAGCCAGTATTTCACTTGACTTTGCCACCTCCTAAAGAATAATCCATTGAATTTTTCAGGTTTAATTGCACTAAGATCATCAGAACCCATTTTAAGTAAATTTGTTGCTTAATGTGTTCTGCACAACCAAAAAAATAAGATTTAGCTTTATAATTTGAATTTTTTTTAAATTAGTTATTTTTTCAGATATTTCTAGATTTTAAATTTAATTCAAAAAAATTAAATCTAGAAACTACTTGCAATTATAATAAAACCACTAAGCAAAAATTAACTCAAATAAGTCAATTTCGAATTTGAGTTTCAAATTTTTTTAATTTAATTCAAAATTTGAATTTCAAATTTAAATTTTTAATTTTTAATTTTAAATTTAAACTCCTTTTTTTAATGAACTTACTTATAATAAAATCTAGCAATTTTAATGATAGGAAGAACTTGTCCTTAGCTGTTAGAGAAATTGTTTTGATTTTTGAAAAATCCTTTCTAAAAAATGCTAGAAAATTAATCTAAAATTTAAATTCAAAATATAAACTAAAGTTAAAAAGAATCAAACTGGTCGAGGCGTGTTAGACACTGCCCTAAGGACAAGTTTTTGCCCCTTATGCGGGTTGTTGGCGATTTATCCCAAGGTACAACGACCCGGCTCGATCCGATCCTCCTACCGTGAGCACGATCGGATGGAGGTGCAAACCCAATAATTCTTCAGATGCCCAAATAAAATAGTTAAATACACTTTTTACCACTAGTAGCTTTCACTAGGTTGAGACAAACAGGTTGAGACTAACTTCCAACTCCAAACAGCACTTGCAGCAACAGGAGACAAACTCCCAACTCCAAGCAGATAGACTCCCAGCTCCAAGGACAACTCCAAGGATTTGCAGCAACAGATCTTTAAAAAATGAATAAATTTTTAGGATTTAAATTTTTTTTTCTACTTTAAATTTCTTTTTGACTATATATATATATATATATATATATAATATTTTAAGCCGTAAAGAATGGAACAAAAGCTCGAGCGTTCGCGTAATTGTCAGCCGCAAACGCTCGCTGACGAGCATTTTCCCAGCATGATCAATGCTCGCGTGGGATTGATATTTTTTTATTTTTAAACTTTTTCTTTTTTAAAACCTGCTAAAAAAAGTCAACACAAACTGCTCCAAATGAACGCATTTTTCTCCAAGGTGGAGCCTACGCAGAGATCGTTCGATCCTGTGGCACATCAGGTGATGTCCTCCCCCCTGACATGATGTATCAAAGTAACGATTTTTATCACGGCCATTTCGTAAACAGTGGCAAAATTATTGGTTTTCGTTTCTTACGACCGAATCGGTGCATTATTCACTTACTTGTCATGTATTTCACTCGTCTTGAATGATCTCGTGGGTTGGAAAAATTGAGCAGATAATAGAGCCCAGCCTGCAACAGCCAACAAATACTTATCAGAGACTCGTTTCAACCATGTAATGCCTAATTATTCTAGACCTCTTGATAAAGGAATTGTCTTTTAGGAGACCCAGGATTTAATTAATCCTGACTATTGCTCAAAGTAATTATGTTTTTCTAAAATATGGTGGAACAAGTAATTTGTTTTGTATGACTTGAAATGCTATGATGATATATCTTCATTATAAATTTAATAGGAGATAGTTCGTGCCCAACTATATTACCTAAAAAAAAAAGTCATAATAGTTATATTTAAAGTTGGAGTACGATTTTGATCATTTATAGTCTTAATCCGTTCGAAAGCATATTTTCTATGACAAAAAGTCTTTGTATATTGGTTTCGGTGTAGAATGATTACACCAGACTTGATGATTTACCATATGCAGGCCTGTATCAGAAAGCTCGCTCGTAAGTCCCGCACTGAAGGCGCCAGCATAAATTATTGTATTCGATGCAAGTTATTCTACACCGAAATGATGTATAATGACTTTTTCTTAAAAATTAAGTACTAAAAATTATTGATATGCAAACAACTCTTGGCTGACCTTGTTGCTAAGATTCATCAAAAAATCTGCAGCCTAACTATTGCTCTTCAAACATGTGTTATAGTTTGGAGAGTGAAGATGAAAAGCGAAAGCAAAAGATATAATTTTTGTTTTTTACTACTAGAATCTAATAAAGTATCCCTGATATAGGTTACAATTTATGAATCATGAAAAATTAATCAAAGTAAAGGACTTAAAGCCTTGCTTTTTAAAATTTTTATTATTATTCTATTTAAGAGCATTGAATCAAGCTTGTTAGAGGGCTTTCTTCCTTATTCTCTGATCAGACCTATCAAGATTTAGTGCATCCTTATTTGGTGGATTTTAATATACTTGAACTCTCCACCATTATCTCACATGCACAAGGTTGCATGCACACGTGCCAACATGCATCTCAAACGAGGTCAGGGGTTCAAATATCATGAGTTACGCTAGCCTTCAGATCTCCAAACCCTGTCGACCTCCTAATAATGAAATGAAAAATATGTCTCTTACGGTGAGAAGAATGGACGAAGTTTTATCACAAAACGTTGACCAAACAACCATTGAGCCCGTTTGATCCTATTCCTCTACTTGTATGAAACTAGTTGGAGCAGAGTTTGTTGCACGTCTGGACCATGACGAACTCGCTAACACAGTTCTTCAATGCGTCCGAATTTTATTAGAGGAGCAAATCAATTGTGAGAGAATTTTTGGGTAGATACTTTATCTCTCTTTTTCTTATTCCGGAATTAGAGCTATCAAATGGGCTATGCCAGCTTTTTATTATTATCAAAGGAACATACTTTGTGCATCATGCGCGGTGCAGAATGCACAAATGGCATGCACGAAAGACTCAGCGCGTAGCAGGCTTTGATCCATAAAAAATTAATTTTTGCTAGATCCTTTGCGCACGCAAATGAATCACCGTGCATGATGCATGAGGCATTTTTTCTTATCAAATATCACAACCATGCTAATACAAATTGTGACTAAGAATGCCAATTTCTCTAAGCCCATGAATATCCACCTGCTTCACTTTATTTGGAGCAGGTATTAAAATAAAAAGATAGACGTAAAGATATTTTCATCCTGGTTAAATCGTGTATATTTATCCAAGAATAACTTTTGGGGAGTCAAATACTACCTTAGGTAAAGCAACATCTTTACTAATGTTAGGCTTTAGCTCCTACAGTAATGTACCTCACTTTCTGCATTAAAAATAGATTTTAATGGAAACATATTATGATACTATTGAGGGGTAAAATCGTCATTACGTTAATAATCGTGCAAGAGGTTAGGATCAACCCTGACTCTCACTCGCTGTGCAATGCCCGCTAAAATGAGTCAGCCATTATACCTTGGTGGATCGAAGCACTTTAGCCCCTCGACGAGCCAAGGATTCCCCGGGTGTGCCTCGCCAGCCGAGCTATCCTATGCCTCGGTCCTACTCCGAGTGATCTCTGTCTCTATGCCTCGGTCCTAGCCCGAGCGAGCCTAATCTCTCGGCCTCGCTAGTCGAGCTATCTCAATGTCTCTCGGCCTCGCTAGTCGAAGCTACCTCAATGTCTCTCGGCCTTGGCTCCCGTCGGCCTCAACCCGAGCGACCTCTATCTCTCGGCCCCAGTCCGAGCGATATCTACACCTCTACGGAATCAAACCGTCCTGACGCCCGGCTTACTCCTTTGCTATACCTCGGTGGGCCGAGTCATCGGATGCCTCGGTAAACGAGCCTTTCCATACCTCGGCGGATCAGGCCATTCTCTATGATAGCCCTCTCGGCCGTCGATCCACTAACTAACAAGATGCGGATCTTACCGGCCTCATAACCGCCTGATTCAAATCAATCCTCTAACTAACAAGATGCAATCTTACTGACCTCATAACAAACTGGATTCGAATCTTAACGCTTTCGAACTCACGATGCCTCCAAGGAATCAGGTGATCCTCTATAAATACGACCATCTTCTGACTTCTCAGGTATGCATGCACTTGCATACTCGCCCACTCTTCATCTACCTCTGCTCACCCCTTTCCGCCATTAACGCTCTGCTCAGAGCTCTCAAAAGGCCACCCTGGAGAGACTCTTCAGCAGGAGCTTTCTCCCCATATTTGTTCGTTGTTGATCTCCACTGACTTGAGCGTCGGAGGGTCTTCCGCAGAGGGCCACCCCCAACGCCTCTCGCGTGAGGACTATTTTGCAGGTCCACCCAGGAGGGAGCCCACGCTAAAGTTTAGCGCGCCCGAGTCGGAGGACAATTTTGGCAGCAACAAATTGGCGCTAGAGGAAGGGCCCTCAAGTCCTATAAACTTGTGTTCTAGGAGATAAGTGTCCCGATCTTGAAGAGAACCCCTCCCATGGCCAATCGAAGAAAGGCTACTTCTGAAGCCCGGGACCAGGTCGCCTCCCAAAGACCTGATCCGGTAGCAGTGTAGCGCCACTGCCACCACCAGTTGAGACTCCATCGCCACCAGCGGCCCCAGTGACCCAGGACCAGTTTGCCTCACTGGTCCAGTAGGTCCAAGCTCTGGCCCATCTGATTCAGGGGCACTTTGAAGCTTCCCTCCAGCCGCTCCTATTCCGCACTTCCTGAGGAGAACGCGCCCCCGTTCACCCAGCAATCTCTTCTTCTGGTCCGCATGGGGTTGCGGACCCCCCTCATCGCCCTAAGGAAGCTGAGCCAGTCCCGCAAGGGGTCTGCGGCAAGGATCTTTCCAAATCTCGGCGGGCACGATCCCTCTCTCCGGTGTTCTTTCGTCACGACTCGACACCGTCTCAATATTCTCCTCGCCCAGCCCCTCCTGCTATGCCTGAGGAGGAGATCCGCTGACAACTCCGGAGGATGCGTCAGGAGTTGGATGCTGTCAAGCAGCCCATCCGCTTCAGCATAAGGCGGGGCAGGGCATCCACTTTTCCAAGGAGATCATGGAGGAAGTGATTCCCTCTCATATCAAGCTACCCGCCATCAAGCCTTATCATGGATCCTCCGATCCCGACGACCACCTCAGTAGCTTCCGATCGATCATGATGTTCCATGGGGCATCAGATGCGATCCTCTGCTGCCCTTCCCTTCCACCCTCAGGGGTCCGCTCGAACCTGGTTTAATGCCTTAAAACCAGGTTCCGTTGGTTCATTTGACGAGCTGAGCCGTCTCTTCATCAGCCAGTTCGTCAGCAGCCGTCGTCACCGACGGAGATCTGACTCCCTCTCTGAGGTTAAGCAGAGAGAGGGGAGTCCTTGAAGAACTATCTCGGCCGTTTCAATACGGCTATGCTGGAAGTGGATCACCTTAACCATGAGGTGGCCATGTCCGCCCTAGCAGGCGGAGTGTTAAAGGAGAGTGACTTTTACCTAGCGTTGGAGGTCAGCTACCCTCCGAACCTCTCCGATATGATGGCCCTGGCGGACAAGTATGCCAGAGTCGAGAAATTGCGGAGGGCTGCCCGTGCCGAACTTGCAAGGAAAAGGAGTCCAAGGGCTCGGACAGGCACCGATCTGCCCGCCAACGAGCCCACCTCACCGCCAAAGGGTTCCTCTGCCGCTGCGAGGAACCGCACCCGTAGCCCGCCTAGGAGGTTCAACTGGTTCACCCCGCTCACTGCCCCGAGAGCGGAGATCCTCATGGAGATAGAGCGCCAACTCCCTCAACTGCCTCCTCTCGAGGGAATGCGGCCCGGAGAGACCCCACCAAATACTGCCGCTACCACTGGGACCATGGCCACGACACCGAGGAGTGCTGGCAGCTGAAGAATGAAATTGAGAGGCTCATTAGCGGGGTAGACTGGACCAATTCAGGAAAGCGCCCGAGCTAAGAAATGGGGGTGACCGCCAGCTCGAGCCCCAGCAGCCTCCTCCTCCGAATCCTCGGTCGCTAGCCACATCAATATGATCGAGGCAGTCGATAATCCGTTAAGTGGCGGGACGATGAAGAAGGTTCAGTGCCAAAGAAAGTGCGACTAATGAGCTCTCTTTCTCCGACGATGGCCTCCAGAAGATACAGTTCCCGCATGACGATGCGTTGGTTGTATCTCTCAATCTAAACAATTACGATGTAAGCCGAATCCTTATTAATAGTGGAGCTCTCAATGTTTTGTATCTCGATGTTTGAAGATAAAACTGCTCATGGAGAATCTCAGAGCCATGGACTCCACCCTAATGGGGTTCACCGGTGATGTTATTACCCCAGAGGGGGTCGTGACCTTGGCGGTCCGCGCGGGAACTTGGCCTCGCATTGCCACTTTTCACACAGATTTTCTGGTGACCAAACTTCGGTCGCCCTACAATGCAATCTTTGGGAGACCTAGCCTGATGTCCCTTGGAGCCGCTGTCTCCATCCCGCATCTAGCTATGAAGTTCCCTACCGGATGGGGAGTGGGAGTAGTTCGAGGAAGCCAAGCTATAGCTCGGCAGTGCTTCGTCACCAGCCTTCAGTCCAAACTTCCCGAGGTTGATAGGCTGGATGCTCAGAAAGATTTTGCCAAGCAATGAGGAGAACCAGCCAAGAGCTGGAGGAGGTACCACTGAATGAAGCTTGGCCCGATCAAACCATAAACATCGGGTCGCAACTGAAAGGGAAACTTTGGCTGGAGCTGATCGACTTCCTCTGAAGGAATGCTGATGTCTTCGCCTGGTCTGCTTCTGATATGCCGGGATCAGCCCATTCTCGTCCACCGTCTTAATGTGGACGAGATGTCTGGCCCGTAAAACAGAAGAAAAGGAGCTTCGCCCCTGAGCGACAGAAGGCAATTGAGGAAGAAGTCGACAAACTTATCAAGGCAAATTTCATTCGGAGGTAAACTATCCTAACTGGCTGTCGAATGTCGTCATGGTGAAGAAGTCGAACGGTAAGTGGCGGATCTGCATCGACTTCACCGACCTCAACAAAGCATGCCCGAAGGATAGCTTCCCTCTCCCTCGGATCGACCAGCTTGTAGATGCTACTTCAGGTCATCAGATGTTGACCTTCATGGATGCCTATTTGGGCTACAACCAAATCCGAATGGCGCTCAAGGATGAAGAGAAGACCACCTTCATAATGACCGAGGTACTTATTGTTACCGTGTTATGCCTTTTGGTCTAAAAAATGCAGGTGCTACTTACCAAAGACTAGTTAACAAGGTCTTCAAGGAGCAAATCGGCCGAAACATGGAGGTATATGTTGACGACATGCTGATCAAAAGCAAAGAAGCATCCTAGCACATTGAGGATCTCTCTGAGAGCTTTACGACGCTCCGAAAGTATCGGATGAAGCCCAACCCAACTAAGTGCGCCTTCGGTGTCAATTCTGGAAGTTTCTGGGCTTCATGGTTTCTCAGCGGGCATTGAGGCCAATCCGCAGAAGATTCAGGCCCTTCGGCAAAAGGCGCCCCCAGCGTCCGTCAAAGAGGTCCAGCGCCTGACTGGTAGGATCGCGGCCCTCAACCGCTTCGTGGCTCGTCGGCCGAGAGATGCCTTCCTTTCTTTAAGGCTCTCCGATCAGCCAAGAATTTCCAATGGTCTCCCGAGTGTCAGAAATCGTTCGAGGACCTCAAGAGGTATCTCGGCTCTCCACCCCTCCTCAGCAGTCCGAATCTGGGGGAAATGTTGTTTCTGTACTTAGCTATTTCAAAAGGCGCAATTGGCTCAGTGTTGGTCAGAGAAGAGAACAAGACCCAAAAGCCGATCTATTATGTCAGCAAACTGCTCCGAGATGCCGAGACAAGGTACACTCGAATCGAGAAGTTGGTTTTGGCCCTGGTAACGTCGGTTCGGAGGCTGCGATCCATATTTCCAGGCACATTCTGTGACGGTCCTTACCGACCAACCCATCAAAGCGATGGTTCATTGTCCGAAGACATCAGGGAGGATGGCTAAATGGGCCGTCGAGCTAAGCGAGCATGACATCCGATACCAACCTTGCCCGGTCATCAAAGCCCAGGTTCTAGCTGATTTCCTCCTCGAATGCACTATCCCGAAGGACGGCTCCACTCCGGACTCCTCTGAGCACCCGAGATCTGACGCCCTGTGGCTGCTCCACGTTGATGGATTGTCTAATGCCAATGGCTCCAGTGCTGGCTTAATCCTTACCAGCCCAGAGGGGGTGACCTTCGAGTATGGCATTCGCTTCTCCTTCCCAGCCTCCAATAATGAAGCCGAGTATGAAGCTCTGCTCGCTGGACTCCGAATCACCCGTGACCTTAAAGTGAAGAAGCTGAATGCCTTTACTGACTCTCAATTGGTAGCCGGTCATGCGGGGCGAGTTCGAGGCTCGGAAGCCAAACATGATTCGGTATCTCCAGGAGGTGCGGGACTTACTTTCCCACTTCTCTGAATTTGAAGTCATTCAGATCCCAAGATCCGAGAATGCACGCGCCGATCTATTGTCTCTGCTGGCAACTACAAAATCGATGGATTCCGAGCGAAGTTTCCCCTGGAGATTCTGGGAAAGCCTAGCATCGCGGAGGCTGACCGAGTGATGCAGGTCGAGGCCGAACCATCCTGGTTCGACCCCATATTAAAGTATCTTAAAGAAGGGTCGCTCCCAGCCAACGAAAGGAAGCAAGAAAGCTGAAATTGCAAGCCACCCATTATGTGCTGATCGACGACCAGCTATATAAGCGATCCTTTTCCATGCCGCTACTCAAGTGCCTTCGCCCATCTGAAGTTGATTATGCTCTTCGGGAGGTACATGAGGGAATTTGTGGCAACCATCTGGGGAGCCAATCCTTATGCCACAAGGTGTGCGCCAGGGGTATTATTGGCCCACCATGCAAAAGGATGCTGACGATCTCGTCCGAGCTTGCGACCCCTGTCAGAGCATGCTAGTATCCAAGGCTCCCCTCCGCTAGTTTGGTCCCTATTTCCTCCTTGGCCCTTTGCTAAGTGGGGTATGGACATCCTTGGCCCTTTTTCCGTCGCCTGGACAGAGAAAGTTCTTGTTTGTCGCCATTGACTACTTCACCAAGTGGGTCGAGGCCGAGGCAGTTGCCCAGATAACCGAAGCTCGGGCCAGGGACTTCGTATGGATATCCATTATTTGTCTCTTCGGCCTCCCGCATACCATCATCACCGACAATGGCAAGCAATTTAATAACCCAAAGTTTGAGGTTTCTGCGAGAAGCATGGAATCTGTCACCGCCTCATATCGGTAGGGATCTACAAGCCAACGGAGAAGCCCAAGTAACTAACCAGACCCTACTTCAGGGGATCAAGGCTCGGCTTGCCAGAGCTCGAGGCAGATGGGCGGACGAACTCCACCACGTCCTATGGGCCTACCGCACCATCCAGAGAATCCCCACTAGCGAGACCCCATTTCGGATGGCCTTCGGCACAGAAGCCGTCATCCCCGTGGAGATAGGACTCCCTTCTCCGTGGGTGGAGAGCTACTCGAAGGAGGCTAACGATGAGCAGCTTTGCACCAATCTTAACCTGGTGGAAGAGATCAAAGAGAAAGCTCGAATCAGAGTAGCTGCATATCAGCAAAGAGTGGCCCTCTATCATGCCTCCAGAGTCAAAGGGAAATCTTTCTCGCCCGAATCTTGTCCTCCAGAAAGCGTCCGTCTCCAAACTACTGGAACAAGGAAAGTTGTCTCCGAACTGAGAAGGCCCCTATCAAGTGGCGGAAGTCATCGGACCCGCTACCTACAAGCTCCAGGATCTGAACGGGAAATCTATTCCCCGGACATGGAATTCAGACAATCTCCGTATATACCATCAGTAGGGTACGCTTTCATAGACTTGCCCATTTACAGCTTTGGCATCTTATTTCTATTATCCACGGCATGATCGCTATAATCATTTTTTGAAAAGTCGTAATGAAAAATAGATGTTGCTTACCAATTCTTGGTACAACCGAGCTATCCCCTTGAGAAAATCTCCGTACCTCGGCCGGGCCTAGTCCGATTCCATGAAGCCTCGGTATGGCCGAGCGCTCCCAGTATGGCTGGGAGCCGAGTGATCAACAAGCCTTGGACCGACTTCGGCAGCTTACAAGCCCTGGCCGGACCAAAGGGTGAAGAAACTTCACCGAATTTGGCAGCTTACAAGCCCTGGCCGGACCAAAGGGCGAAGAAACTTTGGTCGGATTCGGGCAGCTTACAAGCCCCGACCAGACCAAAGGGCAAAGAAACTTCGGCCGGATTCGGGCAGCTTACAAGCCCGGCCGGACCAAAGGAAGAAACTTCGGCCGGATTCGAATAGCTTACAAGCCCCGCCGGACCAAAGGGCGAAGAAACTTCGGCCGGATTCGGGTAGCTTACAAGCCTCGGCCACGCTGAAGTGTATAAGCCTCGGCCAGAGCCAAAGTGCGTAAGCCTCGGCCAGTGCTGGAGTGCATCTTTTATGATTGAAAGCCTCGCCAGAGCCGAAGTGCGTCTCTTGATATTAAAAGCCTCGGCCAGAGCCGAAGTGCGTCTCTTGATATTAAAAGCCTTAGCCAGAACCGACGTGCGTCTTTCGTTATCAAAAGCCTCGGCCAAGCCGAAGTGCGTCTCTTGATATTAAAAGCCTCAGCCAGAACTGAAGTGCTCTCTCGTTATCAAAAGCCTCAGCCAGAGCCGAAGTGCGTCTCTTGATATTAAAAGCCTCGGCCAGAACCAAAGTGCATCTCTCGTAATCAAAAGCCTCGGTCAGAGCCGAAGTGTCTCTTGATATTAAAAGCCTCGGCCAGAACCGAAGTGCATCTCTCGTTATCAAAAGCCTCGGCTAGAGCCGAAGTGCATCTCTTATTAAAAGCCTTGGCCAAAGCCGAAGTGCGTTACTTGATATTAGAAGCCTCGGCCAAGACCGAGTGATCAGAATAAACATTTTGAAGACAGCAGTGAACACAAAAGTTGCGAAATTCTTCTTTTCATTCATCATAAAAAAACAACAAAAGGAAAGAAAAAGATACACGAGCCCTCATTAGGGCTTATTGTCTCCATCGGGCGCTGCGGGCTCTCCCCACGCTGCAAGCTCAGCTCGGTGGTGAGAATGGTAATCTGTTCCAGGAGAGTCGCCACTTGTCCTTCCAGCCGACTGTTGATCTAACGAAGAAGCTCGTGCTCCCTCATGGAGATGGCCAAGTATTCTTCGGCCATCCTCCAAAGTTGATCGCAGCCCGCCAACATCAATAACAGGTCCTCCCTGTCGATGGTTATCGGAACGCGGCTCCTATCGGGCCCCCTCGCGGAGGGGCCTGTCCCCGTGGCCATTACCTCCATTACCTGGCACTCCAGAAGAACACCCTTCATCCTCAAAAGCCATCCTGCTATCCCAACTTAGGGAGGCCAACAGGAGATGTGATTAATGGCATTCTCCATCCGTATTTAAACTACTTCTGGCGAGTGTTTCGATCACCCGGGCCATTAATTTTAACTCGCAGAAACTCGCCATGCGTCACCACCTCAGTGGGTGCTCGCGAGAAACAAAAGTTGTGCCCCCTCACCGAAGAAGATTAATAAATATCAGTGAGGCGCTCAAGAGGCTCCCCCTTTCTTGGGATTAGACTCCCTTCATCTATCGAACCCTTTTGAATTAAATATCCTCGAAAGTCTACCAGACCCCTTCGAATCAGATATCCTAGAAAGTCTGCCAGATTCCTTCGAATTAAATGTCCTCAAAAGAAAAACACGGAGAATATGAAAAAGGTGAATCAGCGGCCGTCATTGGAGAAACACGGTTCGGTCCGCCCACTTCGAGAATGGCTGATTTACAGGCCTCGGGTGTCCCCCTGTAGGGAGAAATAAACTCCGAGGCATATTTTAAAATTTGATAACTATTATCAATGCGGAAGCTAAAAGATTACATATTAATCTATCTAATATGCATCAAGATCATATCTTTGCCTTATATAGGATCCTTGATCTAAAATATGCATATAAATAATCATCAAGATCATATCTTGATCCTCAACGTAAGAAGTCGTACTTCTTGCCTTGAATCATGCCTTAAGGTTTAGGGATCATATCACTTACCTTAAGGGTAGTTGGTAAATCCTTTTGTGCTTGCAGCTGTTCAATCATCCGGCCTCTAGTATCGTCCATGCGAAGCCCGAATGATCGGATTTCCAGAGTGCTAGCTCACGAAAAAGGACTTTGCTGATCTTGAATCCTTCCACTTGAATCTTCCTCCAAGATCCACCAAGCTTTTGGTAACACCAGAATCACCAGGATTTTCTATTCTAACCTTTTTAGAATTGCAATCCACGACAGGTCGTGTTGTTGTTGTTTTGTGTAATCTGGTGAGGGATGTCCTCTATTTACAGTCTCATTTTAGCCAGCCTATTGAATTCTGACATTAAGAATTTGTCGTTTGGCAAAAAGCAAAGAGCAAAGAGACGCCGAACCAAAGAGCCGTGGCGCTTGGTTAATTCCAACGTTCGGTGAAAACCAAGGAGACGTGGCATTTTGTTAATTCCGACGTCGGTGAGAACTAAAGAGATGTAAATTTTAACACTTAGAATTTCATCGCCTGTTGATTCAAAGAGGCATATTAATTCCACTTTAATTCTAACACTTAGAATTCCGATGGAAATGGTTTGGAGAGGATTAAATTAATACATTAAATTCTAAATGAAATTTAATCTCTCAGACATTAGTTATCTCATCATGTGAGATACTTATGCGAGAGGTTTGGGTTCAGATGATGGTTTAATCTGATCTGAATTTATTGGACTGAACCCACATAGATCATGGTCCTAGCCCAAATCAAATTTGGCTAGTCTGAATCTATTTAAATCCAAATCAAGTCTAATTTCAAATCAATATTTGAAATTGATTAGTCCTTCTAATAGACTTAAACCAAATTGAATCTTATTCACTTGTACTTAACCCAATTGAGATAATTCAATCAATCAAATTGATTAATTAAATCATATATGATTCTCAATCGTTGTTCAGCAAATAGATCATCCTAGGAAACTTCTATGCGTGTGACTCTCTAGGTTCGAACCTAAGCCGGTAGCATAGAAACAACTTTCTATACTAGTCGATGTGCCCATCTAGCAATGGAACCCGACGTCCGGATAGGTCGAAGAGTTGCCGAGCAAACTCCAAGAACCCTAAGAAATAGTTACCGTATAATTCATCCTCTTGACCATAAATGCTATGATGGCTTAAGAGCCTGTCAACTCTAAACAACGAATCCATAAAGTGATTTCAATTTTAGTGATCATGTTACTTTCACATGAAGTGCCTTGGCCAAGGTCTTGCTAAATTGAAACACAAGTATTTCTCCTTTTAACGGGATAGGTCAAATTCCATCTCGATCCACAAATGACTACCACAAGTACTTGACTGCACCCAGTAACCTTTCGTAGCTGGATTAGAAATCCAGGTGGTCCGGCACCTAAGTACAATGAGTTGCTTGCAAGTCACCGGTTGTGATCTTCAGGTCTAAAGGATACTTATACCCATATCTTCTTGGATTAACTCTTGACAGCAGAGTATCCAGAAATGAGTCACGTTTGGTAAATATACTCCTACACTTTTACCTGTATGTCATACTAGTGTCTCTACACTCCTTGGTTAAGAGAACAACCAACAAATATGATATACAACGTCCTATAATTGATAGTACTATGGCCCTGTCATAGTATATCATTTGGTCGCGAACTCTTTTAAGGACCTTCAAAGATAAATCCTCCTTTATCATGAAGGAAGATCCTGAGGGCTTATTATATAGGAGTTTTAAGAAGATGTTCTTGTAATGAATAAACTGCCAAATAACTTTTATTAATATATCAATTTATATATAATTTACATTAGCACAATCGTCAAATGATTGGCTTTAGGATACAATTCCCAATACCCCCTGCACCACTCGGATAGCTCTCCACCCTTTTCGGCCATCCATGCCCAAGTTTACAGCTATAATAAGAGGCAGGTTCGTAAATCCTCGACAACACCGAGCGATCTCTGTACCTTGGCGAAGCCAAGTAAAATATCAAAAATCCTCGACAACACCGAGCGATCTTCGTACCTTGGCGGGGCCAAGTAAAATATCAAAAATCCTCGGCAACGCTGAGCGATCTCTGTACCTTGGCAGGGCCAAGTAAAATATGTTCCCTATGAAGCCTCGCCAAACCGAGCAATATATCACCTGATGCCCGACTAAACCAAGCGATAAATTTCCCTGATGCTTCGTCTATACCGAGTGGCATATTATTTGAAGCCTCAGTTGAGCTGAGTGATATTCCTGAATAAATCCCAAGGTCTCAGCCGAACCAACGGACATAACCCTAAAACTTCAGCCTGTTTGGGCAAACTCTCAAATACCTCGA
>UESW01004329.1:903308-1083391 GCA_900491605.1 Calamus simplicifolius | reverse complement strand
CCCATCTAGCAATGGAACCCGACGTCCGGATAGGTCGAAGAGTTGCCGAGCAAACTCCAAGAACCCTAAGAAATAGTTACCGTATAATTCATCCTCTTGACCATAAATGCTATGATGGCTTAAGAGCCTGTCAACTCTAAACAACGAATCCATAAAGTGATTTCAATTTTAGTGATCATGTTACTTTCACATGAAGTGCCTTGGCCAAGGTCTTGCTAAATTGAAACCAAGCATTTCTCCTTTTAACGGGATAGGTCAAATTCCATCTCGATCCACAAATGACTACCACAAGTACTTGACTGCACCCAGTAACCTTTCGTAGCTGGATTAGAAATCCAGGTGGTCCGGCACCTAAGTACAATGAGTTGCTTGCAAGTCACCGGTTGTGATCTTCAGGTCTAAAGGATACTTATACCCATATCTTCTTGGATTAACTCTTGACAGCAGAGTATCCGAAATGAGTCACGTTTGAAAATTACTCCTACACTTTTATCTGTATGTCATACTAGTGTCTCTACACTCCTTGGTTAAGAGAACAACCAACAAATATGATATACAACGTCCTATAATTGATAGTACTATGGCCCTGTCATAGTATATCATTTGGTCGCGAACTCTTTTAAGGACCTTCAAAGATAAATCCTCCTTTATCATGAAGGAAGATCCTGAGGGCTTATTATATAAGGAGTTTTAAGAAGATGTTCTTGTAATTGAATAAACTGCCAAATAACTTTTATTAATATATCAATTTATATATAATTTACATTAGCACAATCGTCAAATGATTGGCTTTAGGATACAATTCCCAATACCCCCTGCACCGCTCGGATAGCTCTCCACCCTTTTCGGCCATCCATGCCCAAGTTTACAACTATAATAAGAGGCAGGTTCGTAAATCCTCGACAACACCGAGCGATCTCTGTACCTTGGCGAAGCCAAGTAAAATATCAAAAATCCTCGACAACACCGAGCGATCTTCGTACCTTGGCGGGGCCAAGTAAAATATCAAAAATCCTCGGCAACGCTGAGCGATCTCTGTACCTTGGCAGGGCCAAGTAAAATATGTTCCCTATGAAGCCTCGCCAAACCGAGCAATATATCACCTGATGCCCGACTAAACCAAGCGATAAATTCCCTGATGCTTCGTCTATACCGAGTGGCATATTATTTGAAGCCTCAGTTGAGCTGAGTGATATATTCCTGAATAAATCCCAAGGTCTCAGCCGAACCAACGGACATAACCCTAAAACTTCAGCCTGTTTGGCAAACTCTCAAATACCTCGACGTCACTCGAACGCCCTATGATACTTCGGCAGAAGTAAGCAACCTTTTCTACTCAACAGTAAAGACATGCGAGCTATCTCTTTCAAAGAAATACCTGCTTCGTTCTACAAACGAGATCATGCTTACCACATGAGCCCACAGGACCGCCCAGGTCTACCTTGACCTAAACAGGGATAAACGTTTCCTCCACCAGGACCGAACATTGGTCTTAGCAAAAACAAAGTAGCAAGAGCACTGCCGAAATATGCTATGACACAAAAGCATGATATGGGAGTAGCAACTCTCAACACAATCACATCGAAAAAAGAAGCAGGTACTAAAAGAAGAAAGAATAAAACTTTCTTTATTTCTTCATCAATGAAGAGAGTTACAACCTCCTGAGAGGCATAACAAGGGCATCATAGCACAGGAAATGCAAATAAGATAAAAACTCCACTGAACAACTTCGGTCGATGACGATGCTTCCACATCAGACCCAAGAAATTAGGAGAATCAGACAAGCTCTGTTGAGCCATGCCAAAGAACAAATTGGCCACCCGCAGGTCCCTGGATGAATTAAGAGATCCAAAAACGGGAGGAAGACCTGTGGATGCCGATGCTGGGGGGACATTCCCCTGGGTGGAATGCTGGGCTGCTGGTCGCTACCCGATCGTAAAAGGCATAGAACCAGCAAGCCCACACTGCTCTCCTCCCTCTTCACGTGGTGAAAGATTCCCCGGTCGGATGAGCTAAGGAATCCAGCCCGAGGGAGAAGGAAAAGTCAGTCCTTACCATGGGGATATGCATGCTTTGCATTTCCGATGGTCCCCATGGCAAGTGACAAAGGACACACAGGGAGCGCATACGTGCGCTCCCCATATGGTCTCTACGGACCTCCCGTGCGCTCTCCATATGATCTTCGAAATTCATCTCTTGAGGATGGTCTGCTCTTCAGCAGCTTCTTTATCACCCCAACTATCCGGAGGAAATTGACTTGCAAAAGGAAAGCTCAGTCTCTCCACTCTCAACCTCAGGAACACAGACATCATGAAAACGTTCACAGGAGAACAAAGTCTAGGGAGATAGCCTAACACGGCCCGATCTCCCCATTTTATAGGCAAGCAAGTCCGAGGCAGTCATTAAAGAGGGAAGCCCCGAAATTTGAAACACCCTACCCAATTGCTACGTGGAAGGGAAAAGAAAAGAATCACTTTCCGAAGCGCGCCAAATGCGTTTCCCAAGCCGTGACGAAAGGCAAGGGATCTCCCCCTGATCTCAAATCGAGAGCTTTAAATGCATGAGATCGGCTGCAGGTCCTTAAGATACGGGCATGCCTGGGAAATGCCCTTTCAAAAATGACGCCATCAATGGCGATCAAATGCTTGTCGCGTACGTTAAAAGGACCTGCATTGGAAAAGGCCAACGAAGTAAATGCCCCTGACAAGGGCGAAATGCTCTTCAACAAAGCCGCTTCATGTGCCTCGGCTGAAAGCATGCCCATTTCTTCACTTCGGGCAGGCCAAACTATCTAACCTCGGCTCTAACCAGGATACCCCTGCAATTCTTGGCCAGTTCAAGCCGAACTATCCTATGCTTCGGTAGGACGAATTCCCTTACCTGCTCCGAGCGGGACCAGAACTATATTCCTTGGTAGCGCCAGGTCATTTTATGCCTCAGCCGAAGCATGCCAATTTTTTACTTCGGACAAACCATACTATCCTTATACCTCGGCCTCGACCGAGACGTTTACTTAAGTCCGAACCAAACCGACCTAAGAGCTTGAATGAGTTGTAATTTTCTCACGGTCAGAAGAAAACTTGAGATAAAAAGATCAGCCAAAAAAGGCAAACAAGTGGAGGCGAAAGACCCGTTCATCGAAAATTTCAACCAGGTTACAAATCTGAAAAGCAAAAAATACACAAGTGACACTTAAGAATCAGGGTTGGAACGGTCCCAGCAGCCTCCTCGGTAACATTCGGGGGGGCTTAGCTTGTTTCGCCCACTTCAAATATCGTTGTTCCCTCGGCGGCAAGCTGAGAGTGTCCTTTGGGAGCCACTGCCTCATTAGAACCCAGAATAGCATCAAGTTCGACGTCTGAAATATCTTCATACTTAGCTTCTTCAGCCCCTGGGGTACAGGCCTCAAAAGGTTCAACATCCAAAAAGGAGAGGTCCCATTCCGGATGCTCCGAGATATTTTGGTTCGAACCTCCTCCGTGCCAAGCTAGAAAGCCTCAGCACAGGTCGCATCTTGTTCGCCCCGAAGTAGGGTGAGATGCCTTTCAGCCTCAGTAACTTGGCTCTGAAGTAAGGCTATTTGCTCCTCGATCTCAGTGACCCACCTTTCGAGCTCCGAGCTCCTCCGTCGACTCGACGCCAGTTCTCCTTGCAGGGTCTCTAATTGGCTTCGGCCCTCTAGTTTCGCTTTCTCCATCTGCCAACACATGATTAGCCGATGCAACAGTGAGCTGATGGGGGAAATTAAAAAGATGATATCGTACCTCCTCCTCCTATCGGGCTAATCTTCTGGTCAATTCCTCAACCTCGCCGAAGGCCCTAAGCTTATCGGCTTTAACCTGCTCGATCCTATCCCTAAGATCGTTAATTCTTGATTGCCTATTATTAGCCTCTTCCCTAGATTGAGAGAGCTCATCATCGAGTTTGACTATCTTCTCCTGGTGCCACTTAATTCTGCTATCCCTAGCGAGGACGCAATGTTGTAGCTGCCAGATCTTCTCCTCCATCTCGCTAAGCATTCTGTTCAGGCGATTCCTCTCCTCGAGCTTCTTTCCTCAACCTGTCTCGACTCTCATCAAACTATTTTTTAATAGTTTTCATTTCTCCAGCATGCCTAGATTCGATCTGCGATAGCTCCGAGCATGCTTCCTCATACCTCGTCCTGAGCCCGCGTAGCTCCTTAACTTCAAGCCTCAACTTGGACGTGTCATCGAGGGCGGCCTGATGCAGTCCCCTTGCCCTTGCCAAGTTCTCGTTGGTGACATCCATAACCCGCTCAAGTTTATCAGACGCCTCCGCTCGCAACCTGAGCTCAGTGCTGACTCTCTTAGCCTGGGCACTGGCCCCTGCTGCCAATTCAAGCGCCAGCATAGCGCCCTAGTGATCAAAGCACTCTGTGAAACGAAACAAAATAAGAAAGCGCAATCAAGTCAACCTAGAAGGCACCCATAGCTCTGGAACAGCAACTCACCCAGGAAGCGTAGGACCTAGCAAGCCCCATAAGGGCAGAGTTGTCAATTTCAGGAAGAAGGTGGACATTCTTCGCCACATTCCGCTGACCAAATGCGGCGTCGATGAGGTCTAGGTCTGCAAATTCATTCGCTGAGGGACCCATGCTCGGACACAATGCCGACCTCATCAGGGCAGCGAACGCCGCCTCGATGGCTGGGTCCAAACTACCGGGCTGCCCGTCCGAAGGACCAGGCCGACAACCTTAGGCTGAGAAGCCTTCAACCTCCTGGCCTCCTTCAGCAAAATTCTTGCCTGAGATTCCTCGAATACCTCGGCCAGCCCAGGCGCCAATCTTCCCAAAGCCTCGGTGGGAGAAGCTTTAGCTGGAAGATTCTTATCTTGTCCTCTCTCTCATCCGAAGTTTTCTCCTCGATCGCCAGCGTCTACTTTTCCCCCATAGGCTCCACCGAGGCCTCAATCCTTTCACCAGCTCCTCAAACCTCTCCAGGAGGAAGCTCTCTAGCGGAAGGCTCCTCTCAAGCCTCCGTTACTATTGGCCCAACGTCACCGCCCCTCAATCCCTCCAAGGGAGGCCCTTCGATGGTAGGCTCATCCTGAGCCTCGGCGATTGCAATCGCTCCCTCCTGTTCTCCTGCCGAGGCTAGAGACATCTTCTCACAGGGGAGGAACTCCCAAGATACCAACCTCTGTCGAGCCTGGCAATAACTTATCCCCAGAAGAGGGGACTGCTAGATGAGCACACGAAGCCTCGTCCGGGCTGTCCACTATCTCCACCACCAAAGGGCAAGGATCTAAGCAACCTTCCCAGAGTCCTCCTCTGCTCTCTGCTCCTCAGTCATGGCTATCGCTTCTTTCTCCAACTAGGGAACCCCTCTCTTACTGCCGGCACTCCCACATTCTCTTTCTTCGATGGTAAGGAGCGCGGCTAACCTTGACTCGCCCGGCCTCCGGCGAGTGCTCTTCAGAATGACGGACCTTCTTCTCAGGCTTACGCCTTTCCGCACTACTAGTCTCTCTCGGGCGCTTGCCCAACTCTTTCTTTATATGGCCCATTAGTGCAGATCTCTTGGCTGCAAGCACAGTGAGTGAACGATCAGACCGAGATATACTTGCTCGAGTGAAATCAATGGAAAGGGAAAAAGAAAAGGACTTACCTTGTATGTCGATGGGGCTAAGCCCGGCGGTGAAAAGGGCCTCCTCCAATAGTAAGTCATTAGCCGAGAACACTCGGCCGTTGCAAAGGACCTCTAGGTCCTCCTTCTCCCATTCGGATAGGGCTGGATGCGTTTCCATATCCCTGACAAAGCTTCCTCATCCCCACGGGAAGTCGGAGCCGATGTTCCCCTCGGTGATAAAAAATCGGACCTTCCACTCCTTTATGGACGATGGCTTATCCATGATCGTCTTGAATGATCTCCGAGGTCCGATATAGGACCACTCCGAGTTCCTCCCGGACATCAGATGATGACAAGCACGAGACAGGGAAGAGTCGCTATTACCTAAACCTGGCTACATATCGAGATAAACCCGATGATACTGCGCTAGCTATTAGGAGCCACCATTGTTGGGCAGATTTGTAAAACCTCATGATCTCCTTCACCAGGGGATGAAGGGGAAACCAGAGACCTCCTTCAGACTATCTTCATAAAGAAAGATCCCATGCTCCAGTTCTTGCGAGACCCTATGCTCAGGCTCCGGCAACCAAAAGGATATCCGAGGGAATGCCATACTTCTGGCGTATTCTCCCCAAATCGTTGGTAACAATCTCTAAAACCATGTCGCTAGGACTCACCATGCTGTTGGTCGAAAGAGACGCCGAGTGAGGTTACAAAGGAAATAGGGGAATAAGATTCTCCGAGAAGAAACGAAAGAGCGCTGCGAATGGGAATGACGCTATTTTGACTTTGCTTTTCCCCAAAGAAACCGCCTCAAAGAGAGGATAAGCATCTTAATCAAAACACCCGGAACCGCCGTTGCAGGCGCCGTGAAAATCGGGTTTTGCTACGTGGCACTTCCCCAACCGTTGCCCCTAAGAAACGACGGATTCATCCCGTAAAGGCACGATGGCCGCGCAACATTAATTAGGGCATCATTACGCAGGCTGTCAAATCCAGACCCTTCCATTCAGATCGTGCCACCCGGAGCTATACTCCCTACGCCCGAACCTACGCTTCGAACTAGGGAGTGGGGGCATGTGTTGAGGGGTAAAATTGCTATTACGTTAATAATCGTGCAAGAGGTTAGGATCAACCCTGACTCTCACTCGCTGTGCAATGCTCACTAGAAATGAGTCAGCCATTATACCTCGTGGATCGAAGCACTTTAGCCTCTCCACGAGCAAGGATTCCCGGGTGTGCCTCGCCAGCCAAGCTATCCTAATGCCTCGGTCCTAGTCCGAGTGATCTCTGTCTCTATGCCTCGGTCCTAGCCCGAGCGAGCCTAATCTCTCGGCCTCGCTAGCCGAGCTATCTCAATGTCTCTCGGCCTCGCTAGCCGAGCTACTCAATGTCTCTCACCTCGACTCTTGTCGCCCTCAACCCAAGCGACCTCTATCTCTCGGCCCCAGTCCAAGTGATATCTACACCTTTGCGGAATCAAACCGTCCTGATGCCCGGCTTACTCCTTTGTTATACCACGGTGGGCCGAGTCATCGGATGCCTCGGCAAACCGAGCCTTTCCATACCTCGGGGATCAGAATTCTCTATGATAGCCCTCTCGGCCGTCGATCCACTAACTAATAAGATGCGGATCCTACCCGCCTCATAACCGCCTAATTCAAATCAATCCTCTAACTAAAAAGATGCGAATCTTACTGACCTCATAACAAACTGGATTCGAATCCGAACGGCTTTCGGACCCACATGCCTCCAAGGAATTAGGTGATCCTCTATAAATACGACCGTCTTCCAACTTCTCAGGTATGCACGCACTTGCATACTCGCCCACTCTTCATCTACCTCTGCTCATCCCTTTCCGCCATTAACGCTCTGCTCAGAGCTCTCGAAAGGCTACCCTGGAGAGACTCTTCAGCGGGAGCCTTCTCCCATATTTGTTCGTTGTTGATCTTTGCTGACTTGAGTGTCGGAGGGTCTTCTGTAGAGGGCCACCCCCAATGCCTCTCGCATGAGAACTATTTTGCATGTCCGCCCAGAAGGGAGCCCACGCTGAAGCTCGAGCGCACCGAGTCGGAGGACGATTTCGGTAGCAACAGATGCTACTGTGGATTTCAAAAGATTCAGTAAATTATGAGCAATGATGGAAAATATAAAATATTATTTTTTATTTTCCATTCAAATTATCTATTTTTTTTTAGAAAGTTTGAAAAATTATTGCTTAAATAAAAAGATAATTTATTGAATAATAAATTTATAAATTTTTATTTTATTCTATTATATATATATTTATAAATATCATTCCACTACTGTTACCATCTAAGTTAGGTTTGACGTAGAAAAGTTTTTACTTTTATTATATTTTTAATTATATAAAATATATACTTTATTTCATAACCTAGTCCTTTTATCTTTAATGTTATCAATGGCATGCATCATATTATATAATAATTAAATTCCTTATATTTGATATCCGAAAACTACTTAGCAATAACCATGAAAGTTTGTACCGTTGAAATCACTCCCCTCGTCATATATAGAGAGAGAAAAAAAATGTAGAGTTAGACATAAATGCTTTTTTTTTTTTTGGCGCACAATAAGTATGGTTACAGGATTTGTCGTGGTGGCGAAGGAATATTTATGATTAATAGGAAGCAGTTTAAGGCCTTGAGAATTACTCTGCGTTAGAATAAGTAGGAAAAGCTTAGTAATAATTTTATTTTTCATTGCCATAAATAAGAATAAAATATTATGAAAATAATATAACTGATTCATTTTTATTGTCACAATGGTTTACTTGATTATGCAAAAGCATCCAACCTAAAGCATTGTTTTCTATCCTTCTCAATTTTTTGTCACTAGGTGTATGATGCATAGATATTGGTATGATTAATAAAATAAAAAAAATAAAATGTATATATTTTTTAACTTTATATATATATAAAATTATTATTTTAAATTTAAAATTAAAGAGATGATAAATCAAAGAGTATTATATTAAATTATTTTTAAGTTTGGATGAAATTTTATATTATTCTAAATTTTGAATCACATCGTTTACTTCATAATGGTCTTAAATATGCAATAATAAATAATAATTATGCTTTTCTAAGGATCTATTTTTAATGCATAAAGTAGAAAAAAAATTTAATTCTAATTCTTTTCTCATAAAAAAAAGGAATAGAAAAGAAAAGAGCCAGCATCCTTTTTCAACTAAAAGGATCTCTTCAATGAAAAAAGAATAAAAAATAAGTTAACATAAATTAATAGCTTAAACTCCACCAAGGCCTTGTAAAGGAGGGTTGAGGGGGATTGCGTTGACAATCAGCGTAAAACTTCATCAGATTTTCTAAATATAAATCTACTAAATTAAACTATGCGAAGAATTAAGATAGTACAGACTTAGCCCTAAATAAAGCAGAATGAAGAAAGCAGATTCATATAACCGATCCCATGTAATTACGAAAAGGCTTATATAGTTGAGTTGAATTATGTATAAATTAATAGCTTAATGTTAAAAGAAAGAAAAAAAAAAAAACATAGCAAAAAAAACACCCTCCATACGATTAAAAAAAAGTCAAGTATGATTGGAGAAAAAAAGAGAGAGCTGTGAACAAAGAAAAAAGAAAAACATGAGTTAATAACTTGATGTAAAAGAAAGGGAAAAGAAAAAAAAAGTGATTTTCTTTTCACTGAAAATAACTTTTAATAAAAATAAAAAGAAAGAAAAAAAAAAAAAAGGAGAAAAAGAGGTTTCATGCCTACTTGAAAAAAAAAACACCCTTTACAAAAAAAAAAAAATAAGGTCATGGATGGTTGCCAAAAAAAAAAGGCATGGATAGCTTTAAAAAAAAATGATTTAATAGCTTAATATAATAGAAGAAAGGAAAAGAAAAATAAAAATAGATTTTTTTTACTTAAAAATAAAAAAGAACTAATGGCTTGGTGCAAAAGAAGAAGGTTTTTTTTTTTAAAAAAAAAGTTATAGGAATCAAACCCCAATCAATATGGAAGGATACAATACCATCACATAAAATACACTTGTTAAAAGTATTTATAGGAGAAAAAAAATTTATGTGAAGAAAAACTCTTTACTTTAAACTCATTCAATGTAAATATACACGTGCATAAGTGAAAATAAAAAGTCGGCTTTATTATTATTTATATTAGAAACCAAAGAGGCCTTGCAACATTCATGCACATCCGAATGGTATGATTGTCAAACCAACATTACTCCTTCAGAGGACAAACATTGTACAAACTCCAGCCTCTTCTATGAAGATTTATTCCTATCAGAATTATATCACAATCACAAATTGCACAAAAATCTTCATATAAATTTCTAACAATATATCAAAAATATAGAAAAATATTGCCGAAAGAGATAACATATAGAAAATTGGTGAATATCACACCATAAATCGTTGAGGTTAACACACATCAACATCCTATCATGGTCAAAGGAAAGCAAACAAGTTGACCCACAGAATTTCTTCAGTGAAGTAACCATCAAACTACACCCAATGAACGCAGTTTTCTTCAAGGTGGAGCCTACGTATAGACCTTTCCATCCTAAAGCACATCAGGTGATGTCCTCCCCCTTAACATGATGTATCAAGTAATGCCCCAACCAGAAACCTCCTTAGGTAGGTGATAAAATTAAACTATTTTGGCAGTGACAACAGATCACTATGAAATTAAAATCATTGTCCAAGAAAGTGACCTTCACCAAACTATTGAAATAACTTTATTCCTATATTTATCAATCTTTCTCCCTATATTATAATAAGATAATATAATATATTATTTATAATATAAATATTATATAACAATATATTATATTATTTATAATTAATATAATTTATAATAATATAAATAAATATAATATTATAATTATTTATATTGTATATATAATATATTATTATTATAATAGTTAGATTTGAATACATTAGTTGGAAAAAGGCTTAGATGAGTTAAGTTGAGTTGTTGTAAACTTTAATACATTAGTCAAGCTTATATTCCGTCACTTCCCCACTATTAAATCTAGATGGATTTCAAAGTCAAAAAAAACCACTCACGATTACTGTCTATTTAAAAATTGATGGAATAAACAAGAATAGAATGGAAATAAATACATACCATTTTAGGATAATAGTAAATGCTTATCTTATAGAATAAACATCAACATTTCTATAACAAATAGCTAGCTTAAATTGATAAACACCTAAATAGGATAAATAGGATAGTAAATAAAAATGTTGAAGAAATAAATAAAAACTATTAAATTAAAATGTGATATTATTTGTACTCCAAGATATGAGGCATATAAAAGCTAAATACATGGTATGTAGGCATTAGTTGTACATCACATCTGTCTTGTATTTATAAATGTGCCTCATTTTCTACGAGACACTACCTATAAAATAGTTCTATTCGTCGCTCAATATTTTTGTTTACCACTCAAAAATTAAGTTTTTAAAAGTTTAGACAATTATTTATTCTAAATATATGATGTTTATTATATAGAATAAATTTTTTTCGAAATAGTTGGTGTTTACTTCTATATGTTTGTGTTTATCATTCCTTATTTTTATTTATTTTTTACATATTTTTATTTATTTTATTAGAATTTTTTTAAAGCAACAATAATTAATGGATGGCTTATTGGCTTTGAGATTCATAAAAATTTAATGGGGCATGGATTTAATGGGAAAGTATATGATCGAATTTGAACTTAGTTATACATGAATGCAGTCCAATTCAACTTATTATTTTAATATTAATTATTAGATGCAGCACACCAAATGATCCTGATGATAATGACGGTGAAAGATGTAGTAAGATTTGTGAAGGAGAGGGGAAGACAACATAAGTGGGGGCAGCGAAGGTGTGTACGTAGGCAAGAACAAGTGATCATTCTACAGGCAATCCTTTCGGTCCTTGATCTTTGATGATGTCCCTTCTATGCTGTCAATCCTTTCTGTTGGCTCAGATGGCAACCCAAGAGGGGGTGAATTAGGTTCTTAAAAAATTTAACCTTTGAAAATGATTGGCTTTAAGATAAATAAAATTAAGTACAAAGCGAATATTAATCATAAGCAAAGAGATAGAGAGAGAGACAATCAAAGCACGGAAAACACAAAGATTTTATAGTGGTTCGGTGTATCCAACACCTACGTCCACTCCCAAGATTCATTTGGATCCACACTATAATCCTCTTGATTACAGTCGAGTTGTTTTACAAGCTCATAACTCAGAACTTGTTGTTTTCCCGGGATCACAACGAACCCAGCTGGTTTTCTGGGCTCACCAGCACAAAACCCAAACAAAGCTAATCTAGCTTGCCCCGAGGTATACTACCTCCACTAATTCAATCCCTTGATTGAATTAGCAAAAACAAGTAAGAAAAGTGTTTACAATAACAAACAGCTCCTTAAATGAGCAAATATTCAATGTAAATGAATAAGGTTAGAAAAGCCGGTTTGAAGCATATTGGATTTGAGCTTTTCTTCTTTTTCTTTTCTCTTCTCTTTGGAGATGTTGAATCAGGCCTCAGCTCGGATTCTGTGCAAATGTTGTAGATGAGAAGTTGAAAAATCATAGAACAGGGCTTTTGGCTTCTTTTCTTCTTTTTGGGAAATACTCCGATTTTTTGATTTTGAATGCCTTGGATTTCTCTTTGAGCTTTCTGGAGTAGATGGATTCGAACTTGGACTCTTTTCTCTTTGATTTCAAGCTCAAGACTTCTCGGATTTTTGATTTGTTTTCACTCTATTTTTTCGTCCTTTTTTTTTTCAAACGAGCGTTCTCCCCCTTTTATAGATTTCTCTTAATCCATATTTTTGGTGAGAAACTAGCCGTTGGAATGTACCTGGAAAGTTTGTCCATACAAAATATATCCGTTAGAAGTTAGGTGAAACGAAAATATTACCGTTTGAGCTGATCTAGCATTTTAAAAATATGTTCCTGACAGGTTGGAGTCGGCTCCAACTTTTCAGGTGTCGGCTCGAAGTCGGTTATCCAAAAATAGAAAGTAAAGAGTTCGTTGAGGAGTCGGCTCCGAAAAGTTGAGTGTCGACTCGCCACATTCGGGAGTCGGCTCTGAAAGACTGTAAGTGTCGGCTCTAGAGTAGTCAAAAAATACGTGTTCTGTTCCCGCATCGGAGTCGGCTCCAGACACTGTAAGTGTCGACTCCAAAACTTGGGTGTCGGCTCCGGACTGTACCAAAAATCAGAAAGACATTTGATTGGCCATGGGGTCGGCTCCAGATCTCCTAGGTGTCGACTCCAGGCTCTGAATTTTGAAACTTTCTTTTGGCAATGGATTCAAAACACGTTTCTTTATGTCTTTTGATTGATCAAAGATTTTTAAGCCCTGAAACTTGTTAAATTTATTAGTAATAAAATGAATATACTCAAATATTTTATTAATCATCAAAATCAATAATTGGGTCAACAATCTCCCCCTTTTTGATGATTATAAAAACATTGAGTTTATGCATGAGTAAACAATAGAGTTCTCAAATCAAATTTTCAAATATGTGATCCTCACAGGTAAGCTCCCCTGAATAAGGTAGCTCCCCCTATGAAGTTCAATTTAACAATTGTGCTTCCTTTTAGCTGAAAATATAGGGTTTGATACCAAAAAGGTAGATATATCAATTTTAACTATGCTTATTTAAACCAATGTTTCTCTTTTTGTTTTACAATGCATATTTGATTAGGATTTTACATTCAATGCATATACGACATAACTACATAACTCTCCCCCTTTTTTGTAATCAACAAAAGATCAAGAAGAGTTAAGTAAAATGACAAAATTGATAGATCAAACAATTTTTCAATGATCAAAAGATATTCATTAAGTATCTGATAAGAGTCAAGCATTACAAAAAGAAATTGAACTTTGTCAAACATCAAACTATACATAATTACATTAAGATTTCAAGATAAAACATCAAACAACAGCCTATACTTCATTGAATCAAAAACCTATACTTCATTACATGATAATCACAGATTAGTTCTAATAATCCTTTGTAAATGTTCTAAAATTCTTCCCATCCCATCACTCTGAGTCCCTACAAATTCTTTTAATCTTCTATCAACAAATCCACATGCAGTCATAATCTTATCCTGAAGCTCAGCATTGCATTTGGAGTAGGTTTCTGAGTCTCCACAAATATCCTTAAGTTCTTCAAATATGTTCTTGAGATCAGTTTTTAAGGATTCAGCAGAGAACAAGAGTGGATTCAATCTTACTATGCGATCATCCAAAGAGTAAAGGGTCTTTTTCAAATTCATAAACTGATTATCAAACTCTGTCTTCATTTCTTCCTTTTGAGCAGCAAATAAACTCTTGAGTTGATCTATCTGAACATCAGAAAATCCGACAGAAGACATAGGTAGCTGAACAGGAACTGGAGCAGGAGCAGGAGCAGGAGCAGGTGTAGGTCTGCTGGGCTCTGGAGAAGGATGCCTCGCAGAAGGACCAGCCTCAGATGGTGCAAAATCTAAGCTCAGGGGCTCTCTCATCCAGACTGCCTTTCCTTTCCCATTGTCCATTAATCTTAACAAAGCCCATCCGGTGCAAAGTAGCCAAACTATAATAATGAGTATGCCTAAGGTTCTTTGAAGGCTCACTGTCAGAAATCATAATTCCTTGGCTCCTGAAGACCATAGTTAGAATCATACCATAGGGCAGTGAAGATCTCCTTTTTCCTCCAGCCTCAGCCATGTAGAAAATCATCATTGCAGCAAGGTTAATAGGCTGACCTATCAAACACTGTCCATCACCACAATGTCTCGCTCGAGACATACTCAAATCGGCCAGTCTTAGGGAATAAAATTCTACTGCATATATTATGAAGTAGCCTAAGCTCCAAGGGTAATTGATTTGCCCTAACCTCTTCAAATTCAGAAACCTCTCTATCCAACATCCTTGATAGTGCATCAGACCTCTCACTATGAATATCAGTTGCTAATCCAGTGATAGGAATGCTCAGAAGATTTCTAGCTTTTGAAAAGTAAGGTGGACTCTTTTCCCTCTAACAAAACTCACAATCCCACCGTCACCCCTTGACAAATTGAAGTAAAATTCCTTGACTAGGGCCGGATAGGTGGGAACATCCAATGAACATACTTTGTCCCAACCTAGCTCTTTGATTTGATTTCCAATTGAAAAGCCCTCGGACTCAAAAAATTCAAAATCAACTTTCCTACCCATTGTAATCACTCTCCCGGCTAAGGTGTCTACCTGAGGAGATGAGGGACCAGGATTATCTGAAGGAGTAGAGGAATCTTCGCTCGGAGATGGCTGTGGATGGGACGCCTCGCCGTGCGTCTTCCGTGGTCACGGGCGCTCCAAGAACTGATCCTCTCTGCTTTGGTGCCATTGAGTCCTTGGGAATGTTCGATTTGAGGAGAATTTGGCTTGGGGAAGTTTTGAGAGTTTGAGAGAGTTTGGACAGGGATTGAAAAGATGGAAATGACGGAGGTGTCGACTCTGCCCTAATAAAGTCAACTTGGGACCCCCAGGTGTCGACTCCCGCAAAGTCGGGTGTCGACTCCAAGTCACTAACACAGTTAACGCTCGAACTGGAGTCGGCTCCACTTATACGGGTGTCGGCTCAAGGTCAAGAACCGAGAGCGACACAGAAGAGGTGTCGACTCCTCAAACTGAGGTGTCGACTCCACTGACAGTTTCAGAGAAAAAAATGAGTTTCAAACATCCGAAACTTGTCAAAATAGGGTCAATAAATTTTGAAAAAATCTTTGAAATATGAAGAATCAAATTACCTGAATGACTAGATAAATTGTCCTTAAAATTATGAAAGGAATTTCAAGAAATTAAAAGGAATCTAGATAGTCATTCCTTAAAGTTTCAAAATCATTCCAAAGGGTCACAAATCCTAATTCACCTCTAAGATAACAAAATCTCTCTTCACTCAAGGGTTTTGTAAATATATCAGCTAATTGATCTTCAGTATTAACATAATCAAGACAAATTTCATTATTAGCTACATGTTCTCTTATAAAGTGATATCTAATTTCAATGTGTTTTGTTCTTGAATGTTGAATTGGATTTTTAGTTAAATTTATTGCACTTGTGTTATCACATCTAATAGGAGTTTTATCAAGTGTTATACCATAATCTTCAAGTTGTCGCTTAATCCAAAGGATTTGAGCACAGCAACTTCCAGCTGCAACATATTCTGCCTCAGCAGTTGATAATGCAACCGAATTTTGCTTTTTGCTAAACCAAGAGATTAAGTTACTTCCTAAGAATTGACATGCACCACTTGTACTTTTTCTATCTAGTTTACATCCAGCATAGTCAGAATCAGAATATGCAATCAAATTCAATGTTGAGTCTCTAGAATACCATAAACCTACATTTTTAGTTCCATTTAGATATCTCAAGATTCTTTTAAAAGCAATTAAATGAGATTCTTTAGGTTCAGATTGAAATCTAGCACATAAACAAACAGCAAACATTATTCTGGTCTACTAGCTGTTAAGTAAAGAAGAGATCCGATCATACCTCTATAATATTTTTGATCTACTTTCTTACCATCTTCATCTTTGTCTAATTTGCATGAAGGACTCATAGGTGTTCCAAGGGGTTTAATTGACTCCATTCCAAACTTCTTGAGAAGTTCTTTTGTGTATTTTGCTTGATTGATGAAAATCCCCTCTTTGCTTTGCTTGATTTGAAGTCCTAGGAAGAAATTGAGTTCTCCCATCATGCTCATTTCGAACTCACCCTGCATTAACTTAGCAAATTCTTGACATAAAAGATTGTTAGTAGCACCGAATACAATATCATCAACGTATATTTGTACTACTAATAAATCCTTTCTTTTCTTTTCAAAAATAGTGTTTTATCAACATTTCCTCTTGTAAAATCATTTTCAATCAGAAATTTACTTAATCTTTCATACCAAGCTCTAGGTGCTTGTTTTAAACCATATAGTGCTTTGTGCAATTTAAAAACATGATTTGAAATTCATGATCTTCAAAACCAGGAGGTTGTTCAACAAAAACTTCCTCATTTATAAATCCATTTAAAAATGCACTTTTAACATCCATTTGAAATAAATTGATATGCATATGACATGCAAAAGCGAGTAATAATCTAATTGCTTCTAATCTAGCTACAGGTGCAAAAGTTTCATCAAAATCAATTCCTTCTTCTTGATTATATCCTTTTGCGACTAATCTAGCTTTGTTTCTAATTACTATGCCATTTTCATCCAATTTATTTCTAAATACCCATTTTGATCCTATAACATAATGATCTTTAGGTCTATCTACAAGGGTCCAGACATTATTCCTAGTAAATTGATTTAATTCTTCTTGCATAGCTAACATCAATTATTATCTTTTTCAGCCTCTTCAATAGTTTTAGGTTCAATTTGAGATACAAATGCAAGATGATTATTGATGTTTCTCATTGATGATCTAGTTCTTACTCCTTGAGATGGATCACCTATAATTAATTCTTTTGGATGACCATAGGCATATCTCCAATCTCTAGGAAGATCTACATCATTATGATTTGCATCAACAACATCAACACTAGGAGAATCATTATCTTTAGCTTCTTGTTCATGATCTGAAGATACATCTATATTTAATTTTTCAATGTCCCTTTCTAATATGTTTGTATCTTCTTCATCATCAATCTTTCCAGAACTCGATGCTAAAGATTCATCAAAAACTACATGAATAGATTCTTCTACAATTAAGTTTCTTTTGTTAAACACTCTATAGGCTTTACTAGATGTTGAATATCCTAAGAATATGCCTTCATCTGATTTTGCATCAAATTTTCCTAGATTATCTTTACCATTATTATGAATGAAACATTTACAACCAAATGCATGAAATAACTTATGTTTGGTTTTCTATTGTTCCATAGTTCATAAGGAGTTTTCTTAAGGATTGGCCTAATTAAAGCTCTATTAAGAATGTAACATGCCGTGTTTATAGCTTCCACCCAAAAGTACTTTGGTAAGTTGCTTTCACATAGCATGGTACGGGCCATGTCTTCTAAAGTCCTATTTTTTCTTTCTACAACTCCATTTTGTTGTGGTGTTCTAGGTGCTGAAAAATTATGATGGATGCCATTTTCAATGCAAAAGTTTTCAAATAAATGATTTTCAAATTCAGTGCCATGATCACTTCTAAGAGACACTATGGTGTTGTTTTTCTCATTTGTGACCTTCTTGAAGAATTTCAAAAATAATGGAAAGGTCTCATCTTTATGAGCTAAAAATAATACCCAAGTGTATCTAGAATAATCATCTACAATCACAAGACCATATTTCTTTCCTCCTAGACTAGTGGTTCTAGTAGGTCCGAAGAGATCCATGTGAAGTAGTTCAAGTGGCCTAGAAGTGGAAACAATATTTTTAGTTTTGAAAGAGTTTCTAGTTTGTTTTCCAAATTGACATGCATCACAAATTTTATTATTTTCAAAATCTAGTTGTGGAAGACCTTTTACTAAATCCATTCTATTAATTTTGAAATTAGGTGTGTGCTTGCATGACCTAATCTACGATGCCACAGCCATCCAATCTCATTTATATTAGCATTATTAGCAACTAAGCAATGATTACTAGTAGACAAATTATCTAAATCAATCAAGTATACATTGCATTTCTATTTCCAGTAAATATCAATGCTATTATCAATGGGATTAGAAACAGTGCAAATAGAAGCTTCAAATGATACTTTGAAACCTTTATCACACAATTGGCTAATACTAATTAGATTATGCTTCAAACCATTAACATATAGGACATTTTCAATAAATATGGAGGGAGTTATTTGAATTTTACCAAACCCCATGATCTGGCCTTTGCCATTGTCACCAAACGTAACAACTCCTCCTCTTTTGCTTTCAAGGGTGATGAATTGATCCTTGTCACCCGTCATGTGTCTTGAGCAGCCACTATCGAGATACCACTTTGCTTTGATCTTTTGGCCGCAAGACACTCCTGCAAAAATGATCAAATCTTATATTTAGGTACCCAAGCCTTCTTGGGTCCTTCATGGTTAGTAGCAATAAAGATAGTTCCTTTTGGAACCCATATTTTCTTCCTTTAGCAATTAATTCTTGTTGCTTTTTCTTGCATTACATTCATAGGATTTGTGGCCTTTCTTGTTACAATAATGACATAAAACTTCATCTTTATCTTGTTCTTTTCTAAAAAAGTTTTTGACATATTTTTTTTTATGTTAGGTCTATAATCCTAATCCAGCCTTATCAAATATAGCTCTTTGATTACTCAATAATAAATTAAGTTTTTCAGAACTATATGTAAATTTATCAATAATATTTTTATATTTTTCAACTTCCTTCTTTAATCTATCATTCTTCTTAGAAATTGATCCTTTTTCTTCAATCAAAACTTCATTTTCTGATTTCAATTTTTCAACTTCATAGACTAATTTATCCTTCTCTTTGGCAAGATTTAAATTGTCAATTTTTAAAGATTTGTTCTTTTTTTTAGAACCTTAAAATCACTTATTAATTCATTGAAGGCTTCATATAATTCATCAAATGTAAAATCATCATAAAGGGTTTCAGTACTTACCTCGTCGTCGTTTGCCATAAAGCAAATGTTGGCAACTTCCTTTTGTTCCTCCTCGGAAGAGGATTCTTCACTATCACTCCAGGTTGCAACATAGGCTTTCTTCTTTTTTTGTAGACTTTCTTTAATTGAGGACAGTCATATCTGAAATGCCCTGGTTTCTTGCACTCATAACAAATTAAGGTCTTTTTCTTTTTCTTTGTCCTTCTCTTTCTCTTTTTCTCCTTCCATTTTTGTTCCAAATTTTTTCTTGTGGAAGATCTCCTTCTTTGCATGAATTTCTTAAATTTTCTAGCAAGGAGTGCAGTCTCTTCATCATCATCATCGCTGCAGCTCTCCTCACTTTCTGCAGCTTTAAGAGCAATTGTCTTCTTCTTCTTGACTTCCTCCTCTTGATGTTATTTCATGGTTAGCTCATGAGTCATCAGAGATCCAAGTAGCTCTTCCAAAGGTAAAACATTTAGGTCCTTGGCTTCTTGGATAGCAGTCACCTTCGCTTCCTAGATGACAACCCAAGAGGGGGGGTGAATTGGGTTCTTAAAAAATTTAACCTTTGAAAATGATTGGCTTTGAGATAAATAAAATTAAGTGCAAAGCGAATATTAATCACAAGCAAAGAGATAGAGAGAAAGACAATCAAAGTACGGAAAACACAAAGATTTTATAGTGGTTTGGTGTATCCAACACCTACGTCCACTCCCAAGATTCACTTGGGTCCACACTATAATCCTCTTGATTACAGTCAGTTATTTTATAAGCTCACAACTCAGAACTTGTTGTTTTCCCCGGGATCACAACGAACCCAGCTGGTTTTCCGGGCTCACCAGCACAAAACCCAAACACAAGCTAATCTAGCTTGCCCCGAGGTATACTACCTCCACTAATTCAATCCCCCTGATTGAATTAGCAAAAACAAGTAAGAAAAGTGTTTACAATAACAAACAGCTCCTTAAATGAGCAAATATTCAATGTAAATGAATAAGGTTAGAAAAGCCTGTTTGAAGCAGATTGGATTTGAGCTTTTCTTCTTTTCTTCTTTTCCTCTTCTCTTTGGAGATGTTGAATCAGGCCTCAGCTCGGATTCTTTGCAAATGTTGCAGATAAGAAGTTGAAAATCACAGAACATGGCTTTTGGCTTCTTTTTCTTCTTTTTGGGAAATACTCTGATTTTTTGATTTTGAATGCCTTGGATTTCTCTTTGAGCTTTCTGGAGTAGATGGATTTGAACTTGGACTCTTTTCTCTTTGATTTCAAGCTCAAGACTTCTCGAATTTTTGATTTGTTTTCACTCTATTTTTTGTCCCTTTTTTTTCAAACGAGCGTTCTCCCCCTTTTATAGATTTCTCTTAATCCATGTTTTTGGTGAGAAACTAGCCGTTGGAATGTACCTGGAAAGTTTGTCCATACAAAATATATCCGTTAGAAGTTAGGTGAAACAAAAATATTACCGTTTGAGCTGATCTGGCATTTTAAAATCCGTTCCTGATAGGTTGGAGTCGGCTCTAACTTTTCATGTGTCAGCTCTCAAGTCGGTTATCCAAAAATGGAAAGTAAAGAGTTCATTGAGGAGTCGGCTCTGAAAAAGTTGAGTGTCGACTCGCCACATTCGGGAGTCGGCTGAAAGACTGTAAGTGTCGGCTCCAGAGTAGTCAAAAAACACGCGTTCTGTTCTCACATCGGAGTCAGCTCCAGACACTGTAAGTGTCGACTCCGAAACTTTGGGTGTCGGCTCTGGACCGTACCAAAAATCAGAAAGACATTTGATTGGCCATGGGGTCAGCTCCAGATCTCCTAGGTGTCGACTCCAGGCTCTGAATTTTGAAACTTTCTTTTGGCAATGGATTCAAAACACGTTTCTTTATGTCTTTTGATTGATCAAAGATTTTTAAGCCCTGAAACACTTGTTAAATTTATTAGTAATAAAATGAATATACTCAAATCTTTTATTAATCATCAAAATCAATAATTGGGTCAACACTTCCTATACTCTTCATTGTTACAATACTGAAGTCCCAGGCATTAGCCTCAAGTGTTTGCATCCAAATGGATCCATAAGAAGAAATCCTACGATACTGTGGAAGATGAAATGATGAAATATCGAGCTAACATTGCTAATCAGCCCTTTCTCCACCCCTCAATCTTTTTTTTTTGGTATAAACGGGTGATCACACTAGTCTAATGTGAGTCAGCCCAGATAAGTCAGAATATAAGATCTATTTAAGTACAAAAGGGCAGGGGTTACCCTACTTCTAGATCCTAATCCCAGAATGATAAGCCATCGAGCCAGCTATCCAGTCAGCCGCCGCATTGGCTTCCCTATAGACATGATCAATGTGGACTCTGTAAGCTTCCTAAAGGGTGACCCAGATATCATGTAGCAGAGGGTTAGATGCAGCCGGATCATCGTTATCCTGGCGAGCCATCTGATAACAGTGAGAGAGTCTCCCTCGATGAGAAGACTATGAGCATGGAGGATCCGGGTGGCGTAGGAGATACCCGCCCAGGCTGCGTAAAGCTCCGCTAGCGGGACTGAACAATCCAGAAGACCAATGCCCCCAACCGCTAGCATAGCACCATCAAAACCACGTATTATAAAGGCTAAACCAGCAAGTCTACCCCGGACACTGCCATCAAAATTAATTTTAACAAACCCTGGGAGAGGGGGCTCCCAAGCAATGAAAACTGTATGCTGGTTCGCTGCCAAAGTAGCAGAGGGACCCCAGTGGCCAAGGCTGTTAAAATCCAAACAGAGCAGTGGTGAGTGTATTATGTAGATAAGGAGATCGCTTTTCTGGCTGTTATATGTGGAGATGCACGATCATCAGTAAAAACAAGTTGATTCTGCGATATCAGATCTGAAAAGCTGTGTAAGTCCAGGTGGCAGCCACCCCTCAATCTTAATCAAGTAAAATTGAGCAAAGTTGTAGGCTAAATTAAAATTAAAACTTGAGCCAAGCCTTCCCTAATTAAAAATGAAAACTTAATTAAAAATGCTAACTTATGATAAACTTAAGACTCAGTTTGCTCAAGCTCAACAAATCCGCATCCCCAACTGCAGCTCTAACAAAGACACCGTGATTTTTTAATGGTCTTATAACATCAAAAACTGAGTTTTAGCTAGGGATGAAAACGGATTGGATAGTAATATATCCATATTTAGACATGGGCACTGGGCTGTGCCAAAAAAATGGTACAGCACGGCTCAGGCCCACTGGGCCGGCCAAAAAAATGGGTCGTACCGATGGGCCGGCCAAAAAAATGGGCCATGCCCGGCACGACCCGTTAGTAAATGGGTCGTGCCGGGCCACCCGTTAGTAAACGGGTCATGCCGAGTATGGCCCATTAAAAAAATTTGCCTGCCCAGCACGGCCTGTGGCCTATTTTGGGCTGGGCCCATTTAGAGTCATTTCTAGCCATTGGAAAATGGCTAGAAACAGCTTTGAAGGATTTTTTTTTACCATTTTAACACCCCCAACAGCTATATAACAAGCTATATTGAAGGGTATTTTTGAAAAAAAAATTAAACTTCTATAAATAGCCCATTCCTCCTTCATTCTCACCATACCAAACCAACTTATCTATCATTCTCTACTACTATTATTTCTCTCTTCTAGCAAGTGTTCTAGCAATTTAATTTTTAGTTTGCAAGTGTTTTGGCAAGTGGAAAGTGCTCTAGCAAATGTTCAAATGCTACACAAGAGGAGGTTCTTGTTGAGAAGTTTGAAGTACAAGAGAAAGAATGTCACTTCTTGTTGAGAGGCGAGAGTACAAGAGAAAGCATAAAAATCCCGGTTCCATGCCTCCATCTTTGGTCCTCTTCTCAATTTCTTCTTGTGGTCAGTTTTTATTTCTTTATATTTATTAATTAAAATTTTAGATATGATATCTTTTGACGAAAGTCAATTTAGCACGCCCCTGCTTCTGAGAGAGAGAAAACTAATCTCCAAGTTTTCTCTAGAGTCAGTGTCAGTGAACGGAGTGAAGGTCAAACCTCTTCTCATAAGAGGACCAGTGATGTTTGGAATGATTTTGATAGAATTATGGTTGATGAAGTCATGAAAGTAAAATATAGGAAATGTGCAAAACTTTATAGTTGTACTAGTACCGGAGGAACATACATTTAAAAAGACATCAAGAAACTCATAGAATAAGATTTCTGTCAGCAAAGTATTCTTAATATACAAGAAGAATTACTTACAGGTACTTATATATATAATCATAAAAATCAAAGAAAATTACTTGTAAGATGGATAGTTCAGGATGAATTATCTTAGTTTATATGAACCTTATAATTTTGAACAATATGTCCAATTAGGCCTACAATCTGCTTATAGAAGAACCAGTAGACATACATTTAGAAGAGTAGCTATAGCTATGATAAACTTTTTAGTAATGAAACAAAGTTTAATTGAAACGCTTTCAAATTTAAATGCTAGAGTTTCTTTAACTTCTGATATTTGGTCGACATACGTAGGTAATAATTATTTTATTGCTATTAATGGTCATTATATTGATGATAATTGGCAACTAAATAAATGAATTCTTGCTTTTCATGCTTTTTGATTTTTTGCATTCGAGGCAATAAATTTTAAATGCTATTTATCAAACTGCATGCTCATAACATTAATGATAAAATAATATCTATTACTTTTGATAATGCATGTAATAATAATTCTGTTATTGCATTATTAAATGACTCATTGCATCCCATTTTAAATGGACAATTATTTATATTAGATGTGCATGTCATATATTAAATCTTTCTGTTCAAGATGGCATGGACATAATTTAAGATGTTATTTAAAAATTAGAAATGCAGATTCTTTTATTCATGCTTCAAGAGCAAGACTTCAAGAATTTAAATAATTATATGTAGATTATGATAAACATTTTAAAAATTTAAATTTAATGTAATTACTTGTTGAGATAGTACCTATACCATGATACATGATACATATCTATATAAGAGCTTATTAAGTGCATATATTAATGATCATGGATTAGGATTTATATTAACTGAAACTGATTGGAGTAAAGGTAAAATTTTGAAAGATTTTTTTGTTTCTTTTTATGATGCTACAAATGTTCTTTCTGCTATTTATTATCCAACTTTTATTCATTTTTACAAAAAGTATATGTAATTAGTAAAAAAATTAATGAATGATGATTTTAATGCTTATTGTATATTAAATAAAAACTAAATGGAATGAATATTGGGACAGGATATGTCCTTTACATAATTTAGCTGTTGTTTTTGATCCTAGAGTTAAATTAAGTAGCGCATTAATTTTAATTGATGTATATTATGAAAACATGGTTAAAGATCCTCAAACTGCTAAAGATAAGGTAATACAATTTCTTAATAATATTTATGCTTTATATGATGAAAAAAATTGTAGATCTAGAATACCTACACAAAGCTCTGCTTTTTTTAGTTCTCGTTCGTCATCTTTTTTTCATTCATTGCAAAAAGAAGACACACATGCTTCATCTTCATCTTTAAGTAGTAAACTAGAATTTTATTTACGAAATGATCTTTATTTGCATATGATGAAGATCAAATAAAGAATCTAGATATATTAGCTTGATGGAAGAGTGTTAGAAATCAATATCATGTTATGTTTGTTATGTTTGACATTGCATGGGATATTTAGCTATGCCGATGTCCACTGTAGCATCGTAATCCGCTTTCAGTGCATGTCGGCGTGTTCTGAACGAAAAGAAAGTATGATGACTGGCGAGACGGTTGAGATACTTCTCTGCTTCAAAGATTGGTTGAATGCTGATGCGGCTTCAAATAAAGATGGACATGACTTAACCCACGAAGATAGTGATGATACAAATATATTGATGAGTGAGTCATCTCTATTTTTATAATTATATATTTTTATTTTTATTATTGTTAAAGTGAGTCATCTCTATTTTTTTCTTCTTTTTTATTGTATTCTGGAGGTCAGGCCTAGCCCTCCATGTACCATTTTGATTTTAAATTAATAAACTGGTAGGGGTCTATGCCAAAACCCCCACCATTAAGGTCTCTTTATATTAATAAATCCTTTGTTTCCAATATTTTTTAATTAATTAAAAAATTATTTTTAAAACTTAATTTTTTTAATATCAAGCCCTTATGGGCCAGCATAGCCTAGGCCCTTATGGGCCATGCCGGGCTGGCATGCATGCGTTGCTATGCCTGGTACGACCTTATGGGCCGACACAGTCCAAGCCCTTATGGGCCGTGCCGGGCTGGCATGCGTGACGGGTCGTGCCGGGCTTGGTCCACGGGCCAGACTTTCCAAGCCCGAAACTGTAGCTACCAACCCATGCCAAGCATGGCCTGGCTCGTGCCGGCCTGCCTAGTCCAGGGCCCATGCCTATCCATATTTGTATCCATATTTTTCAACGGATACAAATACATACGAATACTAAAAAAATATTAAAATTTATTTCCATATTTGTTCTAAACGGATACGAATACGAATAGATATCAAGCATATCCATATTTATTATATACAGATACAGATACACAAACTTGAGTCTCTCTTTTACCTAGGCTTCCTAAAATCCTCACTGCACATGCTTGCACATCATCCAGCCACTTCTCTCTCAATGTACTCGATTGGAACAAAAACATTGAAATCTACTTTGTTATGGTTGCTAGGATAAAATTGAAAACAAAGGATGAAGATACAATTTTTTGATTAGATATCCAAATTTGTATCCGAATCCGATTAATTTTTGATTAGATATTCAATATATATCCAATTAATTTTTTGATTAGATATCTGAATCCGTATCCAGATCCGATTAGACTAGAAAATAAATATCCAAATTTGATATAATTCGAATACATATACGGATGCGGTCAAGTTTATCTGATCCATTTTTAGCCCTAGTTTTGGCAAACATCGTTAAACCTTTTAAATCACTTGAAAGCAATGAACCCACGATGTCAAACAAATTGCATGCATATTGATGAGGTATATAAGCCTTCCAACTACAAATAAAAATAAATATCTGTGTGGATACATTTTCAGCTCAATTCTCAGGCTATATATGCTTCAGAATTTAAAAATGTATTTTCAAAAATCATGCAAAATTTCTTTTAATTATTGTCACCATCATATTTATACTTTTGACTAACCAAAAATTGTTTAAGAAGAAAATTCTTAAAAGAGGGAAGAATAACATAGCAGTACCAAATATTAAGATGGAAAATATTCTTCTGAGGATGGTCATACAAAGTAGAGTAGCTAGAGAAGTCCTAGATTCTAAGAGGGCATGTGGACAAAAAACAACTTGTCGAATGTTAGGAGAGTGGAGGTAATAAATAAGAAATCGGTAACTAAGAAGCCCCAACCCATAAACCCTCCATACCAAGCCAAATTAAGTAGTTCGGCACGATATGCTTCAGGGTTGATATGAGGCCAGTTCGGAGCAATTAGGTATGGTTCAATCATCCTTGCTTTAAACAATAATAGCAAAAGCATCCATGCCGATGACCAGAAACTGACAGCATAAAGTTTATTGCTTAAAATTATCATGGTTAAACACTGCACAACAAGAAATATGTATTGAAAACTAATTGGGAGAAAAATAATTCTCTCTTGTATTTAAAATAGGTTACAACCAGCCATTATATACACGGTGCTGCTGCCTAAAAATAGTAAAAAATCTTTATAAAATAGGAAACTATCAAATCTTCTATAATCCCAAGAATCAGAAAATTATACCAAATCTTCTATAATCCCAAAAATCAGAAAATTATACCAAATCTTCTATAATCACATAACTTTCTTAATAAAGCTTCATAATTCAATACTCCCCCTCAAGCTGATGAATGGATATCCTCTATTCCAAGCTTGCTAATGATATTTTGAAATATAGTGCTTGGCAGCCCCTTTGTGAGAATATTCGCTAATTGATCCTTGGATGAAACAAATAAAGTACATATTAGACCGCTCTCGAGTTTCTCCTTGATAAAGTGTCTGTTAACTTCGATGTGCTTCGTTCGATCGTGTTGCATTGGATTATGAGCAATACTGATGGCAGATTTGTTGTCACAGTATAATCTCATTGGTCCTTCCCATTTTATCTTCAAATCATCAAGAATAATCTTCAACCACAACAACTCGCATATTCCCATTGCCATTGACCTAAACTCAGACTCTGCACTTGATCTTGCCACCACGCTTTGTTTCTTGTTTCTCCACGTTACAAGTTCCCTCCTAAGAGAGTATAATAGCCCGAAGTTGACCTCGTGTCATCCAACGATCCTGCATAATCTGCATTAGTATAAGCTTTCAATGTCATGCTTTCTCCTTTCTTGAACAGAATACCTCTTCCAGGATTGCCCTTTAAGTATTGTAAGATTCTGTGGACGGCCTTGAGATGCGTTTCTTTAGGATTGTGCATAAATCTACTAACAATACTCAGCACATGCAATATCTGGTCTTATATGTGCCAAATAGATTAGCCTCCCAACAAGCCTCTGATAAGAACTTCTATCCACCATAGGATCATCAGGAGCATCACATAGTCCATGATTGAACTCAATGGGCATATCAATTGGCTTACACCCCAACTTTCCCGTTTCTTTTAGCAAATCAAGCACATACTTTTGTTGAGAAATAAAGATCCCTTGTTTTGAATGAGCCACTTCAATACCTAGGAAGTATTTTAACCTCCCAAGTTCCTTGATGTCAAATTATTTCAAAATATGTCGTTTTAAATTTTGCATCTCTCTGCATCATTGCCCGTTACTATCATATCATCTACATACACCAATAAGACTGTAACTCCCCTGAATCAGATTGTCTTACAAATAAAGTGTGGTCGCTTTGGCTCTATTTGTATCCCAAGGCAATCATCACCTTGGTGAGTCTTCCAAACCAAGCTCTTGGTGATTATTTGAGTCCATAGAGGGCTTTCTTCAGCTTACATACCATTCCTTCTTTAGATTCAAATCCAGGAGAAACTTCCATGTAAATCTGTTCTTCTAGGTCACCATGAAGAAATGCATTTTTAACATCAAACTATTGTAAATTCCACCCAAAATTGGCAGCTAATGACAAAAGAACTCGTACTGTATTCATCTTTGCCACCAGAGCAAATGTCTCTAGATAATCAATGCCGTAGGTTTGAGTATACCCCTTGGCGACCAACCTTGCCTTGTATCTCTCTATAGAACCATCAGACTTGTACTTCATAGTAAACACCCATCTACATCCAACCGGTTTGATTCCTCTTGGCAATTTGACCAACTCCCATGTTTTGTTCTTTGCAAGAGCTTCCATCTTCACTTTCATGGCATACTCCCACTTCTTATCCCCTAATGCCTCAGATAGATTTCTTGGAATGGGTATTGTATGGAGGTTGCTTAAGAAAGCTCTATGGCTTTGGGATAGGTTTTGATAGGTCATGAATAGGTATAGAGGATGTTTAGTACAGGCTCTGGTTCCTTTCCTAAGTGCAATTGGTAAGTTGGCATCACTTAGTTTTTCATGCTCATCTATGGGTTCATTAAGCTTAGCTGATGGTGTGACATTTTTGGCGGGTGTGGGAATGATTTTGGATATCTCATCAGCAACACGAATAGCAAATTGTACCTATGCCGTTGGAGAGACTGAAATTTTCTTCCTGGAATAGACATGTAGTGGTTGAATATTGTCTAGTTTTCCCTTATCTTTCATCACTTCATGCAACTTGGGTGATGCAACCAATGGTATGACAGGGATGGATTGAACTGGTGATGTAGGAGTGGGTTCAATAGACGCTGAAACGGGTTCAGATACGACAGATACGGGACAAGCTTGGATGGAGATTCAAGTGAATTAGGTTGATTGTGAAATCAAGAAGAAATAGGTACTTTGCTCTATCTTCACTGAAGTTCTCCCTTTAAAGATATGAGTGTTTGAAAAAAAGACTCATTTTCGATAAAAGTAACATCAGTAGAAACAAAGAATTTTCTAGTCGGTGGATGGAAACACTTATATCCCTTTTGTGTGAAAGAATACCCAATGAAAATGCACCTAAGAGCTCATGGATCAAGTTTTCCTCTATTCTGAGAATGGACATGAACAAAGGTAACACTTCCAAAAATTCTAGGAATAAGATTATTTGAAGCATTGAAAATGGGGGAAAAATTTGTGAGAATTTCAATTGGACTTTTGAAGTCAAGAACCCAAGTTGGAAGTCTATTAATAAGATGTATAGCAGTTAGAACGGCTTCCCCTCAATATTGTTTAGGAACATTTTTGTGAAACAACAAAGCTCTTGTGATATCTAGAAGATGGTTTTTACGTTCGGCTACTTCATTCTGTTGTGGTGTACTAACACAAGAGGACTCATGTATGATCCCTTCTTTTTGAAAAAATGGAGAGCAAATTTGATTGAAATAATCTCTAGCATTATCAGAACGAAACCGCTTTATTCTCACATCAAACTGTGTCTTGATCATGTTGTAAAAATTAAAAAAATAGTACCAACATCATATTTATTTTTTAAGAGATAAATCCACGTTACTCGAGTGCAGTCATCAATGAACGAAACAAACCACTTAGCACTAGAAATATTTGGAATAGTAGAAGGACCCCAAATATCACTATGAATAAGAGAAAAAGGATTAAAGGATTTTGTATTGCTTATTGGAAAAGAAGCACATTTGTGTTTGGCAAGTTCACAATCATCACAATAAAAGACTCAAAATCAGACCCTTTGAATAATGAAGAAAACATTAACTTAAAAACCTTAAAAGATGGATGACCCAAACAATGATGATAAAGCCAAATTTTATTTTTATTTGATATAACTGACTCAGAAAGAAATGATGTAGGTAAAGGATCCTCAACTCTAGTTCTTCTACTTTGATTTTCCAGGTAGTAAAGATCATTCCTCTCACTAGCACGTCCAATCGTCCTCCTCATGTCCTACCCCTAAAACACACAATGTGAAGGGAAAAGCGTTACACTGCAATTGTAATCTTTGGTAAGCTTTGGAATATAAACCGGATTTGCAAACAATTTTGTAACATGGAGAATATTTTTTAGAGTGAGAGAATCGCTTATATAAATGTCTCCTTGACGGCTACAGTGGTAATGGACCCATCAGCTATAGTTTTTTTTTTATGGCTAGAATACAATGTATAGGAAGAAAAATACTTGGAAGAATAGGTCATGTGGTCGGTGGCTCCAGAATCTATCACCCATATCTTTGGAAAAATTTTCTCTAAGACATAAGAGGAAGAAGAGATACCTATAAATGCCAGTGAACAAGTACATGCCGAGGAAGGTTTCTCAAGGGTGCCCAAAAAAGTCTTCAGTTTTTCAATCTCCTCCTTATTGAATTCAGAGGTAGAACTTTGTGAACTTCCTTCATTTGATTGAGTGCTTGCAACATGTGCTTGACTTCTATCATTTGCACTTCGGTTGGGCCTACCATGGAGTTTCCAGCATTGTTCCTTAGTGTGGCGATGTTTTTTGCAGTATGTGCAAAATAAAGAATCCTGATTGATAGGCTTGGATGGATTTGCTTGGACGATAGGTTGTGCCGGGCTGATTTCTTCAATCCGGTTGCTTTGGTCACAAGGGCAGATCCCTCTCCTGCATGAATCTCAAGCATAACACTTCGTCGCCCTTCTTCTGCTCGTATGATCGAAATTTTCTCATTCAAAGAAGGCATGTCTTCTTTTCCCAAGACCTGTACTCTGACGGCATCGAACTCGACATTAAGTCTTGCAAGAAGGTCATAGATGCGATCCTTCTCTACGAATCATTTCAGAGTTACAAAATCCGGGCCACAGCTCATTTGAATACATTGATAATGGTCCAACTCTTGCCACAAGCCTTGCAAGAAACTCAAATATTCTGTGACAGTTTAAGTCCCTTGTTTGGTTGATGAAATTTTTGTCTTAATTTCATAGATTTGGGCAGCATCATTTACCTTGGAGTATGTTTGTCGGATAGCATCCCAAATCTCCTTGGCGGTTCCGAGAAACATACAAGTATCGCTAATCTCTGGTAGCATCGAATTTCATAACCACGACATCACCATTGAATCATGTTCATCCCATGCTGCAAATTTGGGATCATCCTTTGAAGGACCTGTGCCCAATAGATGACTTGATTTCCCTCTGCCCTTCAAGAATGTGCGGACTTATTTTGACCACTTCAAATAACTTCTTCTGTTTAATCGATATGCAGCTTGAATGTTCTACAGATCTCCGGTTGAAGTGGCGGCAGTATTCTCAGTTGCAGGAGCATTTGAGACAGGGTTGGTTGCAGTGGTCTCTGACATATTTGTTTGAAAGGAAGGAGAAGAAACAGGGGTAGGAGAATTTGGTTGATGAAACAAAGATTATCAATGGTGAACAGAGATGAATGAATCGGCCAGAGAAAAGAAGAATTTTCTGAGATTCTTAGGAAAGAGCCAAAGGCTCTGATACCATATTGAAAACTAATTGGGAGAAAAATAATTCTCTCTTATATTTAGAATAGGTTACAACCAGCCATTATATACACGGTGCTGCTGCCTAAAAATAGTAAAAAATCTTTATAAAATAGAAAACTATCAAATCTTCTATAATCCAAGAATCAGGAAAATATCAATAAGAGTAAGCTTTCCTTTAAAAGATAAAAGCCTTCCCTTCTATAAGGCAAGTCTGAAATTAATACATATCATGCCTCATTTGAATCTACAAGTTTAGATTGATAAGGATCAATAATATATATAAGATTAATATAGATTGATAAGGATCAATAATATATATCAGATTAATATTGAGCAATATTTACCGTAAAAAGATATAATGGAATAGGCTAATGTTATCTTCTATATTCTAGCAGCCTTAGAATCAGTGCTAGACTCTAGAGCTAATCCCCATCCTTTTTCCTTTTTGTTATCCATACTGGAGTATGATGCATGCAATGCAGGAAATACTGCATGTATAGAAACCATGAAAATGCTAATGATATAATGCATCTTGCACATGTGAACTTTCATTCTTATGCATTATATTAGATGATTCTCTTCTTCTAAAACTATTTTTCCAATGCTACACCAATTTCTAATCACATGGATGGGGTCTAAAAATAAATTAAGATTAATTGGTGGTTCAATTCATAACTAGCACATATGCACTGAGGACTTGCTCTTGAGGAGGTCCATGTTCCAATCTTGGACATTGCTTAAGAAAAGAAAGGCATCTATCAAATGGTCTGTATTTCAAATAAAATATCTGCATTGCATGCGTCTAATACAGTGATTATACAAAGCAAAGAAAGAAGAAAAAGAAAAAGAAAAAAAAGTCCTTTTACGGGCTTGCATTAGCTAGAGGTGCAGGGGGCTGGCCCATGACCTCTATGCCATGTTTGAGAGGCCTATTTAGACCAGTCCTAACCATGGGCTTCACCATTTCACTGGTCTTCACAATGACCAAAAACAGGAGCCTATATAGAATAAACATCCCAAACAGTATGGCAAGATCAACCCACTTGGAGTAGGCCACCTCCATCTGCCAAAAATCCCTCACAACTTCCTCACCAGTGATCATGGTAGCTGCACCCCCAGCTCGGATGTTTGGAAATGTGAGTCCCTCGAACTCATTCTTGTAGTACCCTTGGCTGGCATACTTATGGAAGGCAATGTGGTAGATTGGATATCTCCACACCGGCTTTGGAAGATCATCCGGCAGCCGGAAAAAGCCAGCTGAAAGTATCATCACTGCTTGAATTCCGGCACCGGCAATGATGCCCATGAGGTAATTGGGCACGATACTAGCAACGATCATCATCAAGCTCTCAACTAGCAACATGGACACATACAACACTAAGGCAAAGAAGATGAAGTGATCAAATCCGCTTTGGAGGCCAACGAGGTAGTAAGCTATGGCGGCTGGGATTAGAGAGATAAGAACTAGATATGGTGCAGAAGAAAGCGTGTTACTGATCATGAATGCAGTGACACCATAGTGCCCATTTAGTCTCTCTCTTCGAAAGATCTTTGGGGAAAAAAAAACGAAGAAAGAATATATGTTAGTAACAAATTCACAACAAATTGTGAAATAATCTAAGAACAAGAAATTTTCTTGGGCCAAGATTTTAAATTTTATGAAATAAAGGTGTACGTCTTTATTTCTTTACAGAAGGAAATGCTCTATGTTCCATCCCATATTGTTTGGATCCGTGATCCAATTAAGCATCTCAATACCTGTTTAGAGCTCTCCTTTTTCTTAAAAAAAAATATTTATAAAACTTTATTATTTTATTTGATTTTTAAATATATTTAACACTATAATGTATTATGGTTAATATAGAATCAAACAGATGAGTTTGATATGAGGACCTCACTGAGACGGAATAGGACAGTTGAGATGCCCTCATCCCATCTAGACTTGTCTTCAACTATGAACTCCTTTGGTTACGAGTAATTAATTAGGGTTTTCATGTAGTTAGAATTACATGTCATAGTAATTGCATTTATGGTAGCTCTTTTTTATGATTTCTTGATTGTAGTATTTGGTTGGCTACAACTCATGGAAAAACCATTAAGATTAACACAAAATTATCACTGTTGTCTTAAACTTGCAAAACTCGTCCTATCATCAATAGCTATAAAACAAAGTACTTTAAATTAAGTAGGTTTTGGTCAATCTGATGACAAAATAACAATGAAGACTGAGTGCCTAGAGCTTGCAGTGTGGAAGCTTGCTACCATGTATATTTTGAATTCATGGATAATTAGGATCTGTGAAGTTTGCAAATAGTGAAGAATATTGAGAATGTCACTAACCTTCATGTCTTCTGCGAAGGAAGGAAAACCACCAACTGCCATAAAAGTTAGGAATCCTGCTATGAACATAAACACCGAACCTCTGGCCTGCCCAAAAAGAGAAAAATTCCTTCACAAAACTGTCAACAAAGAACATGCCGGTCTAAAGGTAGGTAACTCCATTTCTTGAAGCTTTATAATTTGATTCATATAGCTATGCCATATAGTTAGAATTAGGCTAGTCTGTTAAGGCTATTGAAAAATATGACTTAGGCTATTGAAAAATATGACTTAGTAAACAAAGAATTTCAGCAAGTATCCTCCAGGGTCCTTCATCTTACCTGAATTGATCCATAGCTGTGTCCAATGTCATAAAAAATTGTGCCAATGCATACACACAGTATACAGTAAATTGCGAGCCGTAGCCAGTAGTATCCCAGATCTCTGAACATGTTTATAAATGATCTTTTGGTGAGGACAATGCATTGAGTAGTGAAACCAGCTTGACTTCTAGTCTTCACAACAGCACTTTCCTGCAGCACAAGGAAACAGCATTATAATGACTGATCTTGAGCTTAAACTCTGCCTTCTCCTTTATTAAAGTGATGTTATCAATAATACAGTCACGGTCAAGGAAGATTAGTGTTATTGACGTACCACTCTGTTCATCTCAGCTACTCGCCTCTCAACTTCTTGGCGTGTGTTGGATATCTTGTATGATTTTATGAGGATATCAATGGCTTCAGCAGTGGTTTTTGATTGGCTTCTATGATCTTCTTCAATCTCCTAATTGGAAAAAGGAAAAAGGATTGTAAGAAGTTCCCTTTTAGATCTTCAAGTTTATTCAAGGACTACATACAGAGGAGTGTGAGGAATTGCCTAACCTTGTCAAAGTCTTTGTTGATGGTTCTAAGGTAGTGATCAGACTGGTTTCTAAAGGAGGGGCATGGAAAGCCATTCTGAGCAAAAAACTGCATGAAAATAGAATATTGAATCATTCGACGTCCAAAGTTTGATTGCACTTCCAATTTTTTGTTTTTTATTCTTTCAGCATCATATCTTTAGCTCAAAATCATATAGATTAAATTTTAGAAAGCAAGTTTTCATTATCAGTAGAAAAACAAAGACGAAATACAAACTAATAACTGTAAAGTTATCATAAATAGAGGACACAGCATTATCTCTAGATATATTTTTACAAACTACCACTAAATTAATGTTACAGATTCTATAATTTTCAATAATATTTAGATAGGCAAGACAAAATATCATCTCTTGATTTTTTTTAAAAAAAATTGCTAAAATAATACCATGAACTCTAAGATTTTTCGTAATCTATCATAAATGTAAGGTAAAATATTTTCTAAAGTAATGCTAAGATAATGTTACGGGATCTATGATTTTTGTCAACTTATTAATAATGTGGGGATTCTAAAATTTCTTAGAGTGAGACATGATTCAAAAAAATACTAGATTGATCATATATCAACATCAAGGGAATCATGTTTACCTCGTGAGCTAAAGAAGTAGGGCCAAAATAAACCGTATTACCACAAGACAGAAGGCACAGGTTGTCAAAAAGCTCAAAAACTTCACTGCTAGGCTGATGGATGGAAGCGATGATGGTCATTCCATCATGTCGAGCTAGGTTGACAACGCGGTTCATAACATGATAAGATGTCGCACTATCCAGCCCACTTGTGGGCTCATCCAAGAAGAGCAGCTTAGGCCGTGTCAAGATTTCTATGCAAATGCTAACCCTCCTCTTTTGGCCACCACTTATTCCCTTAGATCCCTCCCCTCCAATCCTTGTGTCTATGGCTTCTTGCAAGCCCATCTCCCTTATGGTCATCTCTGCTCTCTCCCTCTTCTCAGCTTTAGCCATGGAGTTCGGCAGTTGGAGCTGTGCAGAGTAGTGTACAGCCTCTCTGACCGTCAGAGTTGTCATTAGAATGTCATCTTGAGTCACATATGCCTGAAGTAATGAAGAATGGATCATTTTATAATTGCGAAGATCAATATTAGTTTGTTAGTGTGACAAACTTTAGGAGACTCTTGAAATTGGTATCAATCAAGCTAGGTCACACACACATATGTATGTATGTAGGCGCAAAGCTCAATGCAAGCTTCTTGGCCTAATTACAATGGTAGTAGTTCTAGATTTAACTATTGTATCTATATATCAAAAGAACGATAAAATTTTGAGGGATTATTATAATACCCTCAAATAGCTCCATATCATATCGGAAAGAAGATCGGTCTGAAAAGCTTATAACTCAAGTTCATCTGCTATCAACCAAAGCTATGTGTATTCGGTGTAGTAATCTAAGTTATTATTGAAATATTACTGTTATAAGTAAATCCAAAACCCTCTTCGGACCTTCAAACACTTTTTTATTAAGATAAAGTTAAAATTGATGAACTTTATTTTGAAGTTATATATATATATATATATATGTCATAAACTTTATATGGTGTAAAAAGGTTTTCAAAATTTTAAAAAAAAGGCCACGTTCCCCTAATCTCTATTAAGGTCTACTTCAGCTATCATCATTTCATGAATAGTCCTTTCATCCTCGAATATCCGTAATATGAACTTATGAGACTATTTTAGGATAACTGATATGAACTTGTGGGAGGTGTTTTATAATTATAAAAGGAAAGAATACCGAAATACAGGAAAAAAAAGAAAAAAAAAAAAGGAAAAATGTGTGCTTACAGAAGTCCCAAATGCTAGCGTCTGGCGGCCACCATTTACCAACACATGCCCAGATTGCGTTGTACCTGAGCCTAGTCTTCCTGTAAGTAGATATCAGCGGATGAGTCAGTATTAATTTGTTATCCAAAACCTTATGCTCCTACTTGCACGGGTCGGATTTTCTTGCCAAAGGATTCGATTTATTTTAGCCATTTTGCCACATAACGGTAGGCTCTTATAGATCACTTGACCAACCAACCAGCCTTGGTGTCGCTCAATAATACCATTTTAAATAATATTTTATGCTAAGTCAAAGACAAAAGTGGTAAGGTTTGTTTTGCCACAACGTTCAGCAACAAAGTCATATTTTATAGTCAAATATTCTTGCGATGAAAATTTTCTTTTGTTGCCTTAGAATATTTATCAGCGATCAATTATATTTCGTACGAACATATTTACTGCTGACTGATTATTTTGTTGTGATAAGTTTTATTTTTTTATCGAAGAAATAGAAAAAAGAAAGAAAAAAACCTGATCAGACTAAAAAAAGCAAAATATATGAAACTGTACAGCAAAATATATGATTCAGTAAAGAAGTTGAGGAACCTCAAATATATACCTCCAATGCTTTAATGGATTGATCGCTTCTCAAGTGGAAGAAAATGAGGTTTTATAGCCTAATGATTCGAGCTTAGAATGTCACCATTAGAACGTTACATCCAATAATATGAGCGGATCGACTGCGATAAAAGACTTGCATTGGCCAGTCAACTTGCGCTTTAACATTAACTTGGACTGGCTTAAAAAGGGTATTTGGTTGGTTGTAACTTGTAATATAATCTAAGATTATTATATTTGACTATTAGACATTCTAATATGAGTGGTCATATTTGAGTCTTGATACTTTAAGATTATCGTAAATCATAATTAATAAACTGATTTCTATCTAAAAGCTATATATTTGATGATATCACCAAGGTTTGGTAATTTACATTATTTTCTTGACTTTCATGTAAATATTTGTTAGTATTTAATTTAATATTTTATTTAATTTACAATTAATAATATTCAAATATTTAATATTAAAAAATAATATAAATAATATTAAAATTTTATATCTAAATAATCTATAATATATACTTAATATTATTTATATTACATGTTTAAATAATTTAATAATATAAATATAATATTTAAATAATATTATTTATATTAAAAATGTTATTTAATATCTAAATAATACAATATACATTAAATATTATAATATTTAATATATAATATTTTTAAAAATAATTTTACAAAGAATTCTTGCTTTTTACTAAAGCATTTTATTTTCTAGAAAAAAAATTAAAAGATAAAAAAAATTTATAGCATAATATAAAAATAGAACTTAAGAACATAGTAATATAATAAAGCTTACATCTAGTGAATCTACGCTAATACTACCAAGATAAATCAAAATGATAGCATTACATTTTCAGTAGTCTAATTATTATATGCAAAATTATCAGAAATATTCCTATAATATATATTATCATGAGCTAAACATTATTTAAGATTTATATTTTAGAACAAAAAATCTAATTCTATCTTTGAGAGCGTAGAAGAAAAGGTGCTGCAAGAAGTGTGTATAAAAATTGTTACAAAAAGAGTTTTTTTTTTTATTTTTCTAAAGCAGTACCCGAGGTACGAATCCAAAGGCAAGCCCTTAAAAAAGGGAAATCATAAAAAAAAAAAATTTCATGTTTTAATTGAACCAAAAAATTGAGATATAAATGAACTGCCTGGAGACTAACTGCTTTATTCTTTTCTATTTCCTCTTGAGTCCAAATATGTGGAAGGGATATTTTGGCTTTTCAAACCATCTTTTATGTTCTCCATGTCAATTTTTCTTCAGTAATTCTTTGCTAAACTTGTAATTTTTTTCCCCTTCCTTTGCTTTCTCTTGCCTCTTTATAAGTTAATATGAGTTTGTAACCACATCACTAACTCGTACCTGTGGCTCTTACCTTGTATCATCCTGATAATATTATTAACCAATCATTAGACTATAAAAGATAAGATTTTAGGAAACAAAATTCCAAAATCTACTAGGCACAACCAATAACCATAACATATAATTCTATAGTGATATTAATTTCAGCATCAGCTCAGCCATTGATGTGAGGTTACGGAGCTAAAAAAAAATGTAAGAAATCATTGGATTTATATGCAAAGGAAAAAAATGATAGTAAAATATTGTGCCTCTTGTAAAGAGAAAATATTGAACAAAATAGTTAGGATATGATTAAGAGTTGTTTCCATTGAATCTTTATTTACTTGCCTGAATTGGCTCTCTTATGTAGGTTGCTTCTTGCCGACACGAAAAATATTAATTAATTTTTTAAAAAAATAAAACTCATTACTTATAATAATTAAAAAGTCCTACTACTAATTTTCCACTCTCTCTTAAAGGTGGTGCTTTTCTTACCTGCCAAGGCATCAAGTAGCGTAGACTTCCCGCAGCCAGACGGACCCATGATGGCCAGCACCTCCCCTGGCTGGGCGTACCCGGTGAGCCCACTTAATATCACCTTCGAGTGAACCTTTCCGTTGGATCCCATCACCCACAAGTTCTCCCACGTTATGTATACCCCTTCCTCCTTCCCCCCAATCTCCACCTCGTGGCTCACCGGCCGGTCACCACCCCCTGCCATGGCGTTCCAACCCTCCCCCATTTCCACGTTTACTTCCAAAGAACTCATACCTTAGAGATAGATAGAGAGAGAGAGAGAGAGAGAGAGAGAGAGAGATTAATGTAGCTTGGTTGGTGTCGTCGCTTGGGCTGGAGGGGAGATTTATAGCCAAGAGAGAGACCAGGAACGAGAAGATCTCTGTCACTGTCTCCACGAAAATGGCGTTGATCGATTAGGGTACTTTGGCAGCCGATGGCGGAGATTTTCCGTGTCACCCTTCTCCACCGCTCCTGGCCTCATGTTTGTGACAACGAGAGCACAACGTGAACCACGAAATTGTGGATTCGGCGTTTACAGGGCAACGATGGCGACAAAATTTATGGCTAGAAGTTTCTCTTGATGGGAATATTTGGCTAGAAGTTTTACTGTTCTGCAACACTGTTATTGCACGTAAAATAACATGGACGACGTACATGGGATATGCGATGGTTAACTGTTCCTTGCTCCACGGCAATTTAATACGTTTAATTACATGCCATGGTCTAATGTGACCATCGTACATGAGATGTGCGATATATTAATGGCCTAACGCGTGTTTTTTCTTGCCACACCACAATTCAACATGTTTGAATCAAGCTAGTTGGATGAAAGGTACTTTGAACTAAATTATTGTAACAACTTTGATACTATTTGTAATACCTTAAGTTCACATGCTAGATCAACTAACCTATTAATGAGCTGAGTTCATGTGGTCCTAAAACTCAAGTCCAACTTATTTAGTAACAGAAGAAGTTGAGTTATAACTCTTCAAATTATATTTTTTTCTATTCAATGTAGGACTATTTTAGGGCATTACAATTTCTTTTCTTACTAGATGACATCCTCATCATACGCTATAAGCTAGCCAGAATTAATTCAAAGTGAGATCGATATTGCAGGAATAGCTCCACGCTATAGTGGAACTCTCTACCATTGTCTTATGAATAACCCTTTCTTCTATCTATCAACTTTTGCACAGCCAACTTGACCTTGATATTATTCGTAACGCTCCAAGTCCATCTCATGAGAATAAAACTTTCTATCTATCAACTTTTGTACACTTAAATCGGTTCTGATATCATTTATAATGCTCCAAGCCCATCTCATGAATAGCCCTTTTCTTCTGCCCATAAACTTCTATATGTCTGACTCAGTTTTGATATTATTTGTAATGTTCCAAGCCTACCTGTTACGCTAATTAACTCGTTAGCCATCTGAATCTATATGGTCTTAAGAACTTAAGTGCGAGTTAATTATTGGCAAGTAAACTTTTGGGGTGTTACAATAACTCTCATATGCTTTGACTATCTACGCCTCGATGTTCTCACGCCCAACTAAGGATCCGAATCCAAATTCAATCAAAATTAATCACAAACACATAAAACCTATCTGTAATATCTCTATATTTATATGGCATTAAGTTCAATCCACGCTGATACTATTTGTAACACCATAAGATTTTATTTTAAAAAGTTATTATTCAAATTCCTTGATCCTTTAGAGGTATGTAAGATCAACTTAGTATATCATTGATATGGAGTAAACACATGTTAGTATGGACTCTTATTATTACATTGCAGCTTTTGTCATTTGTAATTAAGTTTATTATCTTTGATATTAATGAACAGCTTAGTAATAACTAGGTAAGTTTTTGTTGTTGAGATCCCACCCTCAATAAATAGTAATAATTTTATTCTTTGTTACCATAAATAAGATTAAAAATAATGAAAATAATATAACTGTATAAATTTTTTAATCACAATGTTTTGCAAAATTATGTGATTACATCCAATCTAAGGCTCTTTTTTCCTACCCTTCTCAATTTTAAATCTTAGTTAGAAATGAGATATAATTATCAAAACCAAGATTACTTATAATGCCCTAAGACCACTTGCTAGTACAAATAATCTTTTAGGAGCTGGATCCATATGGCATTAAATACTCATCAGAATCTATCCTGTGCGAGATCATTTGTGCTTGCAGGAGTAGCTCTTTGTCATAGCGGGATTCTTTACCACTATGATATAATAAGTAGCCATTTTCTTTTTACCCACTAAATTCTACACACTGGCTTTGATACCATTTGTAACACCTCAAGTTTACCTACTAGCCCAATTAATCTATTAGTGGACTAGGTTCATGTAACACCCTAACTTGTTAGTAGGCTAAAATAAATTGGTCTAAAAAACTCGAGTCCAAGTTTTTAGTGGAAGGAGAACTTGAGTTATAAGGTATTCAGACTTTTTTTTTCTAGCCAACATGAGACTATTTTTGAAATTTTATAATTTATATGACCTTAAAAACTCAAGTGTAAGTTTATTAGTATCAAGTGAACTTGAGTTATAAGCTTTCAAACTTTTTTTTAATATCTTTCTCAACCGATGTGAGATTGTCCCTATATGATATATTTGTAAGTTAGCTAAAATCTACCGAGCAGAAACGTTTTGAGGTATACAATCTTTCCTTTTTATCATATGATCTTATAAGTTAGCCAAAATCCATCCCAAAATAAAATCATTTAGATCATTGCTGCCTATAGGGGTGGTTTCACACCATATGCTATAACAAGATTTTCTATCATCATTTTTTTGGTAGGCTTTTCTTTTTTCTTACTAAATTCAGTAGTACATCTAAATCAACTTTGATACTATTTATAATATTTTAAGTTCATATGCTAATCCAATTAATTAATCAGACCGAGTACACATAATAAAAAAAATTTAAAATACGAATTTATTAATAGCAAATGAACTTGAATTATAAACTTTTAATATTTTTTTTAATTGACATAGAACTGTTTGCTCACATCCATGCTAGAAACTTTGAGCCTTTTCTGTAAAGATTTATTTCTCCTCGAAATTATATCACAACCGCAAAGAGCACAAAAATCTTTGTCTAAATTTCTAAGAATATGCCAAAAATATAGAAAAAAAATTGCTGACAAACAAAACATTGAGGGTGACACACATCAACATACTTTCATGGTTACAAGAAAAGCAAACAACTTCACCCATGGATTTTCTTCGGATAGGTAACCAACCATTTCTCCAAGGTGGAGCCTACGCAGAGATCTTTCGATCCTGTGGCACATCAGTGATGTCCTCCCCTTGACATGATGTATCAAAGTAACGTTTTTTTATCACGGCCATTTCGTAAACAGTGGCAAAATTATTAGTTTTCGTTTCTTACGACCGAATCGGCACCCACGTGGCGCTGCACGAATGGCTTTCCGCATGCATTATTCACTTAATTGTCATGTATTTCACTCGTCTTGAATGAACACGTAGGTTGGAAAAATTGAGCAGATAATAGAGCCCAGCCTGCAACAGCCAACAAATACTTATCAGAGACTCGTTTCAACCATGTAATGCCAAATTATTCTAGACCTCTTGATAAAGGACTTGTCTTTTAGGAGACCCAGGATTTAAATCCTGACTATTGCTCAAAGTTATTATGTTTTTCTAAAATATGGTGGAACAAGTAATTTCTTTTGTATGAGTGTGAAATGCTACGATGATATATCTTCGTTATAAATTTAATAGGATATAGTTCGTGCCCCAACTATGTTACCTAAAAAAAGAAAAAAAGTCATAATAGTTATATTTAAAGTTGGAGTACGATTTTGATCATTTATAGCCTTAATCCGTTCGAAAGAAAATTTCTAAGTTGTAGAAGAAGTCATCTACATGCACACCATGTGCAAACCACATGGCATATTTTTTATGGCAGAAAAGTCTTTGTACATCGCTTTCGATGTAAATGATCTGCATCAAACTCGATGATTCATCCACATGCGGGCCTGTACCAGAAAGCTCGCTCGTGAGTCCCACACCGAAGGCGCCGGCATGAATTACCATGTTCGATGAAGTAGTGTATAAAGACTTTTTCATAAAAATTAAGCACTAAAAATTATTGATATGCGAACAACTCTTGACTGACCTTGTTGCTAAGATTCATAAAAAAATCTGCAGCATAATTGTTGCTCTTCAAACGTGTTATAGTTTGGAGAGTTAAGATGAAAAGCGAAAGCAAAAGATATAATTTTTATTTTTTACTACTAGAATCTAATAAAGTATCCCTGACATAGGTTACTGTTGGGGGGTAAAATCGTCATTGCATTAATATCCGTGCGAGGCGGCTAAGGCTGACCTCCTCCCTTTGCCTCTTCCGGGCTTCCGTAGCTCGGCCTCCTCCGGGCTTCCGTAGCTCGGCCCCCTCCGGGCTTCCGTAGCTCGATCGCCTCCGGGCTTCCGTAGCTCGGCCTCCTCCGGGCTTCCGTAGCTCGGCTCCTTCGAGCGATCCACAATCTAACATCTACCTCCATGGAACCTGACGCGGGAGAGCCCGAACCTACCTGAGCGGCATCCTAGACAAGGAATCATATCGGAACGTGGCCTAAAGCCTATCGTAACCGCCCCAGGCCTACTCAACCCGATCTCGAGACACCAGGGAGCTCTCCCAGCCGTCGATACAAAAACAAACAGGATACGGATCCTAACGGCCCCACAACGGCCTGATTCTGTCCGTCTCCGTATCATAACAACCTCCGGACCTTCCAGAAGGCGCTCACGATCTAGGTGGCTGTCTATAAATATCATAATCGCCGATTCCCTCAGGTACGCAACTCTGTATGCACACTGGCGCGTTTACACCCCTACTCTCACTCTCCTGCTCTCGCCGGTAGCTCGTCGGCGCTCCTGCCCTTTGGAGCCTCCGATTGGCCGCCCCCGGAGAGGTCTTCCGGAGAGATCCACCTCCTCACTGTCTGTTGATCGCCGATTTCTTCTTCACTGACTTGAGCGTCGGAGGGTCTTCGCGGAGGACCACCCCCAGCGTCCCTCCGCGTGTGGGCTTCTTTTGCAGGTCCGCCCCCCTCTTCCTGGAGATCGACCGCGCCCGAGTCGGAGGACGGATTTCAGCGGCAACAGATTGGCGCTAGAGGAAGGGCCTCAAGTCCCGTTAAAACTTGAAGAAAGGAGACAAGGATCCCGATCCGGAGAAGAACCTCTCTAATGGCCAACCAAAGAGAGCAACCTCTGATGCCCAAGATCAGGTCGCCTCCCAGAGGCCTGATCCGATTGGCGCCGCAGCGCCACAACCCCCACCTGTCGAGACTCCGTCGCTGCCTGCCATTCCGGTGACCCAGGACCAGTTCGCTACACTGGTCCAGCAAGTCCAGGCCCTTACCCATCTGGTACAGGAGCGCCTTGCGGCTCCTCCTGCTTCGCGTCCTCGAAAAGAAGCGGCGATTTCTTCTTCGCCGGAAACCTCCTCCTCTGATCCGTATGAATCAGCGGATCCCCCACATCGCCCCGGGGGGACAAACCGGTCCCTCGAATCGGTTATGATAGAGATCCTCCCAGATCTTGGCGAGCCCGCTCCCTCTCTCCGCGACGTCTCACCATGATTCGACGCCATCCTTGCGGTTCTCGCGCCCAGCCCTCCTCTAGCCGGTGAGGAGGAGATCCGCCGTCAGATCCAAGAGATGCGTCAGGAGCTGGACGCCGCCAAGCAGACCCATCTGCCCCAGCCCAAAGCAGAGTAGGGCATCCCTTTCTCTAAGGGAATCATGGAGGAAGTGATTCCCTCCCACGTTAAGCTGCCAACCATCGAGCCCTATCACGGCTCCACTGATCCGGACGACCATCTCAGTAGCTTCCGGTCAATAATGATGTTCCACGGAGCATCTGATGCGATCCTCTGCCGAGCCTTCCCATCCACCCTCAGAGGATCCGCCCGAACCTGGTTCAACGCCCTGAAACCGGGTTCCATTGATTCATTCGACGAGCTGAGCCACCTTTTTATTGGCCAGTTCGTCAGCAGCCGCCGCCATCGACGAAGATCCGACTCCCTCTCCGAAGTCAAGCAGAGAGAGGGGGAGTCCTTGAGAAACTACCTTGGCCGTTTCAACAAGGCCATGTTGGAGGTGGACCACCTTAATCATGAGGTGGCTATGTCCGCCCTGGCAGGGAGAGTTTCGAAGGAGAGCGACTTCTATCTGGCAATGGAGGTCAGCTACCCCCTATGCCTATCTGATATGATGGCCCTTGTGGACAAGTACGCTAGGGTCGAGGAGTCGCGGAGAGTGGCCCGCACTGAGCAAGCAAGAAAGAAGAAAGCCCAAAGTTCCCGACAGACACCGCCCTGTCCGTCGGCCAAGTCCGCCCCGCCGCCCAAGAGTCCCTCCGCTGCCGCCAAGGAATCGCTCCCGGAGTCCTCCCAGGCGGTTCGATCGCTACACTCCGCTGACTGTGCCCCGGGCGTAGATCCTCATGGAGATAGAGCGCCAACTTCCCCGGCCAGTACCTCTCCGAGGGAACCCGACTCGAAGGGATCCCGCTAAATACTGCCGCTACCATAGGGAGCATGGTCATGACACTGAAGAATGTTGGCAGCTGAAGAACGAAATCGAGAGACTGATCCGGCGGGGACGGCTGGACCAATTCAGGAGGGCGCCCGAGCCGCAGCAACAAGGAGGCGATCGCCAGCCCGAGCTCCCACAACTCCCTCCTCCACCAAATCCGCCTGTGGTTGGCCGTATCAACATGATTGAGGAGGCCGGCGGATCGAGCTCCAGGGGCGACGGTGATGCGCCGGTGCCAAAGAGGGCACGTGCGGGCGAACTTTCCTTTTCTGATGATGATCTTCTTGGGATACAGCTCCCCTACGATGACGCACTTGTTGTATCCCTTAACTTGAACAATTATGATGTAAGCCGAATCCTCGTCGATAGTGGAAGTTCGGTAAACGTTTTGTACCTCGGTGTGTTTGCCAGGATGAAATTGCTCATGGAAAACCTTCGAGCCGTAGATTCCACCCTGATGGGATTCACCGGCGATGTCATCATCCCGGAAGGAATCGTCACCCTGACGGTCCGCGCAGGAACCTGGCCCCTCGTAACCGTTGTACAGACCGACTTCCTGGTGACCGACCTCAGGTCCCCATATAACGCCATATTCGGCAGGCCCGGCTTGATGTCCCTTAAGGCAGTTGTCTCTATCCCACATCTGTCTATGAAGTTCCCCACCGAGCAAGGAATCGGAGTGGTTCGGGGAAGTCAGGCCATGGCTCGGCAATGTTTTGTCACGAGCCTTCAGTCCAGGATTCCCGAAGTCGACGGGCTAGACGCTCGTGAAGACTTCGCCGAACAGCGGGGAGAGCCGGCAGAAGAATTGGAGGAGGTACCATTGGACGAAGCTCGGTCCGACCGAACCATAAGGATCGGGTCGTTACTCAAAGGAGAGCCTCGGCACAGATTGATCAAGTTCCTCCAGAGCAATGCCAATATCTTCGCCTGGACCGCCTCCGACATGCCGGGAATCGACCCCGAGGTTCTCGTCCACCATCTCAATGTGGACGAGAGGCACAGGCCCGTCAAGCAGAAGAAAAGAAGCTTCGCCCCGGAGCGACAAAAAGCCATTGAAGAAGAGGTCGACAAACTCATAAAGGCCAACTTCATTCGGGAAGTGAATTACCCGAATTGGCTATCAAATGTCGTCATGGTGAAAAAGTCAAACGGCAAGTGGAGGATCTGCATCGACTTCACCGACCTCAACAAGGCCTGCCCAAAGATAGCTTCCCCCTCCCTCGGATCGATCAGCTCGTGGACGCCACCTCAGGCCACCAAATGCTATCATTCATGGACGCCTATTCCGGCTATAATCAGATCCGAATGGCCCCTGAAGATGAAGAAAAGACCGCCTTCATAACCGACCGAGGTACCTACTGTTACCGAGTCATGCCTTTCGGTCTTAAAAATGCAGGAGCGACCTATCAGCGGCTGGTCAACAAGGTGTTCAAGGAGCAAATCGGCCGGAACATGGAGGTATATGTGGACGACATGCTGGTCAAGAGCAAGGAGGCATCGCAGCACGTCGAGGATCTCTCGGAGAGCTTTGAAACGTTGCGCAAATATGGGATGAAACTCAACCCAACCAAATGCGCCTTCGGCATCAACTCGGGAAAGTTCCTCGGCTTCATGGTCTCCCAGCGAGGTATCGAAGCTAACCCCCAGAAGATTCAGGCCCTCCAACAAATGACGCCCCCAGTATCAATTAAAGAGGTCCAGCGCCTAACCGGGAGGATAGCGGCCCTTAACCACTTTGTGGCGCGGTCGGCCGAGAGATGCCTCCCCTTCTTCAAAACTCTCCGATCGGCCAAAAACTTCCAGTGGACTCCCGAGTGCCAGAAATCATTTCAAGAGCTCAAGAAGTACCTCGGCTCGCCTCCGCTTCTCAGTAGTCCAACCCCAGGAGAGACCCTATTCTTGTACCTGGCTGTTTCATAGAGCGCGGTTTGTTCGGTGCTAGTCAAAGAAGAAGGCAAGGTACAGAAGCCGATCTACTATGTGAGCAGGCTGCTCCATGACGCGGAGACGAGGTACAGCAGGATTGAAAAAATGGTGTTGGCCTTAGTCACGTCGGTCCGAAAGCTGTGACCGTATTTCCAAGCACATTCCGTGACAGTCCTGACTGACCAACCTATCAGGGCGGTGATCCATCGTCCGGAGACGTCGGGGAGGATGGCCAAATGGGCCGTCGAATTAAGCGAGCATGACATACACTTCCAGCCTCGCCCAGCCATCAAAGCTCAAGTGCTAGCCGACTTCCTCCTCGAGTGCACCATCCCGGAGGACGGTTCTACCCCAGACTCTCTGGAAGAGCCAAAGTCTGGAGCCCGGTGGCTCCTCCACGTCGACGGGTCGTCTAACGCACATTACTCCGACGCAGGTCTAGTTCTCACCAGTCCTGAGGGGATGGCCTTTGAGTATGGCGTCCGATTCTCCTTCCCGGCTTCCAACAACGAGGCCGAGTATGAAGCCCTGCTGGCCGGTCTCAGGATCGCTCGCAACCTTAAGTGGAAAAGCTCAGCGCCTTCACCGACTCTCAGCTAGTGGCCGGCCATGTTCGGGGAGAGTTTGAAGCTCGGGAGCCAAATATGATTCGGTATCTCCAGGAGGTGCGTAACTTGCTTCCTCATTTTTCTGAATTTGAAATTATTCAGATCCCCAGATCCAAGAATGCCCGTGCCGACCTACTCTCCCGACTGGCAACCACGGAATCAATGGATGCCGAGCAAAAATTCCACCTGGAGACCTTGGAAAAGCCGAGCATCATGGAAGCCGACCGAGTGATGCAAGTCAAAGCCGAACCATCCTGGTTCGACCCTATCCTCAGATACCTCAAAGAAGGGTCGCTTCCGCCCGACCGAAGAGAGGCTAGGAAGCTGAGGCTGCAGGCCACCCATTATGTAGTAATTGACAACCACTTTACAAGCGGTCTTTCTCCATGCCGCTGCTTAGATGCCTTGCCCGTCCGAAGCATATTACGCTCTGCGTGAGGTGCATGAAGGGATTTGCGGCAACCATCTGGGAAGCCGATCCCTATGTCACAAGGTACTGCGACAGGGCTACTACTGGCCGACCATGCAAAGAGACGTGGACGATTTAGTCCGAGCCTGCGACTCCTGCCAGAGACACGCAAACATCCAAAGACTCCCTTCCGCCGAGCTAGTCTCTATATCCTCCGCTTGGCCCTTCGCCAAGTGGGGGATGGACATCCTTGGTCCATTCCTGCTTGCGACGGGACAGCGGAAGTTCTTGCTTGTCGCCATTGACTACTTCACCAAATGGGTCGAAGCGGAAGCAGTCGCGCAGATCACCGAGGCACGGGCCAGAGACTTTGTGTGGAGATCCGTCATCTGCCGATTCGGCCTACCCCACACTATAATCACCGATAATGGCAAGCAGTTCGACAACTCCAAATTTCGTCAGTTCTGCGAGGAGCATGGAATCCGCCACCACCTTACCTCGGTCGGGCACCCACAAGCCAACGGAGCGGCCGAGGTAACCAACAGGACCCTCCTCCAGGGAATTAAAGCTCGCCTCTCCAGAGCCCGAGGCAGATGGGCCGACGAGCTACATCATGTCTTGTGGGCCTACCGAACTACCCGAGAATCCCAACCGGCGAGACTCCATTCCGAATGGCTTTTGGCACAGAGGCTATCATCCCTGTGGAAATAGGCCTCCATCATTGCGGGTGGAGAGCTACTCAGAGGAAGCAAGCAACGAACAACTCCGCACCAACCTCGACCTGATAGAGGAGGTCAGAGAGAAGGCCCGAATCAGGACGGCTGCTTATCAACAGAGGGTGGCTCGGTACCATGCCTCCCGGGTCAAAGGGAAAGCCTTCCTACCCGGCGACCTTGTCCTCCGGAAAGCTTCTGTATCCAAACCGCTGGAGCAAGGCAAACTGGCGCCAAACTGGGAAGGCCCATATCAAATAACGGAGATTATTGGACCAGGAACCTATAAGCTGCAGGATTTGGATGGGAAGTCCATTCCCCGAACTTGGAACGCGGACAACCTTCGTAAATATTATCAATAGGGTATGTCCTCTCCAAACAATCCCCATACACCTCATTGCATATTCCTGCTTAGCTGTTTCCTCAAAACCTGTTGCGTGAGTCATTATGCACTATATGGCTATAAATTGCAAAAAGAGACAGATACTGCTTACCAATCCTCGGCACAACCGAGCTGTCTGTTTGAACAGGAATCTCCGAACCTTGGCAGGGCCAAGTAAAATATTTCTTCGAACCTCGGCAGGGCCGAGCAACAAGTCTCCGAACCTTGGCAGGGCCAAGTAAAATATTTCTCCGAACCTCGGCAGGGCCGAGCAACAAGTCTCCGAACCTTGGCAGGGCCAAGTAAAATATTTCTCCGAACCTCGGCAGGGCCGAGCAACAAATCTCCAAACCTTGGCAGGGCCAAGTAAAATATTTCTCCGAACCTCGGCAGGGCCGAGCAACAAGTCTCCGAACCTTGGCAGGGCCAAGTAAAATATTTCTCTGAACCTCGGCAGGGCCGAGCAACAAGTCTCCGAACCTTGGCAGGGCCAAGTAAAATATTTCTCCGAACCTCGGCAGGGCCGAGCAACAAATCTCCGAACCTTGGCAGGGCCAAGTAAAATATTTCTCCGAACCTCGGCAGGGCCGAGCAACAAATCTCCGAACCTTGGCAGGGCCAAGTAAAATATTTCTCCGAACCTCGGCAGGGCCGACAACAAATCTCTGAACCTGGCAGGGCCAAGTAAAATATTTCTCCGAACCTCGACAGGGCCGAGCAACAAGTCTCCGAACCTTGGCAGGGCCAAGTAAAATATTTCTCCGAACCTCGGCAGGGCCGAGCAACAAGTCTCCGAACCTTGGCAGGGCCAAGTAAAATATTTCTCCGAACCTCGGCAGGGCCGAGCAACAAATCTCCGAACCTTGGCAGGGCCAAGTAAAATATTTCTCCGAACCTCGGCAGGGCCGAGCAACAAATCTCCGAACCTTGGCAGGGCCAAGTAAAATATTTCTCCGAACCTCGGTGGGGCCGAGCGATGAATCCCCCGAGCCATGACAAGGCAAGGTAAAAATCATCGGGCTAAAACCCCAGCAAAAAAGTCTAAACCTACGAGCCTCGACAAAGCCGAACGGCCCCCAAATAGTCCCCGAAGGACTTCGCCAGGTTAAAAACGAGCGCGTTGAGAAAAAAACCGTCGACGCGCAAAAAGAAGCCACCATTGGCAAACCCACTCTCGAGGCCATCGAGCCCCACGTAGTCGGCCAAAGGCCCCAGGCAGAGTTAGACGATTTCCCTCTCTGCCACTGGAAATCTTTTGGGTAACGCCCCTATAACTCATCATTCAAAGAACCTACATCAGCGCGCAAAAAATGACGGGGCCGCGCCGACCCCCTGATTCGTTACACGAGTGAAGGCCATAAGCTCTTAAGAAGAGGGACATCAAAAAAGTGGGACCCAACTTTCATTCATAAAGAGGACTACAAAGGGACTGCAAAAAGCAAAAACAAGAACGGGCAGAGGCCCTGGAGTCAGTCACCCCCAGAGGCCAGTAACTCCTCCAGGCGTCCCGTCAGGTCAGCCACCTGCTGACGAAGGGACATGATTTCCTCCCTCTGCCGGTCTATCAACCGGCGTGAGGCCTCCGCCTCCCTGACAGAAACGTCCAAGAATTCTTCGGCAGTCCTCGCAAGCTGCTCATTGCTCGCAAAGCCCGACGCGAGGCTCAGCCCATCGACAGTTACGGAGGTGCACCTCCCCTCCGAACGTGGCGAGCTGCTAAGTGAGGAATGCGAGTCACTTGACGATCGCGCTGGAGAGGCCATTCCTTTTCGGAGCTCAAACCGAGGGATGGCCAAAACCAATCCCCCTTGGTCATATTTATACCGCCAGGCAGGTATCCCGATCGGCCGCGCCGTAAACGCCGACCCATGAGAGTTTGCCACGTGTCACCATTCTAATGCGTAAGGAATCCAAAGAGTCGCGCCCTATCCCGAGTAAGATCGATAAGCACGAGCGGATTGTTCGGGAGTTCCCAAGGCGAACATTTTCCGATCGCCCCACACATTAAATGCATTCGACGCTTCCCCAGGCTGCTTAATACGCCCCTCTTCCTCGAAAACGTGGAAGTCCGCCGCTCGGCCGATACTTGCCCCCTCGGAAAGAGCAGCGTCGCCAATAAAGGCGTGACAATACGCCGCCCGTTCCGCTCGGGCGCCCCCTTTATCAAGCGCCACGTGGACCTAACGCTGCGACCTGCAATGGCGGCTGAATCGCTCCCTTCAGCTACAAAATCCTCTGAACCTCGGTGTGGCCGAACTACAAAGTTCTCCGAACCTCGGCAGGGCCGAGCTACAAAATTCTCCGAACCTTGGCAGGGCCGAGTAAAATGTTCTCCGAACCTTGACAGGCCAAGTAAAACGTTCTCCGAACCTTGGCAGGGCCGAGCTACAAAATTCTCCGAACCTTGGCAGGGCCAAGTAAAACGTTCTCCGAACCTCGGCAGGGCCGAGCTACAAAATTTTCCGAACCTCGGCAGGGCCGAGCTACAAAATCCTCCGAACCTCGGTGGGCCGAACTACAAAGTTCTCCAAACCTCGGCAGGACCGAGCTACGAAATTCTTCGAACCTTGGCAGGGCCAAGTAAAATGTTCCCGAAACTCGACTATCCCGAGTGACTGGTCCCTGAACCATGACGAGAAGGGGTGCGAATTCCCTGAGCTTCGGCCAAGACCGACCTACGATAAATCGGGCTCTAGGAAAAGCGAAGCGCAAAAACACCAAGTTTCCGACCAGAGTAAGGGGCGTGTTTCCCCGAATGATCTACGAATCGCCGAATACGAACCTCGATTAGTTCGGGTGGCGTGGGATCCTCGTCTAAGGACGAACGGAACGCTTTTGCACCCCACAAACAACAATAGGCTCGGCACAAGAAAAGATAGAGGTCAAAAAACAGAACATAACTCTCTTTATTGCCGATCATGATCAATTACAAATGCCTCACAGGCGTTACAAGAGCATTGAAATGCATAAAATAAAGCAAATACAAAACTCGGCAACTAGACAGTCGTGATCGCATCCGATTGGTTAGGGCCGATAATTGCCCATCGACACGACCAATAGTTGCGACTGGCTTCAAGTGGTGGCGATATCTCGGCGACCCAACCGAGATATCTGGATGGCCATCCCAGACCACCCAACTGGGGGTCGGCGAGCTGCCAGCGGACCTTGGCCACCCTCCCCTGTGCCGCCGCGCCCCGCCGAATCTCAAGGACATGGAGTCGGCGAACGGGCGCTTCCACCCCCCTCCCGTGATAAAGGATTCCCCAAGCGGCTGAGCCCGGAATCCAAACCAGCGAAGGAGGCAAAATACACACAACCCATGGGAGGCCCGCGTGCACTTCCGACCCTGCGTCTCCGAGCAGGAGCCGCAGAGATCGCACAGGAAGCGCATATGTGCGCTCTCCATATGATCTCTGCGCCCCCCATGTGCGCTCTCCATGTGATCTCCGGGACTCATCCCCTAAGGATGAGCCATCCTTCAGCTGCTCCCCGGTCGCCCCAGCTATCCGGCGGCAAGGAGCCCATGAAAGGAAAAGTCGATCCTCCCACTCGTAGCAACAGAGAAATGAGCATGATAAAGCTCTAACGAGAAAGAAACTTTGGGGATAACCAGATGAGACCCCCTTTTCCTTTTTATAGGCGGAAATGGACCGGGAAAAGCTACCCAGACTGCGCGTCCCGAGATTTAAACTTCCAAGCAGTACCTCCACGTGGTCTCTCAAGATTGGCGCCCCACTGCGCGCCAAACCCACCGCCTGAACCAGGACGTGTACGAAGATCCCTCCTGATCCCGAATCACGGCCAGTAAATGCAGGAAATCGTCCGCTGACGCTTCGAAAACCGGGGCTCAGAAAATCGTCCTTCGAAAAGTACTGTCCAATATGGACGGTTGCGTGCGCATCACGCAAAGGACCTGCATGGGAAAAGAGCACCTTCCGGAAAGCTCTGATGCAGCTTTATGCCCCCACTGTGCCGTATCACCGTTTCTAGTAAAGTAAAAACCGAATTGCCTGCGGACAGCAGGGCGCTGGCAGGATGGCAGGAAGCGAAAACCTATTTTATCGGCCCCAGCCGACTATTTTATCCGTCGGCCCTAGCCGACCCATTTTGCCTGTCGGCCCAGCCGACCCATTTTGCCTGTCGGCCCCAGCCGACCTATTTTGTCTGTCGGCCCCAGCCGACCTATTTTGTCTGTCGGCCCCAGCCGACCTATTTTGTCTGTCGGCCCTAGCCGACCTATTTGTCTGTCGGCCCAGCCGACCTATTTTATCCGTCGGCCCCAGCCGACCTATTTCGCCTGTCGGCCCTTTCGGCCCTAGCCGACCCACTTTGTTCGTCGGTCCAAACCGACCTATTTTGCCTATCGGCCCGAGCCAATTTTTCTGGTCTCGAATCAAAGGTGGCCCAAGGGTATCAGCGAGCCATGGGCCACTCACCATTGAGGCAAGGCTAAGCAACAGCGAGGTCACGCAAGAAAAACGCTCAGATAAAAAACAGAAATTCCTTTGCTACGAAACGTCAAACAAATGTCTAAAAGGGCAGATACAAGAGCGGCTCCTAAGAACCAGGAGCCCCACCGGCTTTGGGAATACCCTCAGTCACCTGCAGGAGCACGGCTAGGCTCGCCCTTCTCTGATATTTTCGCCCCCTCTGTGGCAGTTTGCGACCGTCCCTCGGAGGCTACGGCTTCGCTGGGACCAGGGGCGCCGCCAGGCTCGGCGTCAGAAACATCGACATATTCATCTTCGTCTTCTTCTTCGGACTCGCCGTCTTCGGAATCTTCAGCGCTCAGGAAAGAAAGGTCCCATTCCGGGTGCTCACTAAGAATCCGCTGTTTGCACTCTTCCATCCCATGATGGAAGGCGTCAACGCTATAGCGTCTTGCCTCCCCTGAGTATGGCGTGCTGCGTTTGGCCTCGCGTCTGCTTCTCGCCTCGATCACTTGGGCCTTCAGGAATGACATTTTGCTCCTCAAGCTCGCTAACCCGTGTCTCGAGCTCCGAGCTCCTACTGCGAGCGGACGCGAGCTCACCTTGGAGAGCCCGAACCTCCGACCCATCTTCGCCATCTGGAAAATCCAAAATCAATCGGCACTGCAGAACCCAGTAGAAAAACAAAAAGGGGAAAAATAAGAGCATACCTCCCCCTCTCGCTGGCCAACCTTTTGGCCAGCTCCTCGCCTCACTCCGGGCTCTCGTCCTGTCAGCGCCGACCAGCTCGACCCTCTCTTGCAGGGCTGATCTTCGCTGTCTGGCCTTCAATCTCCCTCCGAGCTTGCGATAACTCGTCGCTCACCCGAGTATCGTTCCCTTGATGCCACCTAGCGCCCTCCTTCAAATGGGCAATTTCACCATCACGCCGTTTCAATTTCTCCTCCATTTCGCCGAGCATTCTCCCAGGCGCTTCTTTCATCGTCGGCCTCTCTCCCAGCCGGCTCATACTCTCGCCGTGTTCCCGCCGCATCGCCGCCACCTCCGCGGAGTGTTTGATTTAATCTGGCCAACTCCAAGCACGCATCGTCGTTCTTCGCCAGGAGTCCCTGTAACTCCTCCACCCTGCGCTTCTGCTTGGACACCTCGTCCACGGCCTGATGTGCCGCCCTTGCCGCCTTCGAGTTCCTATCCATCGTGTCCATGAGCTCTTCGAACTGCTCAGACACCTTCAGCCGCGACTGGAGCTCGACATTCTCCCTCCGGGCCTGGACACTGGCCCCCGTCGCCAAACTCAAGCGCCAGCAAATCGCCCGGGAAAGCAAAACACTCTGCAAAGGCAAAAATTGAATAAGAGCCCACGTGGGATCCATCGAGAAACATCTATCGCACAAGAAAAATGACTCACCCGCGAGCGTAGTCCCGGGTCATCCTCATCAAAGTCGTGTTATCAATATCGGGAAGGAGATGGATACTTTCAGCTACACCTTGCTGCCCGAACGCAGCATCGACCAACCCCAGGTCGGCAAACTTGTCCGCCGAGGGATCCGCACCCGGATACAGGGCCGACCTTATCATGGCGAAAACGCCTCCTCAATACTAGCTCCGAGCTGCCTGACCAACCCCGCCTGAGGGACCGGCCTGGGCGGCCCCGCCTGAGAGGCCTTCAACCTCCCAGCCTCCTCCGTCAAGGCCCTGGCTTGGGTTCCTTCAGATAGCTCGGCCAGCCCAAGCGCCAGCCTCCCCAAAATCTTCTTCGAGGGAGCCCCGATCGGGGACCCCCCTTGTGCGTCCCCTCCACGCCCCTTCCTTGATGCCACCATTTCTCCACCGTCCGAGATCCACCACCTGCGTCTCCTCCGCAGGCTCCCCCGAAGTCTCGGTCTGGCCCGCCTGCCCGACCCCTCTGCAGGGAGAGCTCCCCGAACTCCTCCGCTGCGGCTGTCTCCTCCCCCTCTCCCGCTGGAGCCAGTGGTAATCCCGCGGGGACAATGGCCCCTCTGCTACGGCCGCCTCCGTGGACCGCCGCAGTTTCCTCTTTCAAGGGGGACGCGGTCGGACGAGCCAGCGGAGCTTCATCCGAACTGTCTGAAATCTCCAACACGAAAGGGTCGGTGCCGTAACCTCCCCCGGATCCTCCTTCGCCCCGGCGCCTCTGTAGGACTGCTCCAGCGCCCGGCGGGCTCCGCGGATGTATGAGCCCTTTTTTCGGGCCGGCCGCTGTCCGCGCCGCTACCTTCCCCTGGGCGCTTCCCTCTCTTCCTCTTGGAGAGGCTCGACAATGCCGACCTTGCGGCTGCCACATCAAAGCACACATACTCAGAATCAAGCACACTAATCGAAAAAGATACACGGCACGAAAGGACTCACCTTGCGGATCCAAGGGGCTGAGCCCGGCTGCGAAGAGGGCCCCCTCCGATAACAGGTCATTAGCCGAAAACACCTGTCCATTACGAAGGACATCCAGGTCCCTCTCCTCCTGCGCCGATAAGGCCGGATGCGTCTCCGCATCCCTCGCAACTTCCCCCATCGTCCGAGGGAAATCGGAACCGACGTTCCCCTCCGCAATCACAAACCGGCTCTTCCACCCCTTGATGGAAGAGGGCTTATCCGCGATGACGTTAAAAGATCTCCGGGGCCCGATGGAGGTCCACTCCGATTTCCTCCCGGGAGTCAGGTGGTAACAGGTGCAAAAAGGGGGAGAGTGGCAACGATCCGAATCTGGTGACACATCGAGATGAACCCGATGATATTCCGCCAACTGTTTGGAGCCACCATCGACGGGCAGATGTTGTAGTGGGTCATGATCTCCTTCACCAAGGGATGGAGAGGAAAACGAAGACCCGCCTTAAAACTATCCTCATAGATGAAGACCCCGGACTCTAAATCTCGAGTAACCCTATCTTCGGGTTCCGGCACCCGTAAACGACATCCAAGGGCAAGCCATACCGTTGGTGAATCCTCCCCAAGTCCTCAGCAACGATTCGAGGCCACATCGTCAGGGCTCATCGCCATTGAAAGAGGTACCAAACGAAAGCAATGAGCGTCGGAGAAGATGAAAGACCAAACCCTTTTTGAAAACAAAACGAGAAGACGCCAAGCGCACATGCACAATATATGTGTATATATATGCGGCCATCACTTCGCTTCTCCGCCAAGGAACCGCCCTGAAAAGGCGGGGCGTCTCATTCGAGGCGTCCGGAATCGCCTCGACAACCACCCGATCGATCGGGATTCGAGACGTGGCGCAATCTAACCGTCGCTAGTGGAGGAGCCTTAGCCCCGAAGGTACGATGACCCTATCGCATTAATTAGGGCATCATTGCGAACTGTTAAACCAAGACGTCCCATCCAGACGCGCCACTTGAACTTATACTCCCTACGCCCGAACCTACGCTTCGAACTAGGGAGTGGAGGGCATGTGTTGGGGGTAAAATCGTCATTGCATTGATATCCGTGCGAGGCGGCTAAGGCTGACCTCCTCCCTTTGCCTCTTCCGAGCTTCCGTAGCTCGGCCTCCTCCGGGCTTCCGTAGCTCGGCCCCCTCCGGGCTTCCGTAGCTCGGCCCCCTCCGGGCTTCCGTAGCTCGGCCTCCTCTGGGCTTCCGTAGCTCGGCCTCCTCCGGGCTTCCGTAGCTCGGCTTCTTCGAGCGATCCACAACCTAACATCTACCTCCGCGGAACCTGAAGCGGGAGAGCCCGAACCTACCTGAGCGGCATCCTAGACAAGGAATCATATCGGAACGTGGCCTAAAGCCTATCGTAACCGCCCCAGGCCTACTCAACCCGATCTCGAGACACCAGGGAGCTCTCCCAGCCGTCGATCCAAAACAAACAGGATACGGATCCTAACGGCCCCACAACGGCCTGATTCTGTCCGTCTCCGTATCATAACAACCTCCGGACCTTCCAGAAGGCGCTCAAGTCCAGGTGGCAGTCTATAAATATCATAATCAGATTCCCTCAGGTACGCAACTCTTTACGCACACTCACGCGTCACCCCACTCTCACTCTCCTGCTCTCGTCGGTAGCTCGTCGGCGCTCTTGCCCTTTGGAGCCTCCGATTGGCCGCCCCCGGAGAGGTCTCCCGGAGAGATCCACCTCCTCACTGTCTGGTTGATCGCCGATTTCTTCTCCACTGACTTGAGCGTCGGAGGGTCTTCCGCGGAGGACCACCCCCAGCGTCCCTCCGCGTGTGGGCTTCTTTTGCAGGTCCGTCCCCCTCTTCCTGGAGATCGACCGCGCCCGAGTCGGAGGACGGATTTCAGCGGCAATAGTTACAATTTATGAATCATGAAAAATTAATCAAAGTAAAGGACTTAAAGCCTTTCTTTTTAAATTTTTTATTATTTTATTCTATTTAAGAGCATTGAATGAAGCTTGTTAGAGGGCTTTCTTCCTTTTTCTCTGTTCAGATCTATCAAGATTTAGTGCATCCTTATTTGGTGGATTTTAATATACTTGAACTCTCCACCATTATCTCACATGCACAAGGTTGCATGCACACGTGCGAACTTGCATCTCAAACGAGGTCAGGGGTTCAAATATAAGTTACGCTAGCCTTCATATCTTCAACACCTGTCGACCTCCTATCCTAATAATGAAATGAAAAATGTGTCCCTTACGGTGAGAAGAATGGACGAAGTTCTATCACAAACTAGTTGGAGCAATGAGTTTGTTGCACGTCTGGACCATGACGAACTCGCTAACACAGTTCTTCAATGCGTCCGAATTTTATTAGAGGAGCAAATCAATTGTGAGAGAATTTTTGGGTAGATACTTTATCTCTCTTTTTCTTATTCCGGAATTAGAGCTATCAAATGGGCCAGCTTTTTATTGTTGTCAAAGGAACATACTTTGTGCATCGTGCGCGGTACAGAACGCACAAATGACATGCACGAAAGGCTCAGCATATAGCAGGCTTCGATCCATAAAAAATTAATTTTTGCTAGGTCCCTCGTGCATGCGAATGAATCACCGTGTATGGTGCATAAGGCATTTTTCCTTATCAAATATCACAACCATGCTAATACAAATTGTGACTAAGAATGCCAATTTTCTCTAAGCCCATCAATATCCACCTGCTTCACTTTATTTGGAGCAGGTATTAAAATAAAAAGATAGACGTAAAGATATTTTCATCCTACCCTCTCCATATCCCTTATAGCCTCCCTTGTCTCGCCGCATCATGGAGGAGCCCATCTCTACCAGGTTCCGCCTTCCTCAACTAGATCCATACGACGGGACCACGGACCCCCTGGACCATTTGGAGAGCTATAAGGTGCTCATGCAAGTCAGGGGGCCACTGATTCACTTATGTGCATTGCTTTCTGGCTACTCTGAAGAAGGCTGCTCGAGCTTGGTACTCTCGTCTGCCGCCACGAAGCATCGACTCCTTTCGACAGTTGGAGAGGGCTTTCCTGGCCCATTTTGACGCTTGCCGGAAGATCCCGAGGGTGGCGGATAGTCTCTTTGCCGTTCAGCAGAAGAGTGGTGAGCCTTTGCGGGATTATGTTGCCCGGTTCAAAGAAGCAGCCCTGGAGGTCTACAACCTGGAAGACTCGGTGGCTACTCTGGCTTTGAAGCGGGGGCTGCGCCCTTCTCGCTTCGCATATCCCCTTGAAAAGAAGCCACCGGGCTCTTACTCCGAACTTCTGATCCGGGCCCAGAAATATATCCGGGCAGACGAGGCCGACTTTTCCCGATGCAAAGCTGGCGGGAGTGCCCCCAGGAAGCCGACCCAGCCGGAGCCTGCAGAAGTCCGCCCCAGGAGGCCCGAGCCTCCTCGTCGGCCAGACAACCATCCTCGACCCTCTGCACCGAGACGGACCTTACACCCCATTGCTCACCCTAATATCTCATATCCTGCTCGAGATTGAAAGGGAGTCATATCTGCAGCGCCCTCCTCCCATCAACCCGAAGATCCCCCGGAACAAGAACCTCTACTACCGCTACCACCGGGACCATGGCCACGACACCGACGATTGCCGTCAGCTGAAGAAAGCTATTGAAGACCTTATTCAGCGGGGCCACCTGGGAAAGTTTGTCCGGAGGAGTAACCCGGGAGCTCCCGGCCCGTCAGCGCCCATACCACCGGTGATCGACAATGCCCCGACGGAGAAGACGGTGGCAATGATTTTCTAGGGGGCAGGAGGCTCGTCGAAGAAACTAAGGGGGAGGGGGGAGCTGAACTGTAATTCCTTTTTTCGAAAAGGATTTGGACGAGGTTGTAAATAAGGATGATGATAGCGTCGTCGTATCCATGACGATCGCTAAGCACCCTATAAAAAGAATCTTAGTTGACAGTGGGAGCTCCGTAGATGTTTTAAACTACGATGCCTTTGTTCGTATGAACTTGTCGCATGATCTGCTTCGACCTGTCGCCACGCCTTTGATGGGGTTCACAGGAGATTCTGTGAAGGTTGAGGGGGAAATCACTCTCCCCGTAACGGCTGGTACGGCTCCGTGCCAAAGCACTGTTCTCATAAAGTTTTTGGTGGTTCGTGTGCCCCTTGCATACAATGCGATCCTCGGGAGGCCTGGGCTCAACCTCTTGGATGCCATCATATCCACCAAGCGGCTCCTCGTGAGGTTTCCAACCAACAGAGGGGTTGGCGAGATGCGAGGAGAGCAGGGTCTACCGGCACTTTGCTATCACTTGGCCCCTAGCCCTCAAGAGATGGCACCTGCACCGGCACCTGAGGCGCTTGACCCGCGAGACTTGGAAAAGAGGGGGGAGCCAGCCGAGCGGCTGCTCACTTTCCCCCTCGGGGAGGACTCCGCGCGGATGGTCCGGGTTGGAGCCTTACTTCCGAAGGAAGCTCGTGACCGACTCCTTACCTTCCTGCTGGTCAATGCGGACGTCTTTGCATGGTCAGCATCCGACATGCAGGGGATTCCGAAGGAGGTAATTACACACCAGCTCAACATCCGACCGGGGTGCCGGCCCATCAGGCAGAAGAAAAGGAGTTTTGCCCCTGACCGATAGAAGGCCGTTGATGAGGAGGTGCGGAAGCTGCTGGCGGCTGGCCACATCTGCGAGGTGCATTACCCGGACTGGCTAGCGAACGTCGTAATGGTTCGCAAGGCCAGCGGAAGCTGGAGGATGTGCATGGATTTCACCGACCTCAACAAGGCGTGCCCCAAGGACAGCTTCCCGCTGCCCCGAATCGATCAGCTGGTGGATGCCACCTCCGGGCATGAGACTCTCAGCTTCATGGATGCGTTCTCAGGGTATAACCAAATCAAGATGAGCCCGGCGGATGAAGAAGCAACTTCCTTTATCACAGAGAAGGGGATTTATTGCTACAGGGTGATGCCTTTTGGATTGAAAAATGCCGGGGCCACTTATCAAAGATTAATGAACAAGGTCTTCGAGGACCAGCTAGGGCGTAACATGGAGGTTTATGTAGATGACATGCTGACCAAGAGCACCAGTGCGGCGGACCATGTAGCTGACCTCGAGGAGACTTTCAACAACTTGTGTCGTATCGGATGAAGCTCAACCCCCACAAATGCGCCTTTGGGGTAGCAGCAGGTAAGTTCATAGGTTTTATGGTGACCCAGCGAGGGATTGAAGCCAACCCCGACAAGATTAGGGCTATCCTGGAGATGAGGCCCCCAGCCAATAAGAAGGAAGTGCAGCGCCTAACAGGGAGGGTGGCAGCCTTGAGTCGTTTCATGTCAAGATCGGTAGAAAGGTGCCTGCCCTTCTTTAAGGCGTTGCACAAGGTCAACGGCTTTGAATGGACAAAGGAGTGTCAGGGCTCCTTTGAGGAGTTGAAGCAATTTCTCTTCACTCCTCCGCAGTTGTCCAAGCCTGAGAATGGGGAGGAGCTCTTTTTGTATCTAGCCGCTTCCCCCGAGGCTGTTAGCTCCGTACTCGTGCGCATGGATGCCGACGGGGCCCAGAAGCCAATCTATTACACTAGCAAAGTACTCCATGATGCTGAAACCAGATATTCGAGAACCGAGAAGATTATCTTTGCCTTGGTGGTCTCTACTCAGCGCCTCCGGCCTTACTTCCAAGCCCATTCCATCGTGGTGCTTACGGACCAGCCCCTTCGAGCCATCTTGTCTCGCCCCGACACCTCCGGTCGGTTGGCTAAGTGGGCCATTAAGCTAAGTGAGTTTGACCTGTCCATCAGGCCAAGGTCAGCCATGAAGTCTCAGGTGCTGGCAGATTTTCTGGTCGAGTGTTCCTGGACCGGGAGGGATATGGAGGGGGTGCGGCCTGAGGAGTGTGCGGACTCTCCCTCATCTGAGGAGGCGGGGACTAGATCCTGCATGTGGATGGAGTGGCAAACTCTCAAGGAAGCGGAGCCGGACTCATTCTCGCGAGCCCAGAGGGAGACGTAGTGGAGTACACTCTCAGATTCCAGTTCCCAGCAACTAATAATCAGGCGGAGTACGAAGCCTTGCTAGCAGGGATGAGGTTAGCCGAGGGGCTAGGTGCCGAGCGTTTGAGGGCCTACACGGACTCTCAACTTGTTTCTGGACAGATTTTCGGGGAGTACGAAGCCAGGGACCCAACCATGTCCCGATACTTGAGCAAGGTGCAGTCCCAGGCATCTCATTTCTCTTACTTCCGCGTCAGCTATATCCCCATAGCGGAGAATGCTAGGGCCGATGCACTGTCCCGTCTGGCCACTTCGGTCGACGGGACGTTGGGAAGGACATATGTGGAACACCTACAAGTCCCGAGCACCGAGGCCGCGGATGAAGCACTGCTGGTGGAGAAAGAGCCCTCCTGGATGGATGCCTACATCCGGTATTTGACTGACGGTACCCTCTCGGAGAACCCCGCTGAGGTCAAGCTGCTCAGGCGGAGGGCCCCGAGATTCTTGATGATGAACGGGAGGCTTTATAGGAGATCCTTCTCATACCCAGTTCTCAGGTGTGTGGGGCCGGCCGAATCAGATTACATCCTCAGAGAGATCCACGAAGGTATATGCGGGAGTCACCTGGGGGGCAGAGCCCTAGCCTACAAGGCCCTACGCCAAGGATACTTCTGGCTGACGATGAAGGAGGACGCGGCTGAGCTTGTTAAGAAATGTGATAGCTGTCAACGTCACGCTAATATCCAGCGACAGCCGACGTCTCACCTGACCCCCTTGGTGGCACCTTGGCCCTTCGCCCAGTGGGGCATGGATATCCTGGGACCATTTCCCCCGGCCTCCGGACAGCGAAAGTTCCTCTTGGTAGCGGTGGATCACTTCACCAAGTGGGTTGAAGCCGAGGCCTTGGCCAAGATTATCGAAAGCAAAGTGATATCCTTCTTCTGGAAGTCCATCATATGTCGGTTTGGACTGCCGCACACATTAGTCACTGATAACGGCCGGCAATTTGACAATGCGCCCTTCCGGGAGTTCTGCTATGAGCTGAGTATCCATCAGAGGTTCACTTCTATCGGGCATCCTCAAACCAACGGGGAAGCCGAGGTGACTAATCGGATCATTCTCCAGGGGCTGAGATCTCGGCTAGATGGCTGCAAGGGGCGATGGGTGAAGGAGCTCCCCAACGTGCTATGGGCCTACCACACAACGCCGCGAGCCCCCACCGGTGAAACGCCGTTCAGCTTAGTCTTTGGCTCTGAAGCTGTTATTCCGGTAGAGGTTGGTGCACCAAGCCCTCGGGTGGAAGCATACAACGAGGAAGGTAACCCTGACCAACTGCGAGCCAACCTTGACCTGGTGGAGGAGGTGCGAGACCGGGCGCGACTTTGAATGGCGGCCTACCGACAGTGGGCCGCAAAGTACTACAACGCTCGTGTGCACCCCCGGACGTTCCTGCCAGGAGATCTGGTTCTTCGACGGGCTAAGGTCTCGAAGCCAGCTGAGGGAGGCAAGCTAGCCCCAAATTGGGAGTGGCCTTACCAGATCGCCGAAACACTCCGCCAAGGAGCTTATAAAATTGAAGAACTTGATGGGATGCCACTCCCAAGAACATGGAATGCAGATAACCTTCGTCGGTATTATCAGTAATGTATTCCTCCTCTCATGTCAAGTATCACCCCTGTATTCACTTGGATTTCCATCCCTCATTCAATATTAACGGGATTCAATGTTAGCTACTGAAATCTTTTCACAGAAAAGCCCTGCACCAGCCAGGCATAAAGCCCAGTGTACCACTGGCAGAGCGGTGTACCACCGGCTCTCAGCAACAAAAGCCCGACCCTGGTCGGCACCAAAGCCCTGCACCAGCCAAGCATAAAGCCCAGTGTACCACTGGCAGAGCGGTGTACCACCGGCTCTCAGCAATAAAAGCCCGACCCTGGTCGGCACCAAAGCCCTGCACCAGCTAGGCATAAAGCCCAGTGTACCACTGGCAGAGCGGTGTACCACCGGCTCTCAGCAACAAAAGCCCGACCCTGGTCAGCACCAAAGCCCTGCACCAGCCAGGCATAAAGCCCAGTGTACCACTGGCAGAGCGGTGTACCACCGGCTCTCAGCAACAAAAGCCCGACCCTGGTCGGCACCAAAGCCCTGCACCAGCCAGGCATAAAGCCCAGTGTACCACTGGCAGAGCGATGTACCATCGGCTCTCAGCAACAAAAGCCCAACCCTGGTCGGCAGCAAAGCCCTGCACCAGCCAGGCATAAAGCCCAGTGTACCACTGGCAGAGCGGTGTACCACCGGCTCTCAGCAACAAAAGCCCGACCCTGGTCGGCACCAAAGCCCTGCACCAGCCAGGCATAAAGCCCAGTGTACCACTGGCAGAGCGGTGTACCACCAGCTCTCAGCAACAAAAGCCCGACCCTGGTCGGCACCAAAGCCCTGCACCAGCCAGGCATAAAGCCCAGTGTACCACTGGCAGAGCGGTGTACCACCGGCTCTCAGCAACAAAAGCCCGACCCTAGTCGGCACCAAAGCCCTGCACCAGCCAGGCATAAAGCCCAGTGTACCACTGGCAGAGCGGTGTACCACCGGCTCTCAGCAACAAAAGCCCGACCCTGGTCGGCACCAAAGCCCTGCACCAGCCAGGCATAAAGCCCAGTGTACCACTGGCAGAGCGGTGTACCACCGGCTCTCAGCAACAAAAGCCCGACACCCGTCGGTGCCCAAGCCTTGCGCTAGCCAGGCACGGAGCCCGACACCCGTCGGCACCTAAAGCCCCGCCTCGGATGACACAAGAAGCTTCGGGCTTGCTGAACTTAAAGCCCGGCACCTGACGGCACAAAGTCCCGCCGGTCAGATAAAAGCCGACCCTCGTAGACACCAAAAGCCACGCGCCTATTTAGTACAAGGTTCAAAACTTGGCAGGGCATTGCGCCGGTGGCCTCGAGGAGCCCGTCTACCTAACCTCTGACTGCCGGTGTTTCTGCTCCGAAAAACTTACCCGTCCTGTTCCTAACTCTTGGGTCTAAACAGCTGGGGCGGAGTATCACGAGTTGAGAGTTGTCCCCCGGCGCTATTGGAACTAATGGGATCACAGGGCTACGTGTCATCAATCGACGAAGTTCATGATAAGACAGAATGCATCTTGAAGAATGTTTTCATTAATTTGAAAGGACTACAAAATGCCGATGTTGTCGGATTTGTAAAAAAGAAAGAACAAAACAACAAGAGTGCGAGCTCACGGCTCTGCCGGTGCGGGCTCATCATCAGAAGGGGCCAAGTCAGACAAACGCTCCAGCTCAACCTCCAGGGCCTGAGGGAAGTTCAGGTCCCTGGCCACCTTCTCCTTGCCATGCTGGAACCGTCGAGGAATACAGCCACCGAGGCTTCGGCCAGGTCATCTGTGAAGCGCCCGGACGTCTTGTACTCCTCTATGATCCCAACGGCCCGGACCTTCTCTGCAGCAAGGGCTTCCATTGCAACCCTTTCAGCCTCCTATGCGCGGCTCACCTCCTCTTTGGACCGGCTCACCTCCTCTTTGGACCGGCTCACCTCCTCCTTCGCCGCTCGCGCCTCTTCTGTCGCCGCGCCCGCTCGATCTTCGGCCTCCCGGAGGGCTGAGGTCAGCTCAGAGATATGAATATCCCTGGCCATTACAGCGTTCTCAGCCTCCATCATTTGGAGGAGCGCTGCGCGTGCATGGTTGGATTCAATCTCCGCCCGGCTCTCGGCGGCCTGTACCTCGCTCGCCCAGGCGCTTCTGGCCGACTCTAGCGCCTTCTCGGCCGCCTCCGCATGGCACTGAGCCTCCTCGACCTCCTTCTGCGTCTCCCACAGAAGGACCTTCCCATCGCGCATTGCTTCCCTGGCGGCCCTTAGGGAGTATGCAATCTGCACACGTAAGCTCCAGGTCAGCTGAAGGAAGGGAATAAAAGGTAAAGGGAAAGAAGATCACTTACCCTGACGACAACAGCATAGGAGTCCTGAAAGAACGTGCTCACTTTCTGGTGACTGACGTCCTCCAGGATCTCAGGGACAAAGATCGGGTCCAGGACTCACTCAGCCCAGCGACCGTCGTTCAGGGAGTCTCGGGGTGGCCCGGGCTCGCCCCCACCTCGCTCCGTCATTTCAGCTATCCCCGGTTCGGTGCGTGGGCCACTCCTGGGCGACCCCTCAGGGGTGGACTCACGGGACCAGATGGTCCCTCACCCCAATCCCTGGTGGCATCCGGCGGGGTCGGTCCCCCAGGAGCCGGGGGCTCTTCGGTCAATATGGGCCCCTCCATGGCTAGCTCCTCAACGGCGACTCCCGCGGTTGTCCCCATCCCCGGTGGAGTGTCGGCCGTGAGGTCAACCTCCGGAATAGCTGGGACATCTTGCGGAGCCGGGGGTGGGGAGACTTGGGCCGGTGGGAGGGCCCGAGCCATCGGACGCTTCGGGGCTGGGGCCTGCTGACCCCTGGATGGTCCTTCCCGGGCCCTCTTCTTGGAGGCAGCCCTCAGCAGTTTTGTCGCCGGTATCTTCATGGCTGCATAGCATCAGTTGAGCTTTTTAAATTAAAAAAAAAGAGAGAAAGAGGGGAAAGAAGCGAAATTTTTGGCTAAGGATGGAGAGGACTTACCCCGGTGGGAGATGAGACCCGCCGACTCTAGGTTATCCTCCGACAGCAACAGAGTGTATCGGGGGATCTCGGTGGCCAGCAATAGCCCCAATGCCTCCCGGTCCCCAGGGTGGATGGCGACGGCGTTCCCCGGAGGTCGGGGTCCCCCCACTGGGGCCTGACTTGGTCAACATTCGCAAAAAAGAAACGGGATTTCCATCCCTTAATTGAGAAGGAAGGAGGAGTTTTAGGACCCGATTGGGTCGGGGCAGAAACAGCCACCAGCCCTTTTGAACCCGAAGGGTGTAGAAAGAACGAAAAAGGCTGATTCGGGGGGTAATGTTTAGGCGATAGCAAAGGATGACAAAGGCACAGATGACGCGATAGGAGTTTGGAACTAATTGAGAGGGGGTCAAGGAATAATAGTTAAGAAGGTTGACAAAAAAAGGCGGAAAGGGTGGGCGGAGACCTGCCCTTAGGCAGATCTCATAGAGGGCCACCCGACCGGGTCGGGAGGAAATGACCCTGTCGTCGGGGGTTGGCAAGAAAAGCTCAACGTCCTGGGGGACTTGATAACGAACCCAGATTTTTTCCAAATCCAGCCGCGTCATCGTGGAGGCTGTCCCCTCTGGGGACCCCTCCATCATCGAGGAGGCGCCGGCCTCCGACCGGTGGCCCCTTGATGGGGCTCCACCGGTGGCTCGTCGCCGGGCCAGGGGGACGTGGTCCTCTGAATCAGAGGACCACTCAATCGAAGGGGAAGGAGCAAGAGAGGTACGATACCTCTCGAAAGGAGGACGATTCTCAGAACCGTCCTCCGAGGTCCAGGAAGGAGAACTCATGAGCAGAGGGGCAGAAGTCTAGAATGGGGGAAGAGCTGACCTGAAAAGGAGGAAACCAAATGCAGGCCCGCAGGTTGCAGGGGGGGTCGGAGCGTAGACGCGGAGGGAGACGATGACAAGAGAAGCAGTAAAACGTCAATTCGACTCCTCGCTTAGCTTTATCAGGTTTTCAAATCGTCCCGCTACGTCTCGTCGGCCACATTGCCCCTTGCCATAGGCTGGCTTGCCTCGAGGGGCACCCGACGCGTGGCACGGCACGCCCCCGGCCAGTGGTGGGACCCCGCTGACGTCGCCGTAATGAAAGGTAATGATGGTGCGGCTTTTTGCACAAACTTCGAAGAGCCAGTTCCCTCTCTCGAGGTCGATCGTGGCGGGCACAGCGTACGGAGGGCCGCCTCATTACATTCCCCAGGCCGTCCGCATAAAAGATGAGGACGGGGATCAGCCACATGGAGAACACCCCTTGCGCCTCAACGGTGGGACCCGCTTCACTCCAGGGGTGAGGGGCATCTGATATGACAGATCCTGCGTCGTCAGGATAAAAGGTAATGATGGCTAATGACCCCGAGGCCCTCATCGGTCTCGGGGTGCACCGGATTTCCCCACCCCCGGGACCCCTTCCGGTCTGGGGGGGGTCATCATCTCTTGACCCCGAGACCCCCACCGGTCTCGGGGTGCACTGGCATTTCCCCACCCCTGGGATCTCTTCCGGTCTCGGGATGGGGTCATCATTTCTTGACCCCGAGACCCCCACCGGTCTCGGGGTGGGGTCATCATTTCTTGACCCCGAGACCCCCCACTGGTCTCGGGGTGCACTGGCATTTCCCCACCCCCGGGACCCCTTTCGGTCTTGGGGTGGGGTCATCATCTCTTGGCCCCGAGACCCCCACCGGTCTCGGGGTGCACTGGCATCTCCCCATCCCCGAGACCCCTTCTGGTCTCAGGGTGGAGTCATCAACAATTGGCATGCAGTTCAACCGTCGAAAGAAATGATGACTTCAGGCCGCACGACGCACCCACGTGACCCTCAGTACGCCCGTGATTGCATCCCGTTACGGAGGGCCATACCTCATAACGGCGTATGGTGCATTGCATGTCCCTGTGCATGGCCATGCCTCACTACGGCATACGGTTCGCTACCGCTTGCAACTGTGCTCGGTCATATCATCTGACGGCGTGCACTGAATGCCTTCGCGGCTGTTGGACACGTATGACACCACGTCGGCAAGCGGTACGGGATGTCTCCGGCACGCGCAGTGATGGTACGACGGTGATCTTTTGAGACAGTGAGATAGGATATTCGGACAGGTATAAAAGCATGTGCTCGCACTGTAAGTAGGGATCTGAACTCTGGTTTTCTGAGCTTTCTTCCTCCCAACAAAACCCTAACCGCCTCAGTTATTTTTCGCTGAGCGGTTCTTTGTCTGAGCCCAAGTGACTGACTTGATCGTCGGAGGGTCCCTACCGGTATCATCGGTCTCCGGGGACTTATCTTGCAGGGCTCTGAGGAGAAGGACGTCCGTCTTTCCCAACGTTTGAGGAAGGTGACTTGGCGTCATCAAGTATAAAACGGATGGATGGCACAAAGCAGGCATAAAGTGCGTATGGATAATAGGATAGATATGAATATTACATAATCCCATGAATATCGATAGGGGTACAAAATTTATGTGTCACCCATGAATATCGAGATTTTCTGTGTCACCCTTCTCCACCGCTCCTGGCCTCATGTTTGTGACAACGAGAGCACAATGGGAACCACGAAATTGTGGATTCGGCGTTTACACGATGGCGACAAAATTTATGGCTAGAAGTTTCTCCTGATGGGAATATTTGGCTAGAAGTTTTACCGTTCTGCAACACTGTTATTGCACGTAAAATAACATGGCCGACGTACATGGGATATGCGATGGTTAACTGTCTGTTTTCCTTGCTCCACGGCAATTTAATACGTTTACATGCCGAGGTCTAATGCGACCATCGTACATGAGATGTGCGATATATTAATGGTCTATGTTTTTTCTTGCCACACCATAATTCAACATGTTTAAATCAAACTAGTTTTTTTTTTTTTTTGTTACAAGCGGGGCCACACCAATTTAGGGTAAGTCAAACCCAATATATCAGAGTACAAAATTTTAGTAAGAACCAACGGGCACGAATCACCCAGCAACCAGCACCAGTGTCCGGAGTGGTAGACAACCTGGATGGCTATCCAGTCAGCCGCTGAGTTAGCTTCCTTGTAAATGTGTCGAATCTGGGCACTATAAGCACGATGAAGCATAGTCCGAATGTCACATATCAAAGGGTTGATAGGCACAGGGTCGCCCAGGTCCTATCGGAGCCAGCGAACAATAGTAATCGAGTCCCTCTCGATGATAAGCCTGCGAATGCCCAAAGTGCGGATAGCATAGGAAATGCCAGTCCACGCAGCATACAACTCGGCAAGCGGCACAGAAAGATCAAGAAGGCCACATCTACCAGCCACCAGCATCAACCCATCTGACCCATGGATCACAAAAGCTAAACCAACCAATCAACCTTGAACACTGCCATCATAATTGATTTTGACAAACCCTAGTTATGGGGGTTCCCAGGAAATAAAGACCATACACTGGTACGCTACTGAGGCAACAGGGGAATCCCAGATGCTAGGGCTATCAGAATCAAGGGCTGACTGATGAAGAGTATACTCAGCAGAGAGGGACAAAGCTATCCTGATAATCCTGTAGGGAGGGTCAATCACATCAGCGAAGATACGCCAATTCCAAGACAACCATACCTGATGAGCAATGTAAGCACCCATGGTACTCAACCGATGGGTGCCCCTCATCATAACCCACTGGATCAAACTCATAAAGGAAGTGCGACATGGGGCACTACTATCACCCCACGAGCGATAACCCATAATCTGTCAAACCAATCTGACTTTGCCGCAAGTGAAGATAGCATGATCAACAGTCTCCTCCTCAAGGCCGCATAAAGGGCAGGTTGATTTGATCGCCAAGCCCCTTTCTGACACTATTAGAAAAGTGTGATTTACCAAGGGATTTTACCGAGGGAACAAATCCCTCGCAATTTCGAGGGATTTTTCGATAAAAAATATAAACTATAAAATATTCCGATAAAAAATATTTTTTTGCAAAATCCGTCGCAAAATTAATTTTTTGAGGGATTTTTTAATGGATATTTCTAACAAAAATGGGTTCTTTGTAAAAAAATTTCGATAAAAAAATCCCCTCGGAAATCAATTTTGCGAGGGAGTTTCCGAGGGATTTTTTTCCATTAATGAGTTATTAATAAAATTTTTTATGAAAAAAAATCCCTTGGAAAATCCCTCGTAAAATTAATTTTCGAGGGATTTTTCAAGGGATTTTTTGATGATTTTGCAAGGAATTTTTCGAGGGATATTTCTATAATAAATAAATTATTTGTAAAAAAATTATAAAAAAATCCCTCAAAAAATCCCTTGGAAATTAATTTTGTGAGGGATTTTCTGAGGGATTTTTTTCATAAAAAAATTTATTAATAACTCATTAATGAAAAAATATCCCTTGGAAAATCCCTCGTAAAATTAATTTCTGAGAGATTTTTTAAGGGATTTTTGATGATTTTGCGAGGGATTTTTCGAGGGATATTTCTATAATAAATGGATTATTTGTAAAAAAATTGATAAAACTAATCCCTCGAAAAATCCTCTGGAAATTAATTTTGCGAGGAATTTTCTGAGGGATTTTTTTATTGATGAGTTATTAATAAAATTTTTAATGAAAAAAATCCCTCAAAAAATCCCTCGCAAATTAATTTTCGAGGGATTTTTCGAGGGATATTTTGATGATTTTGTGAGAATTTTTGAGGGATATTTCTGTAATAAATGGATTATTTGTAAAAAAATTGATAAAACTAATCCCTCGGAAAATCCCTCGGAAATCAATTTTGCGAGGGAGTTTCCGAGGGATTTTTTTTTCATTAATGAGTTATTAATAAAATTTTTGATGAAAACAAATCCCTCGAAAAATCCATAGCAAAATTAAATTCCGAGGGATTTTCTGAGGGATTAGTTTTATCAATTTTTTTACAAATAATCCATTTATTATAGAAATATCCCTTGAAAAATCCCTCGCAAAATCATCAAAAAATCCCTCAGAAAATTCTTCGAAAATTAATTTGTGAGGGATTGTCCGAGAGATTTGTTTTCATCAAAAATTTTATTAATAACTCATTAATAAAAAAAAATCTCTCAAAAAATCTGCCACTCCGTATCCCGGGAAGCGCAAGAAAGAAGATTCCCCGCCGTGGGGCTTCGCCAACTCTCTCCTAATCGGACACGGTCATGCCTGCCCGAGGGGGGGCGTCTCAGTGGACTCCTCTTTGTCTACAGTCTCCAATCGTGAATCCAAAAAAGTTCCCAATGAAGGACCATGGGACGACGAATCAGCTAAGCCAAGTGATGGGTTAGAGCCCCTTGGCCCATTGGGAATATCCGAAGAGTCAGCGTGTATTGTCTAAGATCGGGATCACACAAAGATTTTGACGTACACCCGAGGGAACGGTTTGGGATTTCGTTTCCGAGGGATTAGTTTTATCAATTTTTTTACAAATAATACATTTATTATAGAAATATCCCTCAGAAAATCCCTCACAAAATCATCAAAATATCCCTCGAAAAATCCCTTGGAAATTAATTTTGCGAGGGATTTTCTGAGGGATTATTTTTCATCAAAAATTTTATTAATAACTCATCAATAAAAAAAATCCCTCAGAAAATCCCTTGCAAAATTAAATTTCGAGGGATCAGTTTTATCAATTTTTTTTACAAATAATCCATTTACTATAGAAATATCCCTCGAAAAATCACTCGCAAAATCATCAAAAAATCCCTCAAAAAATCTCTCAAAATTAATTTTGCAAGGGATTTTCTGAGGAATTTTTTTCATCAAAAATTTTATTAACAACTCATCAATAAAAAAATCCCTCAGAAAATCCCTCGCAAATTAATTTCCAAGGGATTTTTTCGAGGGATTTTTTGATGATTTTGTGAGGGATTTTACGAGGGATATTTCTATAATAAATGACTTATTTGTAAAAAAAATTGATAAAAATAATCCCTCGGAACATCCTTAGGAAATTAATTTTGTGAGGGATTTTTTGAGGGATTTTTTTTCATTAATGAGTTATTAATAAAATTTTTTATGAATTTGTCAAGGGATTGTTTTTATCAAATTTTTTTTACAAAGAAGCCATGAATAAAATTAATGTTGCAAAGGATTTTTTTCATAAAAAAATTTAAGTATTAAAATAATTTTTTAGTGAAAGTTTGAAAATTAAAAAATATATTTTAGCTATAAATTTAGATAAAATAATTTATGAATCATATAATAGAGTAATTTATTAAATTTATGATATACTTAAAAAAGGCATGCTTTCATGAATAATACTAATTTTTAAAATAATTAAAAGATTATTTTTATAAAAAAATACTTTGCTTTAAGCAAGTTTGACCATGATGAGCTCTATCATAAGACTAAAACAAATTAGCCTTTAACTAAACATGTTGATATAATTGTGTTTGTGATTGATCTATTAGCCAAGTTTGAAAGGAGACTACCTTTGACTCAACAAGAAAATATGCTCATGTACTAGTGATTGCATTACTATCTAGGCTTGAAAGAAAATTGTTCCTGCACACATGAGATGCCTTTATGCACATATGTGTCAATAATGACTCACTAGCTTAGTTGGAAAGGAAACATAATTTTGAGTGAATAACATGTTGATACACATATATTTGCCCATGATCACCTCACTGGTTCAACCTAAAAGGAAACATATTTTGATATGTGAAAACATATGTGTGAAACACATTGATGTGTGCTAGTGGTAAGCATCGATAAACTTGTCTTGAAAGGAACTTATTCTTGAATACACAAAGTCAGTGGTCTATTCCAATGGCTAAGTCTTAATTATAGTTAGACTTGAGAGAGTGAACATATGCCTCAATTTCAAATTAATTTACAAATCATACAATAATTTCACAAGATCCATAAATTTATTAAGAAAATATTTAAATAGCATAAATTCTTTTTTTATAAATTAAACAAGGGAGCGATTCAAACCATAGGGACGAGCAAACAAGGGAGGTAAAAATTTATGCCCTCTTAATCCCTTCTTAAGGTGTCGTGTTCTGTTCTTCTCGAGATGTTGTCGGCGAGGGTTCTGGCATGGGCCATGGGGAGGAGGGGGGAGGGGGAGGGGTCGGTAAAGAAGGGGGATGGAGTCGCGACTCTGTCCTCCCTCCCGGCCATGGATGATCCTGTCGTAGGTGGTGATGGCGAAGGCTGCAGTGACGGTGCTGGTGACCCTCCCGTGATGGCCGCTGTCCTTCCTCCCGACTGCGGTGATGGCCATGGATGATCTCTATTTCGCAGTGACGGTGCTGGTGACCCTCCCGTGATGGCCATTGTCCTTCCTCCTATCGCGGTGATGGCCATGGATGAAATTCTAATCGTTCAAGATCTTAGGACAAATCTAAAATCTTGTTTCAATTAGTATTTCCTTTTAAAAAAATATTTCATTAAAAAATATTAAAAAAAATAGAAAGATGAAACAAAAAAACCTTATTTTAGTTCTTTTATAAAATAAATTATATAAGTTTTTTTTATAAAATAAATTTCTAAGAGATAGATAAAAAGATTTAAATCTAAAATATTAAAAAATTTATTCACAATCATAGCCACTAAAACTCAGGCCTTTTTTTTTCATAAATTTATTATGAAAGTATTTAAATATTATACATATTTATTTATAAATAAAGCTTAAAACCTGTTGAATTTTCACTGCTTGGCGCCCATTTTTATTTGACCGTGGTGCCTAAATTTACAAAGTCGCGGGTCAGGGGTTCGTTCTAATTTCACCCCGAACCTTCCCTCTCTCTCTCCGCTGGGCTCGCTGCCAGCCTTGGATCGCTCCTCGGACGCCACCTACTCTCTCCTCCTCCATCGTCTCTCCGACGCCTTCGGCCAAACGCGAGACTCCGTTAGGGATTTTTCTCCAATTGATACGGCTGGCCGTTTCCCCGGAGTATATTATCTTCCGCGCGATTTTCGAAAGCAATGATGTGACAACAAAACCCAAGACATCCAGCGTCGGTCCCAGCGCCGGCCCAGCGTCGGCCTCCAGCGCCGACCCCAGCGTCGGCCTCCAGCGCCGGCTCCAGCGCCGGCCCCAGCGTCGGCCCCAGCGTCGGTCAGTGCAGCGTCGGCCTCCAGCGTTGGCCTCCAGCGCCGGCCCCCAGCGTCGGCATCAAAGACCAACTACGCGTTGGCACCAGACATCCAGCGTCGGCCACCAGCATCGGCCTCCAGCGGTCACCCTTCAACATCAGTCCCCATACTGAGACTCTGGTTCCGGCCTCTAGCATGCCATCCGGCGTCCCCCAGTGTCGGCCTTCATACAAGGACTAGTCTTAGGCAACCGACCCCTAAGGTCTACTGCCGAATACCTCACTCACCAAAATCACGGGCAGTGTTAGCCTGATCAGCAGTTACCGCTATAAGCGGCCCTTATCCAGCAACAGTCCAACAACTTACCGTTCGATGAAACATCACAACAGGAACAGATTCGACGGTTCCAACAGACCAAGGTATACGGATCCCCAACAGGTATAAAAGGAGGACCCGAGCTCCATGCAAGGGGACTCTCTCTGGAACTTCCTCTAGAACAATTCTACAAAAATCATATCCCTGTTCGACGACTCACTAACTTGGGCGTCGGAGGGTCCCCGCCGGAACCACCGGTCCGGGACTTTTTGCAGGCTCCAGGAGGAAGACGGCGGCCTTTCTACGCACCCGGTGATCCAGCCTGCCCGACGTTCATCATACGTGATTCGGCCGCAACAGATTGGCGCGCCAGGAAGGGGGAAGCCAGGTCAAAAATTCTCCCTGGAACCCCTCCAGTTTTGCAAAGGAAGCGATGGTGACCACGCGAGCACAAGAGGCCTCCTCCAGCCAAGCAGCCGGGCACATCCCGCGAGTTGAGCATTCGGAGGTCAACCCCCATGCTCCACCCCTCGCACCGACAAGCCAACCCGACCGGCTTGATGTCCTAGCTCATCAGGTCCAGGATCTGACGACGATGGTCCGGGGGCTGCAAGAGCGTTATGTGGCTGCTGTAACTCAACCCCCTGCGATGGGCGAAGGGGTGCGAGGAACAGTTCAGTCTCACCAAGGAGGGACCCCGCCTGAGGTCTCTCACCCCCCCCCTCATCAAGGGACCTCGAAGCGACGACGGTCTCCCTCCCGTCGCTCCGGTCCCACCTCCGACCGGAAGAAAAGGAGTCCAGCGGGCACATTCTTTGCGCCGGCGATCTTCTTCTTCCGAATCATCCCAAGGGACCTCAAAGCGGCGACGGTCTCCCTCCCGTCGCTCCGGCCGTTCCCACCACCGACCGGAAGAAAAGGAGTCCAAGCGGGCACATTCTTTGCGCCGGCAATCTTCTTCTTCCGACTCATCCCGAGGTAACACTCCCCGAAAACCACCCGACGGGCCGAGCAAAGGCTTGACGAGTACCATCGGCGGTTGGACGAACTCAGCCGTCGGATCGCCGATCCCTATGCAGCGGAGTATGAGCATCGCCCCCCGCTTTCTCGCCATATCATGGAGGAACCTGTCCCCCCCCGGTTTCGTCTCCCTCAATTGGATCCATATGATGGAACGACGGACCCCCTGGACCATCTGGAAAGCTACAAAGTCCTCATGCAGGTCCAGGGAGCGACGGATTCCTTATTATGCGTCGCCTTCCCGGCCACGCTCCGTAAGGCGGCGCGCGCGTGGTACTCCCGTCTGCCCCCACGCAGCATCAACTCATTTCGGCAACTTGAGCGATCCTTCCTGGCTCATTTTGATGCCTGTCGAAAGATCCCACGAGTTGCCGATAGCCTCTTTGCTGTCCAGCAGAAGAGTGGCGAGACCTTAAAGGATTTCGTCGCTCGATTTAAGGAAGCAGCGCTGGAGGTGTACAACCTGGAGGACTCTGTCGCCACCTTGGCCCTGAAGAGAGGACTTCGCCCGTCCAGATTCGCTTACTCCCTGGATAAGAAGCCTCCGCGCTCCTACGCCGAGCTTCTGAGCCGGGCACAGAAGTACATCCGTGCTGACGAAGCAGATTCTTCCAGGAGAGAAGTTGACAAGAACCCCGGTAATAAACCGCCGCCTTCTGACCGCGCTGGTGCACAACCTCGGAAGCCGAGCCTCCACGACGCTCAGATCGCCGGCCACAGGCGCTGGTTCCTAAAGAGCAGTTCACTCCCCTCATGGCTCCCATCTCTCACATCCTATTGGAGATCGAGGAGGAACCGTATTTCAAGCGTCCGCTCCCTTGAAGTCTGGGGCCCCCGCAACAAGGAGTTTTACTGCCGGTACCACCGGGACTACGGCCACGACACCGAAGACTGCCGCCATCTAAAAAAGGCCATCGAGGAGCTGGTTCAGCAAGGCCACCTGGGCAAGTTTGTTCGAAGGGGGAATCTCCCGCGACGGGCCCACGGTGCCCCCAGGTCGCCCGGCTGGCGTGGATAATACCCCAACTGAAAAGACCATAGCTATGATCTCTTGGGGAGCGGATGGTGGTTCGAAGAGGCCGCGAGAGGGAATAGACTCTGTAATACCTTTCTTCGGAAAGGATCTAGATGGGGTAGTTAATAAACATGACGACAGCGTCGTGGTGTCCATGACTATAGCTAAACACCCTGTAAAAGAATTCTAATTGATAGTGGGAGCTCTGTGGATGTCTTGAGTTATGAGGCTTTTGTTCGGATGAACTTATCAAGGTCTTTACTCCGACCCGTTGCCACACCGCTAATGGGCTTCACGGGAGACTCAGTGAGCGTCGAAGGCGAAATTGCTCTCCCGGTCACGGCTGGAACTCCTCCATGTCAGAGCACCGTGGTCATAAACTTCTTGGTGGTCCGGGTCCCGCTGGCTTATAACGCCATCTTGGGAAGACCGGGGCTGAATCTGCTGGATGCCGTGATCTCCACTAAGAGATTATTGGTAAGGTTTCCCACCAATGAAGGGATCGGAGAAATGAAGGGGGAGCAAAGCCCACTTCCGCCTTGCTACCATCTGTCGCCCAGCCCGCTGAACGCAGAGTCAGCGACAGCCTCTGAGTCACTCGATCCTAGGGAGTTGGGAAGAAGGGGAGAGCCGGCAGAGCACCTTCTAACCCTCCCCTTGGGTGATGACCCAGCAAGGACTGTTCAGCTGGGGGCATCGCTCCCGGAGGAAGTACGTCATCAACTTCTTACTTTCCTGCGGGCCAACACGGACGTTTTCGCATGGTCATCCTCAGACATGCCGGGCGTCCCTGAAGAAGTAATCACCCATCAACTTAACCTCAAGCCAGGGTGTCGGCCGGTCCGACAGAAAAAGAGAAACTTCGCTCCGGACAGGCAGAAAGCTATCGACGAGGAGATCCAAAGTTAATGGCTGCAGGCCATATTCGGGAGGTCCACTACCCCGAATGGTTGGCTAATGTGGTTCTGGTCCGCAAGGCCAATGGAAGTTGGAGAATGTGCGTAGACTTCACCGACCTCAACAAGGCATGCCCCAAAGACAGCTTCCCCCTGCCTCGAATCGATCAACTGGTGGACGCTACATCCGGCCATGAGGTTCTTAGCTTCATGGATGCTTTCTCTGGATACAACCAGATCCGGATGAACCGGCGGATGAAGAAGCTACCTCCTTCATAACCGAAAAGGGGCTGTATTGCTACAAGGTAATGCCTTTCGGGTTAAAGAATGCGGGAGCTACTTACCAGAGGTTGATGAACAAGGTCTTTGAAGGTCAGATAGGACGTAACATGGAAGTGTACGTGGATGACATGCTAACAAAAAGCGTTCATGCCGGTGACCACATTGCGGACCTAGCAGAAACTTTTGACAGCCTTCGTCGGTACCAGATGAAGCTGAACCCTCGCAAATGTGCATTTGGGTGACCGCTGGGAAGTTTTTGGGTTTCATGGTGACCCGGAGGGGGATCGAAGCAAACCCAGACAAAGTCCAAGCCATCTTGGACATGAGGCCTCCTGCCAATACAACGCTTGACAGGAAGAGTAGCCGCCCTAAGCCGCTTCCTATCCAAGTCTGCTGAAAGGTGTCTGCCTTTCTTCAAGGCGCTTCGCCGAATCAACGAGTTCGAGTGGACCAAAGAATGCCAAGAGGCGTTCGAAGGGTTAAAGACATTCTTATCTACCCCACCACTGTTAGCCAAGCCGACAAGCGGAGAAGAGCTCCTTCTATACCTTGCGGCCTCTCCCGAGGCTGTTAGCTCCGTGCTAGTCCGTATGGACACTAGCGGCACACAAAGGCCAGTATATTATACGAGTAAGGTACTTCATGATGCAGAGACCCGCTACTCAAACATGGAGAAAATCGTCTTCTCGTTGATCGTGTCTGCCCAGCGATTGCGGCCATACTTCCAAGCCCACCCGATCGCGGTGATCACAGACCAGCCTCTGAAGGCGGTTCTGGCTCGTCCAGATACTTCCGGCCGGCTGGCAAGGTGGGCCCTCAAGCTGGGGGAGTTCGATATATCTTTCCGCCCCCGGTCGGCTATGAAGTCCCAAGTTCTGGCAGATTTTTTGGTTGAATGTACTTGGGGAATGGAGCCACCTGAGAAACCTCCTACGGACATTCAGCCCCTCGGAACCAGCGAAGATGAGTGGGTTCTCCACGTGGATGGGGCATCTAACTCTCAAGGGAGCGGAGCAGGCCTCATCTTGGCCAACTCGGATGGGGTTGTGACTGAATGTGCACTTCGCTTCCTCTTTCCAGCTACTAACAATCAGGCGGAATATGAAGCTTTGTTATCCGGCGTAAGGTTGGCTCGAGAACTTGGGGTGAAACGCCTTAGGGCATTTACCGACTCCCAACTGGTTGCTGGCCAGATTACAAAGGAGTACGAGGCAAAGGATCCCATCATGGCCCGCTACTTAGACGCGGTGCACTCAATGGTTTCCCCATTCACTCACTTCAGCGTCAGCTACATTCCTCGACAAGAGAATGCTAGAGCCGACGCCTATCCCACCTCGCTGCCTCGGCTGACGGGATGTTGGGAAAGGCTTATGTGGAGCATTTAGAAATCCCAAGCATTGAGGTACCAAGAGAAACTTTGCCGGTGGAGCTGGAGCCCTCCTGGATGGACGCCTACGTTCAATACTTTACTGATGGCATCCTCCCAGAAGACCCTGCCGAAGCTAGGAAGCTTAAAAGACGAGCCCCGAAGTTCTTCCTTATGGAAGGAAAGCTCTACCGAAGGTCATTCTCATACCCTATCCTCAGGTGTGTCGGTCCCACCGACGCCAACTATATTTTGCGAGAGATACACGAGGGGATATGCGGAAGCCATCTGGGGGGCAGGGCCCTTGCATACAAAGCTCTACGTCAGGGGTATTATTGGTTGACAATGAAAGAGGATGCCTCTGAACTCGTCAAAAGATGTGACAGCTGCCAGCGTCATGCCAACGTCCAACATCAACCGGCGTCCCAGCTGACCCCCTGGCTGCACCGTGGCCCTTTGCACAATGGGGCATGGACATCCTGGGACCTTTCCCTCCTGCCTCCGGACAACGTAAGTTCCTAGTTGTGGCCGTCGATCATTTCACTAAATGGATCGAGGCGGAAGCTCTTGCTAAAATCACGGAAGCCAAAGTAAGGGCTTTCTTTTGGAAATCCGTGGTGTGCCGGTTTGGGCTACCACACACCCTAGTTACAGACAACGGCCGACAGTTTGATAACACGGCCTTCCGAGAATTCTGCGAGGGCCTGGGCATCCGTCACCGATTCACCTCCGTAGGGCATCCCCAAACCAACGGCGCAGCTGAGGTGACCAATCGCATCATCCTCCAAGGGCTCAGGGCTCGGCTAGATAGCTGTAAAGGGCGCTGGGTGGAAGAACTTTCTAGTGTGTTGTGGGCCTACCATATGACGCCGCGAGCACCCACAGGGGAAACCCCTTTCAGCCTGGTCTTTGGGACCGAGGCGTCATCCCCGTAGAAATAGGAGCTCCTAGTCCCCGGACGGAATATACCACAAAGAAAGCAACTCCAACCAGCTGAGGGCTGATCTGGATTTGGTGGAAGAATTGCGAGATCAAGCGCAACTTCGTATGGCAGCATTCCGTCAGCGAGTGGCCAAACACTACAACTCTCGGGTGCGACCCAAGACATTCCGCCAGGAGACCTGGTCCTACGAAGAGCTGAAGTATCAAAGCCGACGGAAGGGGGCAAGTTAGCACCAAAATGGGAAGGACCATACCGTATCAAGGAGGTACTCCACCATGGGGCGTATAAAGTCGAAGAGCTAGACGGGAAGCTGCTCCCTCGAACTTGGAATGCCGATAATTTACGCCGGTACTATCAATAGAATTCTATCGTTATTAATTCGAATCTGTTTGATGCATGAATAATAAACATGTTCTTATTTTTGAATGAGTGTGTTTAGCAAAATACCGGATCCGCTCCGGCATTCAAAGACCAACTCTGCGTTGGCACCCAAGACCACCCAGCGTTGGCAGCAAAAGACCGGATCCGCTCCGGCATTCAAAGACCAACTCCGCGTTGGCACCCAAGACCGGCGCCCAGCGTCGGCACCAAAAGACCGGATCCGCTCCGGCACTCAAAGACCAACTCCGCGTTGGCATCCAAGACCGGCACCCAGCGTCGGCAGCAAAAGACCGGATCCGCTCCGGCATTCAAAGACCAACTCCGCGTTGGCACCCAAGACCGGCGCCCAGCGTCGGCACCAAAAGACCGGATCCGCTCTGGCACTCAAAGACCAACTCCGCGTTGGCACCCAAGACCGGCGCCCAGCGTCGGCACCAAAAGACCGGATCCGCTCCGGCACTCAAAGACCAACTCCGCGTTGGCACCCAAGACGGCACCCAGCGTCGGCAGCAAAAGACCGGATCCGCTCCGGCATTCAAAGACCAACTCCGCGTTGGCACCCAAGACCGGCACCCAGCATCGGCACCAAAAGACCGGATCCACTCCGGTACTCAAAGACCAACTCCGCGTTGGCACCCAAGACCGGCGCCCAGCGTCGGCAGCAAAAAGACCAGATCCGCTCCGGCATTCAAAGACCAACTCCGCGTTGGCACCCAAGATTGGCACCCAGCGTCAGCAGCAAAAGACCGGATCCACTCCGGCATTCAAAGACCAACTCCGCGTTGGCACCCAAGATCGGCGCCCAGCGTCGGCACCAAAAGACCGGATCCGCTCTGGCACTCAAAGACCAACTCCGCGTTGGCACCCAAGACCGGCACCCAGCGTGGGCAGCAAAAGACCGGATCCGCTCCGGCATTCAAAGACCAACTCCGCGTTGGCACCCAAGACCGGCGCCCAGCATCGGCACCAAAAGACCGGATCCGCTTCGGCACTCAAAGACCAACTCCGCGTTGGCACCCAAGACCGGCGCCCAGCGTCGGCAGCAAAAAGACCGGATCCGCTCTGGCATTCAAAGACCAACTCCGCGTTGGCAGCCAAGACCGGCGCCCAGCGTCGGCAGCAAAAGACCGGATCCTCTCCGGCATTTAAAGACCAACTCCGCGTTGGCAGCCAAGACCGGCGCCCAGCGTCGGCACCAAAAGACCGGATCCGCTCCGGCACTCAAAGACCAACTCCGCGTTGGCACCCAAGACCGGCGCCCAGCGTCGGCACCAAAAGACCGGATCCGCTCCGGCACTCAAAGACCAACTCCGTGTTGGCACCCAAGACCGGCGCCCAGCGTCGGTAGCAAAAGACCGGATCCGCTCCGGCATTCAAAGACCAGCTCCGCGTTGGCACCCAAGACCGGCGCCCAGCGTCGGTAGCAAAAAACCGGATCCGCTCCGGCATTCAAAGACCAACTCCGCGTTGGCACCCAAGACCGGCGCCCAGCGTCGGTAGCAAAAGACGGATCTGCTCCAGCATTCAAAGACCAACTCCGCGTTGGCACCCAAGACCGGCGCCCAGCGTCGGCAACAAAGACCCAACTGTGCGTTAGCACCCGAGACCGGCGCTTAGCGTCGGCCGTGAAGACCAACTATGTGTTGGGACTGAGGACCAGTACCGCGCGTTTGCAATAGCAACTAACATCCGCGTTACCACTGAACATTGGCCTTGTCGACGCTTAGGACAGCGCCACGACTCGCGGTCCTATCTAGCGTAACCTACTGAACATAATCCCATCGACTGGCAGTTCGTGGCAGTTCGGACAACTGAAGTTGATCATAATCGAAGAAGCGAAAGAGATTAAAAATATTCATTGACAGTAAAGGTTACAAAATTGCTGACTCAGGTCAGGCACAATCAATACAAAGAGAAACTAAAAGCTGTTAATGACCCTCCGAAGGCGGGGCGTCATCCTCGGGGACGTCGTCGGGCTTTAGCTCCTCGATATCCTCCAGGTCATAAAGCTCCTGGATTTTATCTTTACAATCTTGGAAGCCGGCGTCATAAGCTAGCGCCGCTGACTCGGCTACCTCGTTATCAAAGGCTTCGGATTTCTTATAATCCTCTATGGTGTCGGCCCCCTTCTTTTCCGCCTCAATGACCCTCCTCTGGGCCTCCGCCACTGTCGCCTCCAGATCCGCGATTTTAGTTACATATTGGCGGGTGGCTTCCTTGGCCGCATTGGTCTCGGCGGAGGCAGAACTCAGTTGAGTCTTTAAAGCACGTACCTCCTGTTCTGTCGCCTCAAATTCTCCTCCGCCACTCTCTGTTTCTCCTCCGCCACTCTTTGTTTCTCTTCCGCCACTTGAGCATTGTCCAGCTCATTGGCGGCACGACACTGGGCAACCTCCAGCGCGTATTCGGCCTTTTCAGCCCTAAGCCGAATAACCTCGATCTCGCCCTTCAAGGTGCTCCGAGTGTCCTCTAGGGCCATCACCTCCTTTTCTGCTTTGACTTGAAGGGAGACCATCTCCTCCCGTGCTTGTTCAATGGCGGTGTCGCTCAGAGTCCAGAGATCTTTAAGGGCGACGAGGGAGTTCAAGGCATGGAAAAAATGCCCAGATATAAAGAAAGAAAAAGGGGGAAAGGAAAAGGACAATAATAGCATGAAAACTCACCCAGAGGTGCGCCACCGAGGCTTCACGAAAGAAAGTAACACACCCTTGACCTCGGAGGTATTCTTGCACCTCCGCCACTGAAGCTTCCTCTATGACCCGTGTAGCCCAGCGGCTATGGTTTGCCAGCAGTGACCGGAAGGAGGGATCGATACCCCTCCCTCCCCTGCGCGTCGGACCTACGGAGGCTGATTCCGCCTTGGAGCCTGCCACCTCCGGCTCTTTAGCAGGCAGAGGCGCTTCAGCTGTCATCCCCGTAGGGGGCAGGGCAGCGACTGGAGTTGCCGCTATTGCCGCCGGAGCTTTATCCGTCTCTTTAGGCGTGGGAGACGGCGTCTTCCCATCAGGAGATAAGTCAAGTAAAATAATTGGAGGAGCCAGAGCTGGAGATTCTCCCACTAGCGGGCCTTGCTCCACCTCCTTGCCGGCCCCGGCCTTCGCCGAGTCTTTCGCGACGGGCTCTTCGGCTTGGGGTTGAGCCGCCTCTCCTATGCACACGGACCCCACTGTTTTGGCCTCCTGAGCGTCGGCCCCCTTAGTTCGGCCCTTTTGGGGCCGCTCTTTTTCGAGACCTTGGCACGTAGGGGCTTCACGACTATAGTCCCTCCGGTGGCGGACACCCCAGCGTCGGTCTCTCTAGCGCCAACCCTCCCAGCGTCGGCCCTCCTGGGAACTTTGGCAGCAACCCTTCCTTCGGCAGGGGACGCAGTCCCCGCGGCCTTCCTCTTCTTGGCGGCCACTTGTTTAAGCTTATGCAAAGTCGGCGCCATCCCTACACAAGCAAGGGATAGTTAAAAAAAAAAAAAAAAAAAGAAAGAGAGAGAAGAACAGAGAAGAGAGGCGCTATGCTCACCCCTTGAGGGAATTAGACCGGCACGGTGAAGATTCTCCTCGGCTATCAGCTTATTACACTTAGGAATATCGGCGGTCAGGAGCTGCCCAAAAGCTATCCGGTCTCGTGGAAGGATGGAGGAGTCCCTATTGGCGTCGATATTGGGTATCCCCCAGCTTCCACGAACCCCGCTGATGTCCGCGAAGAAAAACTTGTCCTTCCACCCTTTAACGGAGGAAGGAAGGCATAGCCTAAGAATCCTATTGGATCTAGGAGTGAAAGACCACCACCCCGATTGTTTGCGGAGGGTATAAAAGCTGCAGAACAAGGAAATGCTAGCCTCTATACCCTGCAAATGGCAGAGTACTAAAAAACCAACAATAGTTCGGAAGGAGTTGGGAACTAGTTGGGATGGGGTCAAGGAATACCGATCCAGAAGATTAAGAATGAAGGGGTGGATTGGTAACCGGAGCCCAGCCTTAAAAAAGGCTCCGTACAAGGCAACCCTTCCGGAACGGGAAGAGGTTGCCCTGTCGTTAGGGGTAGGAACGAATATATGAAGGTCTGGAGGGAAGCCATACCTGGCTCTTAGGTTCGCTATGTCCTGGGCAGACATGGAAGACGCAGTCCCTTCGGGGGACTCCTTGGTAACCCTAGAAGGGCCGGCGACCGCCGGCCGGGTCCGGATGGAAGTTCGCCCGCCGGCCGGGCGAATCCCGATTGGGGGACGATCGATCGGTCGGGGCTCCGGTGAATGGTTAGAAGATGAGGTGGACCATTGGATGGACTGGGACTCAGAAGACTGGGAAGGACGGTGGGAACCCCCCCAAGAACCGGAAATGGAGCAAGAAGGAGAAGAAGCCATGGGAACTAACCTGAGAAGAAAAATGCGAGCCAAGGACAGAGCACGGAGAAAATGAACGAGAGACAGAAGCGCTGGCGGACTCAAAAGGGGGCAATGGCGGAAGAAGTGGGGAAGATAGGAAGATAAGGGCAATTTGTCATCATTACACCATCTTGAAACACCCTCTAACCGTCCGATCCAACCACGCATCCGTCTTCAGTAGGGAGGCGTTTCGACGACCTGCCAAAACGATAAGTTCGAAAAGACCGTCAATGTAAAAGGGGGCGCTAACCTTACCGCGATGATACCGTCCGCCTTTTCGTAGCACTGCCCGAGGGAAATCCTCCCTAATCCCAACAAAGGCGAAATGATGATGCGGAAACCGACCACCGAGAGGATATTCACAGCCCTTTTGCGGGTAAGTAAATGCTCACCAATCTCAGGGGCGGGGGGGCATCTGATATGGCTGGTCGTTTCCCCGGAGTAGTATTATCTTCCGTGCAATTTTTGAAAGCAATGATGTGACAACAAAACCCAAGACATCCAGCGTCGGTCACCAGCGTCGGCCCCAGCGTCGGCCTCCAGCGTCGGCCTCCAGCGTCGGCCCCCAGCGTCGGTCATCAGTGCTGGCCCTAGCGTCGGCCTCCAGCGTCGCCTCCAGCGCCGGCCCTAGCGTCGGCCTCCAGCGTCGGCCTCCAGCGCGGCGCGCCCCAGCGTCGGCCTCCAGCGTCGGCCCCCAGCGTCGGTCATCAGTGCTGGTCCTAGCGTCGGCCTCCAGCGTTGGCCTCCAGCGCCGGCCCCAGCGTCGGCCTCCAGCGTCGGCCTCCAGCGCCGGCCCCAGCGCCGGACCCCAGCGTCGGCATCAAAGACCAACTACGCGTTGGCACCAGACATCCAGTGTCGGCCACCAGCATCGGCCTCCAGCATTGGTCATAGATGTTGACCTTCAACATCAGTCCCCATACTGAGACTCTGGTTCCGGCCTCTAGCACTGCCATCCGGCGTCAACCCCCAGTGTCGGCCTTCATACAAGGACTAGTCTTAGGCAACCGACCCCTAAGGTCTACTGCCGAATACCTCACTTACCAAAATCACGGGCCAGTGTTAGCCTGATCAGCAGTTACCGCTATAAGCGGTCCTTATCCAGCAATAGTCCAACAACTTATCGTTCGATGAAACATCACAACAGAACAGATTCGACGGTTCCAACAGACAAAGGTATACGGATCCCCAACAGGTATAAAAGGAGGACCCGAGCTCCATGTAAGGGGACTCTCGCTGGAACTTCCTCTAGAACAATTCTACAAAAATTATATCCCTGTTGGATGACTCACTAACTTGGGCGTCGGAGGGTCCCCGCCGGAACCATCGGTCCGGGACTTTTTGCAGGCACCTGGAGGAAGACGGCGGCCTTTCTACGCACCCGGTGATCCCAGCCTGCCCGACGTTCATCATACGTGATTCGACCGCAACACCAATAATACTCGCTTGCGAGAGGGGAATGCCCATCGGAGACAGTGCGGAAGACCAAGATGCTCGTAGTTTCTTATTCGGTCGATGGAGTCGATCTTTTGGCGTGAATCCAGGTTCGTTTTCTTTTCTTTTCTTTTCCCTCGAGTTGATTCTTCTCTTCGATTTAGTGAATCCAGGTTCGTTTTCTTTTCTTTTCTTTTCCCTCGAGTTGATTCTTCTCTTCGATTTACTTCTGCTTCTCGCGTCGTAGATTTGGTCCATGTTGGATTTGAACCGAAGAAATCCTAACCAGGGGAGGATGGCAGGGAGGGGGAGGTTAAGGGAGCGACTCCGGTGGAGCAAGCTCTACTCTTTCTCTTGTGTCCGTCCCTCTATTATGTTAGACAACGACGCTCCCTATGCTCTTCAAGGTCCCGGTTATTCTCGTATTGTCTACTGCAACCGACCCCGAGTCCACCGCGAGAAACCTCTCAAGTACCCTACCAACTACATCTCGACCACCAAGTACAACATCATCACCTTCCTTCCAAAAGCCATCTTTGAGCAGTTCCGGCGAGTAGCCAACCTGTACTTCCTCCTTGCTGCCATCCTCTCCATCACCCATGTCACCCCTTTCTTTGCCGTGAGCATGATTGCCCCTCTGGTTTTTGTTGTCGGGCTCAGTATGGCAAAAGAGGCATTAGAAGACTGGCGAAGGTTTATGCAGGACATGGATGTTAACAGCCGAAAGTTCAGTATCCAAGTCAGATTCTTCTCATGGATTCAAAGCTTAGAAACACTAGCTATGTCTATGGAGTTGCCATAAATTGAACTCTTTCCTCTGCAGTTTCCAGCATTGTCCCAGCATAGTGAGAGATGTAATATAGTGAAGTAGTCCTTTCTTGAAATCTGGAGTTACAAAATTTTCCATGTACCATACTGGGACGCCATGGTTTTGATATTCTTCTTAACATAGCATCATTCTACATTTTATTAAGGTGATTGTTTGCATGTGGTGTATCAGTAAGATGATTGTTCACATGTGATTTGTCGGTTTACTTATTGTTTTGTTTATGTTAGGATGATTCATATTTGGAGCGTTACATCAGCACCATTGGAGTTGATTTTGTAAGTACAACCTTTTTCTTAGTGATGGCTTTGACTGGATGGAGAATGTAGAGGTTATACTAATTTAGTCTTCTTTTTCTTAGAAAATACGCACTTTGGAGCAGGAGGGGAAGACCATTAAACTTCATATTGTGAGCTTAGCATTTTATTATTAGCCTGACCAGGTCAGCAGTTAATCAACCTATGAAACTGTTTTTGCAGCATTTTGTTATGGATCATGCCATGTTAAAGGTTATTCAGCATTTAATCATCTAAAAAAGAACTTGTTGATAAGGAATTTTATGATATGCAAATGTCTGATTCACTACATGTATCTGTTCAACTGATATGCTTATGGCTTTCCCTTTTTGTCTCCCTTCTGATTGATGATAGTTTGCTTGCTGCAGGCCATGCTTCTGTTTATATACTCAGATGAGCTCCCTGATGTGCATGACCTAACTGGATCAGTTTCTTTGTGCACATCAACGATTATGGTCCAACACTTGTTGGCTGCAGCTGATAGATATGGACTGGAACGTCTGAAGCTGTTATATGAGGCAAACCTGTGTGAGGAAGTCACTTCTGATACAGTAGCAACAACCTTGGCTCTAGCAGAGCAACACCAGTGCGCTCAATTGAAGTCAGTCTGCTTAAAATTTACAGCAGCTCGAGAAAACTTGGGAGGTACATGTTGACTTTATAACCGGAGATGTGCATTTTCCATTTATATTATGGTTATATGATTTGCTTCACGTAGCTTTAAGCATTTAAAGAGTTTTCTTACCATCTGCATATGCACCACGGTCCTTTTAAAAAGAGTCAACATGTCCTGTATGTCCTCACCTTTGATTGTCTGTGAAAGAAGAAACCTTATGGGTTGACTGTTTGCTCTGCCAGAGTGACTCCATCTGAATCTTATGTTATTGGCCAATTATGGTATTACCTTTCAAGAATACTGGAGCATGAGCATGGGACAAGTTATACTTGTTGCTAAAAGTATTGCAAAGGATGAGCAACGAGTATAGTGGTTAGAAAGGGTTTTATAAATGCATAGTAGTGTTACAGAATATCGGATTCTATTTGCTTTTTAATAAGTATGGAATAAGGATTATGTGACAGTGTTGTGCATTTAGACATACTTTAATTTGGAGGAAGGTTCGCCAAGATGTATCGACAACCCAGGCTGACCAACAATCGGTTTGATATGGTATCAGTATCTACCATATTAAACTTCAGTGAACGGATGCCACAAAAGAAAAAGAGGAGGAGAGAAGGGAAGAAGTACCACCGGTACCGTATTAAATTGCAGCGGATTGATGCCATAGAGTAGAAAGAGGAGAGAAAGGAAGAAGTATGCTACCTCCACTATTGCATGAAAAAGGGAGCCATCTGAGACAACCAAGGTGATCTATTATTTTTTAGTTATTAGCCAATTGAAATCAAGTTCATTATTAAGGCAGTCGGTGATCTATTCATATGACCCATGTTTTATCTGCCTTCTATTGAATATTCTGTTAGGCATTTATATTTGACTTTGTTTTAGTATATGAGAAAAGTGTGATATCATTTTGTTATGCCTTTGCTGATGAAATTGGTATCCCGTTCGTGGAGACTAGTGCAAAAAATGCAACTAATGTGGATCAGGCTTTCATGGCCATGACCGCCGCAATTAAGAATCGGTAGGGATCTTCACTTGACCAAACTGGGGTGTTGGAAACCTCATATTAAGCATGTCACCTTTAATAAACATCATATTAGCACACTCAAATATTCTTTCCTTTTTGTCATATATTTAGGTTTCTTATTATAAATTATTAAGACACTCTTAGTTGACACCTCTAGTTAACATGCTATCGATTCAAAAGAAAGGAAAAGACATTTGAAATTCTTTTATGATATAGTTTAGATGTTCATAAGTCAGGCCATATATTTTTATTTATCCTTATTTTTGATACATATATCCTTTCCTTTACATATATGTTGTTCTTATTTTATATAATTTTTTAAAAAAATTGCTAATGTTGTTTATATTATGAAATTTAGATGCAGAAGTTGAACCGACCTACATTGGATGAGCTCTTCAGACACACATATCAAAAGAAAAAGGATAGCAATTAGTGGGTAAATAAGAAGGCAAAGACCCATGTAAGTATTTAAAAAACTCTACTTTAATTCATATATTTATACTATTTGTATGTTTAGCTCATTATATCTAATAACTTTTACAGACTGATTTTATATAGAAGTGGCAAGAGGTGCAATTAAGTCAGAGCTCAATTGGAGAGGATGGTGCATGTATGGAAAGATACAGTTGGAGTAAACAAGGGACGGATTTATGGATTTGAATCATAGGCTATCTTATTATGAGTTCTTGAGGAGTGGATTCAGGAGCGGAAGAAAATTTATGGACTTGTTTGTAATCTTTTTTTATTATTGGGTTGATACTTATTTATGATTTTTTTTTGTTATGAACTTGGACATGATGATACTTGTGAAACTTTTTTTTAATGTATTTGGATATATATATATATATATATATATGAGAAGGATCATGTTTATGATTATTATGATTTTCAATTTATATAGCAAGTGTATTAATGTTATATTTATTGTGATGATTATGGATTAATATGTCATATTTATGAATATAGTTTTTTTATATGGATTATTTGTATATATATAATCAGGTGTATTAAAAAAAATATTTTAAGTTTTTTAAAAATTATATTTAAATATTATAAGGGATTTTGCAAAGGATTTTGCTTCTTGGAAAGCTATTTTGTGAGGGATTTTTCAAGGGATATTTATTTAGTAAAGAATAATTTTTTCAAAAATTAAGAAAAGTGATTTAAAAATTTCAAATAATCCTTCAAAAAATCCCTTGAAAAATTTTCCTTGGAAAATCCCTCAGAATTTCCCTAGAGATATTTTCCCTTGGAAAAATCCCTCAAAAAATTTCCCTCAGAAATTCCCTCGGAAAATTCCTCAAAAAATTTCCCTCGAAAATTCCCTCAAAAATTTTCCCTCGAAAATTTCCTCAGAAATTCCCTTGAAAATTTTCCCTCGAAAAATCCCTCAAAATTTTCCATCGAAAATTGCCTAGAAAAGTCCCACAGAAATTTTCCATCAGAAATTCCCTCGAAAAATTTCACTCGGAAATTCCCTCAGAAAATTCCTCAAAATTTTTCCCTTGAAAATTCCCTCGGAAATATTCCCTCGGAAATTTTTCCTCAGAAAATCCCTCGGAAATTTTCCATTGAAAATTTCCTCGAAAAATCCCTCGAAAAATTTCTCTCGAAAAATCCCTTAGAAATTTTCGAGGGAAAATTTCCCTCGGAAATTTCCAAAGGATAAATTCCGTTGGAAAATCCCTCAGAAATAAATTCCCTCAAAAAAATTCCTCGGAAAAAATTTTCGAGGAGGGTTTTCCAACGACCATTTATCCAGTGGAAATCCGTCGGAAATATAAATTTTCGACGGATTTTTTCCTTTTTCCCTCGGAAAATCCCTCGCAAATGACGCTTTTTCTTGTAAAGCAGGAAACAAGTAGGAAGACCATCCCAAGCTAGCTTCTAAATGAATAGCCGGACTCTAAGGTGAATGGGGAGCTTCCAAATCCAAGACACATCTAACGTATGCCTCATCTGTGGCCTATAATCCTGCATAAGATCCTTGATCGGAGCACGAGTCAAACAAGATCTCCTTCATAATCTAATGTCCGAGGTATGATTCAAAAGAAGAGGAATGGAGAAGATGCGCCGGAAGAGCTCCGCACCGAAAAGAGTGGCGATAAAGGAGGTGTGCCAGGCCGTGTGATCCTAAGCAATTAAGTCAGTGACTCTCATGCCACGAGGGATGCCAGTTCTAACAAAAGTAGGCCACCGGGTCAATGGGAGATCAACCAGCCACGTATCCCTAAGCACATCAATTGAAGTTCCATCACCAATCATCCACGAGATATGAGATAGCATGGCCGGAGCATAACGACAAACCTCTTTCCAGAAGAAAGAGTAGCCACGAGTAGGCTAGGGAGGTATATAAGGGGTCCAATCACCATATTTTGCATGCATGAACGAGCTCCATAGACAATCAGGATCAAGCAGGAATCTCGTCGCATGCCTAGCTGTCAGTGCCTCCCTCCTCACTATGAGGGACTGGATCCCAAGCCACCCCTCCAAGATTGGCATACAGACGATGTCCCATGCCAGAAGATGGATCCTATGGCCGTCCTGCATAGAGCCTCAGAGGAAATCAAACTAGTTGGATGAAAGGCATGTTGAACTAAATTATTGTAACAACCTAGGATTTTTATCTCGTGTGAGTTGTTTATACCCAACATGGAACTCAATACTCACACCAATATAACTATAAGGCCGCAAGCCTATTTTGAATCTTTCTTTTTCCATTCAATATAGAACTGTTTTATCATGCTATGGTCCTAGGGTAGTTCTGTTCTCCTATTCACAAACTTTCTTATATTCGTATCGACTTTGATACTATTTATAATACCTTAAGTCCACGTACTAGATCAATTAACCTATTAATGGGCTGAGTTCATGTGGCCCTAAAACTCAAGTCCAACGTATTTAGTAACAGGCGAAGTTAAGTTATAACTCTTCAAATTATATTTTTTCTATTCAATGTAGGACTATTTTAGGGCATTACAATTTCTCTTCTTACTAGATGACATCCTCATCACATGCTACAAGCTAACCAGAATTAATTCAAAGTGAAATCGATATTGCAGGAATGGCTCCACGCTATAGTGGAACTCTCTACCATTGTCTTATGAATAACCTTTTTCTTCTATCCATCAACTTTTGCACAGCTAACTTGGCTTTGATATTATTCGTAACGCTCCAAGTCCATCTTATGAGAATAAAACTTTCTTTCTATCCACCAACTTTTGTATACTTAAATTGGTTCTGATATCATTTGTAATGCTCCAAGCCCATCTCATGAATAGCCCTTTTCTTCTGTCCACAAACTTCTATATATTTGACTCAGCTTTGATATTATTTGTAATGCTCCAAGCCTACCTGTTACACTAATTAACTCGTTAGCAATCTGAGTCCATATGGTCTTAAGAACTCAAGTGCAAGTTAATTATTGGCAAGTAAACTTTTGGGGTGTTACAATAACTCTCATATGCTTTGACTATCTATGCCTCGATGTTCTCACGCCAAACTAAGGATCCGAATCCAAATTCAATCAAATTTAATCACAAACACATAAAACCTATATGTAATATCTCTATATTTATATGGCATTGAGTTCGATCCATGCTTATACTATTTGTAACAACATAAGATTTTATTTTAAAAAATTATTATTCGAATTCCTTGATCCTTTAGAGGTATGTAAGATCAACTTAGTATATCATTGATATGGGAGTAAACATATGTTAGTATAGATTCTTATAATTACATCGCAGCTTTTGTCATTTGCAATTAAGTTTATTATCTTTGATATTAACGAACAGCCTAGTAATAACTAGGTAAGTTTTTGTTGTTGAGATCCCACCCTCGATAAATAGTAATAATTTTATTCTTTGTTACCATAAATAAGATTAAAAATAATGAAAATAATATAACTGTATAATTTTTTTAATCACAATGTTTTGCAAAATTATGTGATCACATCCAATCTAAGGCTCTTTTTTTCTGCCCTTCTCAATTTTAAATCTTAGTTAGAAATGAGATATAATTGTCAAAACCAAGATTACTTATAATGCCCTAAGACCACTTGCTAGTACAAATAATATTTTAGGAGCTGGGTCCATATGGCATTAAAAATTCATCAGAATCTGCGAGATCATTGGTGCCTGCAAGACTAGCTCTTTGTCATGCAGGATTCTTTACCACTATGATCTAATAAGTAGCCATTTCCTTTCTACCCATTAAATTCTACATACCTAGATCGGCTCTGATAGCATTTGTAACACCTCAAGTTTACCTACTAGCCCAATTAATCTATCAGTGGACTAGGTTCATGTAACACCCTAACTTGTTAGTAGGCCAAAACAAATTGGTCTAAAAAACCCAGTGCAAGTTGTTAGTGGAAGGAGAACTTGAGTTATAAGGTATTCAAACTTTTTTTTTTCTTAGCCAATATGGGACTATTTTTGAAATTTTACAAGTTACATGACCATAAAAATTCAAGTGTAAGTTTATTGGTATCAAGTGAACTTGAGTTATAAGCTTTCAAACTTTTCTTTAATGTCTTTCTCAACCGATGTGGGACTGTCCCTATATGATATATTTATAAGTTAGCCAAAATCTAGCTGAGCAGGAACGTTTTGGGGTGTAAAATCTTTCCTTTTTTATCAGATGATCTTATAAGTTAGCCAAAATCCATCCCAAATAAAATCATTTAGATCATTGCTGCCTATAGGGGTGGTTTCACATCATGTGCTATAACAAGATTTTCTATCATCATTCTATGGATAGGCTTTTCTTCTTGCTCACTAAATTCAGTATACCTAAATCAGCTTTGATACTATTTATAATATCTTAAGTCCATCTACTAATTCAATTAATTAACTAGACCGAGTACACATAACCTAAAAAATTTAAAATGCAAGTTTATTAATAGTAAATGAACTTAAATTATAAGCTTTTTATTTTATTTTTAATTGACGTAAAACTGTTTGCTCACATACATGCTAGAAACCTTGAGCCTTTTCTGTAAAGATTTATTTCTCCTCGAAATTATATCACAACCACAAAGAGCACAAAAATCTTTGTCTAAAATTTTAAGAATATGCCAAAAATATAGAAAAAAAAAAAACGCTGACTGAAATGGCTGATCCTGCGCCGTTAGGATGAACGGCAAAGATAGCGGCAGCTGACGGGAGCTACCTCAACCCCCGAGACCTACCTCTCGGTCTCGAGGCACATGAACAGTACCTCAACCACCGAGACCTACCTCTCGGTCTCGGAGCACACGAACAGTACCTCAACCCCCGAGACCTACCTCTCGGTCTCGGGGCACATGAACAGTACCTCAACCCCTGAGACCTACCTCTCGTTCTCGGAGCACATGAACAGTACCTCAACCCCCGAGACCTACCTCTCGGTCTCGAGGCACATGAACAGTACCTTAACCATCGAGACCTACTCTCGGTCTCGGGGCACATGAACAGTATCTCAACCCCCGAGACCTACCTCTTGGTCTCGAGGCACATGAACAGTATCTCAACCCCCGAGACCTACCTCTCGGTCTCGGGGTACATGAACAGTATCTCAACCCCCGAGACCTACCACTCGGTCTCGGGGCACATGAATAGTGCTTCAACCCCCGAGACCTACCTCTCGGTCTCGGGGCACATGAACAGTACCTCAACCCCCAAGACATACCTCTCGATCTCGGGGCACATGAACAGTACCTCAACCCCCGAGACCTACCTTTCGGTCTCGGGGCACATAAACAGTATCTCAACCCCCGAGACCTACTCCTCCGTTTCGAGGCATACAAACGGCATCTCAATCCTTGGCGCATGGTCAGGTTGCCCTGGGCCACCTGGCGTGCCCACATAATCCGCCGCACATCCCTGGCAGAAGGTGGCCATGCCTCATAACGGCGTATGGTGCACTGTATGTTCCTGTGCGTGACTGTGCCCCGTTACAGAGTATGATTCACTACCACTTGCAACTGTGCGCGGTCATGTCAAGCAACGGCGCGCACCAAATACAACTGCGGCTGCAAGACACGTGTAATGCCATGTTGATAGGTAGCGCGGGACGCCTCCGGCATGCACAGTGATGTTACGACAGCAATCTTCCGAAACAGTAAGATGGGATATTCGGACAGGTATAAAAACATGCGCCCGCACTGTAAGTAGGGATCCAAACTCTAGTTTTCTAGCTTTCTTCCTCCTAGCAAAACCCTAACTGTCTCAGCTCCTTTACGCTGAGCGGTTCTTGTCTGATCGCAAGTAACTAACTTGAGCGTCGGAGGATCCCCACCAGAGCATCCAGTCTCCGGGGACTTTTCTTGCAGGGGTCCGGAGAGAAGGACGTCCGTCTTCCCCGATGCTTGAAGAAAGTGACTTGGCGTCATCAGATTGACGCGCCAGGAAGGGGGGGAAAGAGAGAAAGACATCGAACCAGAAATCTGCAACCTCTTGAAGCCATGGTGATGACCCGTACAAAGGGAGTCTCCGCCACTAGCGCTGGGGGGCAGCGCAGAGGAGCCGGTCCACCCGCGGGTGCCTCCTCAGCCCTCCCAGCCAGCGTTCCAGCGCCGCTGTATCCCCGGGAGGCTGGACCTTCTGCTCCTCCGGCCGATGTCCCTGCGCCCCCTCCGCAGTAGTTCCAAGAAGACCGGTTCGTCGCCCTAACCACGCAAGTCTAGTCCCTGGCTGCGGCGGTTCAGAGCCTGCAGCACCAACAAGCGGCCGCAAAGCAGCCGAAGCCAAATCCATCAGTCCTAGGGGTGGCGCAACTCAGCCAGCATTCCTCCCGGAGGAGATCGCCGGTGCCGAGGGATCACCGCCATCATGCTCCACCCAAGTCTCATCACCGGGAGGCCTCTAAGAGACACCTGTCGCCTTCCCGCCATGCTAGTGTCTCTCCTAAGCGGCGGCGTGGGAAGGAGGTGGAGCGCCCCCGCCGACATCGCCGTCCCCATTCTCCATCCTCTGAATCTTCGGGGGAGGGATCTTTTGACGGCCAGGCAGTCCATCGAGCCGAGCGTCGACTCGATGAGTATAACCAGAGATTGGAGGAGCTCAGTCATCGGATCACTCACCTACAGGAGGCGAACTACGACAGTCGACCTTCGTTGTCTCGCCGCATTATGGAAGAGCCCATCTCCGCCCGTTTCCGCCTTCCCCAGCTAGACCCTTACGACGGGACCACAGACCCCTTGGACCACCTGGAAAGCTATAAAGTTCTCATACAAGTCCAGGGGGCCACCGACTCGCTCATGTGCATCGCCTTTCCAGCCACCCTCAAGAAGGCCGCCCGAGCTTGGTACTCCTGTCTGTTGCCACGAAGCATTGATTCCTTCCGCCAGTTGGAGAGGGCCTTCTTGGCCCATTTTGATGCCTACCGGAAGATTCCAAGGGTGGCAGACAGCCTCTTCGCCATCCAGTAGAAGAGCGGTGAGTCCCTGCGGGACTACATCACTCGGTTTAAAGAAGCAGCTCTGGAGGTCTACAATCTTAAAGACTCGGTGGCCACCTTGGCCTTGAAGCGGGAGCTTCGCCCATCTCGCTTCGCGTACTCCCTCGACAAGAAGCCGCCGGGCTCCTACACCGAGCTTTTGATCCAGGCCCAGAAGTACATCCGGGCTAACGAGGCCGACTTTTCCCGGTGCGAGGCTGGTGGGAACATCTCCAAGAAGCCGGTTCGATCGGAATCTGTCGAAGTTCGCCCCAGAAGACCTGAGCCTCCTCGCCGGCCAAACAACCATCCCCGAGCCCCTGCGCCAAGAGATGGACCCTACACCCCATTGCTCGCCCCGATATCTCAGATATTACTCGAGATTGAAGGGGAGTCTTATCTTCAGCGCCCTCCTCCAATGAACCAGAAGACCCCTCGCAACAAGAACCTCTACTGTCGCTACCACCAGGATCATGGTCATGATACTGACGAGTGTCACCAACTGAAGAAGGCTATTGAAGACCTTATCCAGTGGGGCCACCTAGGAAAGTTCATCCAGAGGAACAACTCGGGAGCTCCTGGCCCGTCAGCGCCCCCGTCGCCAGTGATCGACAATGCCCCAACGGAGAAGACGGTGGCAATGATTTCCTGGGGGGCAGGAGGCCCATTGAAGAGGCCGAGAGGGGAGGAGGAGTCAGAGTCTGTAATTCATTTCTTTGAAAAGGACTTAGATGGGGTAGTGAACAAAAATGATGATAGCGTCATCGTGTCCATGACGATCGCTAAGCATCCTGTAAAGAGAATCCTAGTTGATAGTGGGAGTTCTGTGGATGTTTTGAACTATGACGCTTTTGTTCGCATGAACCTGTCACCTGATCTACTCCGGCTGTCGTCACGTCTCTGATGGGGTTTACTGGAGATTCTGTGAAAGTTGAGGGGAGGTCACTCTCCCTGTGACGGCTGGCACAGCCCCGTGTCAAAGCACTGTTTTCATGAAGTTCTTGGTGGTTCGCGTGCCCCTTGCTTACAATGCGATACTCGGGAAGCCCGGGCTCAATCTTTTGGATGCTGTCATATCCACTAAGAGGCTCCTCATGAGGTTTCCTACTAGTGAAGGAGTCGGGGATATGCGGGGAGAGCAGAATCCACCTACACTTTGCTATCATATGGCCCCCAGTCCGTAGGGGGTGGCATCCGTGCCGGTACCTGAGACGCTGGACCCATGAGACTTGGAGAGGAGGGGGGAGCCGGCCGAGCGACTGCTTACTTTCCCCCTCAGGGAGGACCCAACAAGAGCAGTCCGGATTGGAGCCCTACTCCAGGAGGAGGCTCGTGACCGACTCCTCATCTTTCTGCAAGCTAATGCAGATGTTTTTGCCTGGTCGGCGTCCGACATGCCAAGGATTCCAGAGGAGGTGATTACCCACCAACTTAACATTCGGGCGGAGTGCCAACCCATCCGGCAGAAGAAAAGGAGTTTCACCCCCGACTGACAGAAGGCCATGGATGAGGAGGTGCAGAAGCTATTGGCGGCCGGTCACATCCGCGAGGTGCATTACCCGGACTGGCTGGCGAATGTCGTGATGGTTCGCAAGGCCAGTGGGAGCTGGAGGATGTGCATGGATTTCACCGACCTTAACAAGGCATGCCCCAAAGGCAGCTTCCCATTGCCCCGGATCGACTAGCTTGTGGACGCCATGTTCGGGCATGAAACTCTTAGTTTCATGGACGCATTCTCGGGGTACAATCAGATCAGGATGAATCTGACAGACGAAGAAGCCACCTCTTTTATTACAGAAAAGAGGATTTACTGTTACAAGGTGATGCCGTTTGGGTTGAAGAATGCCGGGGCCACCTATCAAAGGTTGATGAATAAGGTCTTTGAGGACCAGATAGGGCGTAACATGAAGGTGTATGTGGATGATATGCTGACCAAGAGCACTAGTGCTGCTCACCATGTCGCCGACCTCGAGGAGACCTTCAACAACCTGCACCGGTATCGGATGAGGCTTAACCTCCACAAGTGTGCTTTTGGAGTGGCGGCAGGCAAGTTCCTGGGCTTTATGGTGACCTAGCGAGGGATTGAAGCCAACCCCGACAAGATCAGGGCTATCTTGGAGATGAGGCCCCCAACTAACAAGAAGGAGGTGCAACGCCTAACTGGGAGGGTGGCGGCTCTGAGTCGCTTCATGTCAAGATCGGTAGAAAGGTGCCTGCCCTTCTTTAAGGCATTGCGCAAGGTCAACGGCTTCGAGTGGACAAAGGAGTGTCAGGATTCCTTTGAGGAGTTGAAGCAATTTCTATCCACTCCCCCGCTGTTGTCCAAGCCAAAGAATGGAGAGGAGCTCTTCCTATATCTCGCAGCCTCCCCTGAGGCTGTCAGCTCTATGCTCGTGTGCATGGATGTTGATGGGGTCCAGAAGCCGATCTATTACACCAGCAAGGTACTTCATGATGCCGAGACCAGATACTCTAGAATCGAGAAGATTATTTTTGCCCTGGTGGTCTCTGCTCAACGCTTCTGACCTTACTTTCAAGCTTATCCCATCGTGGTGCTCACGGACCAGCCTCTTCGGAACATCTTGTCTCACCCCGACACCTCCGGTCGGCTAGCCAAATGGGCCATTAAACTAAGTGAGTTTGACTTATCCGTCCGGCCGAGGTCAGCCATGAAGTCTTAGGTGTTAGCTGATTTCTTGGTTGAGTGTTCCTGGACCGAGAGGGGTGTGGAGGAGGTGTGCCCGGAGGAGCGTGTAGACCCTTCCTCGACCGAGGAGGCAGAAAAGGAGGACTGGATTTTTCATGTGGATGGAGCCGCAAATTCTCAAGGAAGCGGAGCTGGACTCATTCTTGCGAGCCCTGAGGGGGATGCAGTGGAGTATGCTCTCAAATTCCAGTTCCCGGTAACTAACAACCAGGCGGAGTATGAATCTTTGCTAGCAGGGATGAGGTTGGCTGAGGAGTTAGGCGTGGGGCGTTTGAGGGCCTTCACGGACTCTCAGCTTGTTTCTGGGTAGATCACTGGGGAGTACGAAGCTAGGGACCCAACCATGTCCTGCTATTTGAGCAAGGTGCAATCCCAAGCCTCTCGGTTCTCTTACTTCCGTGTCAGCTACATTCCTCGAGCAGAGAATGCCGATGCATTATCCTGTTTGGCCACCTCGGCCGATGGGACACTGGGAAGAACATATGTGGAGCACCTTAAAGTTGCGGATGAAGCATTGCCGGTGGAGCAAGAGCCCTCCTGGATGGATGCCTACATCCGATATTTGACTGACGGTACTCTCCCAGAGAACTCTGCTGAAGCCAAGCTACTCAAGCGGAGGGCCCTGAGGTTCTTAATGATGGACGGAAAGCTTTATCGAAGATCATTCTCATACCCGGTCCTCAGGTGCATGGGACCGGCTGAATCAGATTACATCCTCCGAGAGATCCATGAAGGCATCTGTAGGAGTCACCTGGGAGGCAGAGCCCTAGATTACAAGGCCCTGCGGTAGGGGTACTTTTGGCTAACAATGAAGGAGGACGCGGCTGAGCTTGTTAAGAGATGTGATAGCTGTCAGTGTCATGCTAATATCCAGCGACAGCTGACGTCTCAGTTAACCCCCTTAGTGGCACCCTAGCCCTTCGCCCTGTGGGGTATGGATATCCTTGGACCATTTCTCTTGGCCTTCGGACAGCCAAAGTTCCTCTTGGTGGCCGTGGATCACTTCACCAAGTGGGTTGAAGCCGAGGCCCTTGCTAAGATCACGGAGAGCAAAGTGAGATCCTTCTTTTGGAAGTCCATTATATGTCGGTTCGGGCTACCGCACACCCTGGTCACCGACAATGGCCGGCAGTTTGACAACATGCCTTTCTGAGAATTCTGCTCCGAGCTGGGCATCCGTCAGAAGTTCACTTCCGTCGGGCACCTTCAGACCAACGGGGCGGCCGAGGTAACTAATCGAATCATTCTCCAAGGGCTGAGAACTCGACTAGATGACTATAAGGGACGATGGGTGGAAGAGCTCCCCAACGTGCTGTGGGCCTACCACACAACGCCGCGAGCCCCTACCAGCGAGACCCCATTTAGCTTAGTCTTTGGATCCGAAGCCATCATCCCGGTGGAAGTTGGCTCACCAAGCCCTCTGGTGGAATCATACAATGAGAAAGGCAACCCAGACCAGCTGCGAGCCAACCTTGACCTCGTGGAGGAAGTGCGAGACCAAGCACGACTCCGGATGGCGAGCTACCGGCAGTGGGCCACCAAATATTACAACCCCCGTGTGCGTCCCAGGACCTTCTTGCTAGGGGACCTGATCCTTCGACGGGCTGAGGTCTCGAAGCCGGCAGAGCTAGGCAAGCTAGCTCCAAATTGGGAAGGACCCTATCGGATCGCCGAGACACTTCGCCACAGAGCTTACAAGATTGAAGAGCTCGATGGGAAGCCACTTCCTAGGACATGGAATGCAGACAACCTTCGTCGATACTATCAATAACGCATTCCTCCTCTCACATCAAATACCGTGCCTATATTCTTTTGGGCTTTCGCCCCTCATTTTATATTAACAAATTTTAAATTTAGCTCCTGAGTTCTTTTACCTAAAGCCCTAGGCCAGCCAGGCATAAAGCCCGACACCCGTTGGCACCTAAAGCCCTGCACCAGCCAGGCATGAAGCCAGATGCCAGTCGTCATCTAGAGTCCTACACCAGCCATACATGAAGCCCGACACCAGTCGGCACCTAAAGCCCTGCACTAGCCAGGCATAAAGCCCGACACCTATCGGCACCTAAAGCCCTGGGCCAGCCAGGCACAAAGCCCGACACCTGTCGGCACCTAAAGCCCTGGGCCAGCCAGGCACAAAGCCCGACACCCGTCGGCACCTAAAGCCCTGGGCTAGCCAGGCACAAAGCCCAACACCCATCGGCACCTAAAGCCCTGGGTCAGCAAGGCATGAAGCCTGACACCCGTCGGCACCTAAAGCCCTGGGCCAGCCAGGCATAAAGCCCGACACCCGTCGGCACCAAAAGCCCTGGGCCAGCTAGGCATAAAGCCCGACACCCGTCGGTACCTAAAGCCCTGGGCCAGCCAGGAATAAAGCCCGACACCCGTCGGCACTTAAAGCCCTGCACCAGCCAGGCATGAAGCTCGACACCCGTCGGCACCTAAAGCCCTGCACCAGCCAGGCATAAAGCCCGACACCCGTCGGTACCTAAAGCCCTGGGCCAGCCAGGCATGAAGCCCGACACCCGTCGGCACCTAAAGCCCTACACCATCCAGGCATAAAGCTCGACACCCATCGGCACCTAAAGCCCTATGACAGCCAGGCATAAAGCCCGACATCCATCGGCACCTAAAGCCCTGCACCAACCAGGCATAAATCCCGACACCCATCAACACCTAAAGCCCTGCACCAGCCAGGCATGAAGCCCGACACCTGTCCGCACCTAAAGCCCTAGGCCAGCCAGGCATAAAGCCCGACACCTATCGGCACCTAAAGCCCTAGGCCAGCCAGGCATAAAGCCCAACACCCGTCGGCACTTAAAGCCCTGCACCAGCCAGGCATGAAGCCCGACACCCATCGGCACCTAAAGCCCTGGGCCAGCCAGGCATAAAGCCGGACACCCATCGGCATCTAAAGCCCTGGGCCAGCCAGGCATAAAGCCCAACACCTGTCGGCACCTAAAGCCCTGGGCCAGCCAGGCATAAAGCCCGACACCCGTCGGCACTTAAAGCCCTGCACCAGCCAGGCATGAAGCCCGACACCTGTCAGCACCTAAAGCCCTGGGCCAGCCAGGCATAAAGCCCGACACCCGTCGGCACCTAAAGCTCTGGGCCAGCCAGGCATAAAGCCCGACACCTGTCGGCACCTAAAGCCCTGGGCCAGCCAGGCATAAAGCAGGCACTCGACGGCGCATAAAGCTAACACCCGACGACACGTAAAGCCGACACCCGATGGCACATAAATCCCGACACCCGTCGGCACCTAAAGCCCTGGGTCAGCCAGGCACAAAGCCCATGTACTACTGGCGGAGTGGCGCACTACTGGCCCTCCGCAACATAAGTCCGACCTCAGTCGGCACCAAAACACCGGATTGGCCAGGCACGAAACCCTGTGTATCGTTGGCAAAGCAATACGCAAGCGGCTCGGGAGGTTCGATTTCGTCCTGACTTCCAAGTTGTACACTTTGTCAGGAGCTGGGAGTTGGTACCTCCCGACCCCAAGATTCGGTCCTACGAAGCTAAGTCGAGGCTTAGGGAAGGTCACACATCGCTCAACACCGACGAAGCCCCTGAGGGTCCCACGTTGGTTTCCAAAGAGTAAAGTGACAATTGCTATCAAGAGGATTCAAATCTCATTAAAAGAAGTATATTTCATTAATTTGAAAATGTTTACAAAATATCGATCAAGTCGGGTTCAAAAGAAAAACAACAACAAAATAAAGCAAAATGCAGTATGGGGCTCACGGATCTGCGGGCGCATCTTCGTCGTCAGAAAAGCCCATCTTAGAGAGGCAGTCTGGCTCCACTTCAAGGGCCTGGGGAAAGTTTAAGTCCTTGGCCACCTTCTCCTTCCCCCGTTGGAACCTATGAAGATAAGCCCCAGTCGAAGCTTCGGTCAGCTCCTCCATGAAGAGCTCGGACGCCCAAAAGTCGTCAATAACTCTGGCAGTCCTAGCTTCGATGGCAGCCTCCAACTCAGCCGCTAAGGCTCCTCTCTCAATAGCCAGGGCTGCCACCGCTATCCTCTCGGCCTCCAGGGCTAGGTTCCTCTCCTCTTCCGCTCTCCAAGCCCTTTCCTCGGCCTCCCTCAATTTCTCCTCCACCGTTCTTGTCCTTTCCTCGGCCTCCTTCAATTTCCCCTCCACCGTTCTTACCTTTTCGTCGGCCACACTCAGTTGACTCTCGGTCGCCTGGATGGTTGCGACCAGTTCAGTGATGTGTAGGTCCTTGGCCACGATGGCATTCTCGGCCTCCATGAGTTGGTTGAGGGTCGCCCGCAGGCGGTTGGACTCCATCTCCGTCCGGTTCATGGCCGCTTTTATTTCATCCACCCGAGCGGTCTAGGTGGATTCTAGGGCCTTCTCCGCCATTTCCGCTTGGGCGCGAGCATCCTTGGCCTCTTTCTAGGCCTCCTGCACGATAGTTTTTTCGCCATGGATAACCTCCCTGGTGATAGCCAGGGAGTTGGCAACCTGCATGCAAACCCCATGTTAAAAAGGAAAAGGAAGAGCAAAGAGAAGTTCAAGGCAGAGGACAGACAGTCTGATTACCTTGACTAAGGCCGCGTAAGACTCGCGGAAGAAAGTGGTTGCTTTCAGATGCCTGAGCTCCTCCTGAACCTTTGATATGAGAATCGACGAGATGAGCCGCTCCACCAGGCACCCATCGTCTAGGATGAGTCCCGGGCCAGTCCCCACTTTGCCCTACTCCCTCCGGCAGCCCCGGCGGCCTCGGACTCGGCGCGTGGAGGGCTGCTCGCTGGCGCCCTTTCTGGGGGTGGGCCAGCTGCCTGCGATGGACCCTCACCCCAGTCCCTTGCAGCTTCGGCGGGGAATGGTTCGCTGGGGGCAGGAGAACCCCCCAAAGCCGTTGGCTCCTCTGCGACCGGCTCTTCCATGGCCAGCTCCGCCTCCATGGCTGACTCCCCCGTGATCGTTGGCTCCCCACGGTCGGTGTCTCAGCAGCTGCTCCATCACTCACGGCCCTTTTGGGCAGGGTGTCAGCCGTCAGGTCTATCTCCGGGCGACCGGAGGCTCTCGCGGCGCGGGCGGCTCGGGTGCCCGCGCTGTCGGGCACCTTGCACCTGGTGCCCGCGGCCCCTCGCTCAGCCCCTCTTGGGCCTTCCTTTTGGCGGCGGCCTTCATGAGTCGCCGCGCCGGGATCTTCATAGCTGCACAGTGTCGACCGAGGTCAGCAAAAAAAAAAAAAAGGGAAAGGGAAAAAAGGCAAGGAGCGAGAGCAGGGGCAAGGCATTGGCTAAGTAAAGGGAGACTTACCAAACTGGGAGATAAGCCCCGCCGATCGGAGGTTTTCCTCCGTTAGGAGCAAGCTGTACCGAGGGATTTCGGTGGACAACAGCTGCCCTAGCGCCTCTCTATCTCCGGGATGGACGGTGGAGTTTGCATTGCCTCGGAGGTCAGGGTCTCCCCACCGGGACTTTACTTGGTCGAGGTTGGCGAAGAAAAATCGGGATTTCCAGCCTTTAATAGAAGAAGGGAGAAGGAGTTTAAGGATGCGGTGGGGCCGGGGCTGGAACAGCCACCAACCTTGTTGGGATCGGAGGATGTAGAAGGAACGGAAGAGAGAGACTCGCGGGGTGATGTGGAGATGATGGCAAAGGATAACGAAAGCACAGATGACGCGTAAGGAATTTGGGACCAACTGGGAAGGAGTTAGGGAATAATAGTCAAGGAGATTAACAAAGAAAAGATGAAAGGGTAAGCGGAGGCCCACCCTCAGGGAAATCTCATAGACCGCCACCCGGCCCGATCGGGATGAGATCACCCTGTCATCAGGGGTTGGGAGGTACAGCTCGATATCTTGAGGAATCTGGTAACGGGCTCGGATGTTCGCCAGATCGTTGCCCGTTACCGTGGAGGCGACCCCTTCTGGGGATTCCGCCCCCGCGCTCGAGGAGGTACCGGCCCTCGCTTGGCGACCTCTCCACGGATACCGGCCAGCCGCCGCCGGGCGCCTCCCTGCGGGAGACTCCTTGGCGACCCGCCGCTGGGCTAAAGGGACGTGATCCTCTGGATCGGAGGACCACTCAAGGGGAGAGGAAGGAGGAGAGGGAGAAGCTTGGGGCCTCTCGGGCGAGGAGCGATTCTCCGAATCGTCCTCCGCAGACCAAGATGGGGAACTCATTGAAAGACGAAAGACCAAGGAAACCTAGGAGGAACAAAGAGCTGACCTGGGGAAGAAAGTGACGAACGCGAGCCCCCGAGTTGTAGAGGGAACCAGGAAGCGGAAAATCGAAGAGCAGAGGAAGAAGACGACGATGACAGGAGTAGAATGGCCGCTGTCGACCCTCTATACGGGTTTTATCTAGTTTCAAATTATCCCGCCGTGCTTCGACTGCCGCGCGGGCTCCCACTACGAGCTGAATCGCCTAGGAAATCGCTGAGCGCGGGATACGATTCACTCCCGACCAATGGTAGGACATTGATGACGTCACCGTTATGATGGATAATGATGGCACGCCTTTCCTCATGAACTTCGATGGGTAAACCTTGCTTCGAGAACGATCGCCGCAAATCGGATGGACAGCCTTGGCCGCCCAATCACATCCTTGTACTGCCTGCGTAAAGTCGTCATGGCGCCTACGAACACGTGTCTGGGGGCGGTTCGCAGAAAGTGGGGATCAGCCATCTGGGAGGTGACACCCCTTTCACTTTACTGGGGCGGGCCCACTCCGTCTCAGGGGTGAGGGGGCATCTGATATGGCTGATCCTGCACCGTTAGGATGAACGACAAAGATAGCGGTAGCTGACATGAGCTACCTCAACCCCCGAGACCTACCTCTCGGTCTCGGGGCACACGAACAGTACCTCAACCCCCGAGTCCTACCTCTCGGTCTCGGGGCACACGAACAGTACCTCAACCCCCGAGACCTACCTCTCGGTCTTGGGGCACACGAACAATACCTCAACCCTCGAGACCTACCTCTCGGTCTTGGGGAACACGAACAGTATCTCAACCCACGAGACCTACCTCTCGGTCTCGGGGCACATGAACAGTATCTCAACCCCCGAGACCTACCTCTCGGTCTCGGGGCACATGAACAGTACCTCAACCCCCGAGACCTACTTCTCGGTCTCGGGGCACATGAACAGTACCTCAACCCCCGAGACCTACCTCTCGGTCTCGGGGCACATGAATAGTATCTCAAACCCTGAGACCTACCTCTCGGTCTCGGGGCACATGAATAATATCTCAACCCCCGAGACCTACCCTTCCGTTTCGAGGCACACAAACGGCATCTCAATCCTTGGCGCATGGTCAGGTTGCCTTGGGCCACCTGGCGTGCCCACATAATCCGTCGCACATCCCTGGCAGAAGGTGGCCATGCCTCATAACGGCGTATGGTGCACTGCATGTTCCTGTGCGTGACTGTGCCCCGTTACGGAGTATGATTCACTACCACTTGCAACTGTGCGCGGTCATGTCAAGCAACGGCGCGCACCAAATACAACCGCGGCTGCAAGACACGTGTAATGCCATGTTGACAGGTAGCGCGGGATGCCTCCGGCACGCACAGTGATGGTACGATAGCAATCTTCTAGAACAATAAGACAGGATATTCGGACAGGTATAAAAACACGCGCCCGTACTGTAAGTAGGGATCCAAACTCTAGTTTTCTAGCTTTCTTCCTCTTAGCAAAACCCTAACTGTCTCAGCTCCTTTCCGCTGAGCGGTTCTTGTCTGATCCCAAGTAACTAACTTGAGCGTTGAAGGGTCCCCATCGGAGCATCCGGTCTCCGGAGACTTTTCTTGCAGGAGTTCGAAGAGAAGGACGTTCATCTTTTCCAACGTTTGAAGAAGATGACTTGGCATCATCACTAACAAACATCACATTTAGGGTGACACACATCAACATATTTTCATGGTTACAAGAAAGCAAACAACTTCCCCCCATGGATTTTCTTTGGATAGGTAACCAACCATTTCTCCAAGGTGGAGCCTACGCAGAGATCTTTCGATCCTGTGGCACATCAGTGATGTCCTCCCCTTGACATGATGTATCAAAGTAACGTTTTTTATCACGGCCATTTCGTAAACAGTGGCAAAATTATTGGTTTTCGTTTCTTACGACCGAATCGGCGCTCACGTGGCGCTGCACGAATGGCTTTCCGCATGCATTATTCACTTAATTGTCATGTATTTCACTCGTCTTGAATGAACACGTAGGTTGGAAAAATTGAGCAGATAATAGAGCCCAGCCTGCAACAGCCAACAAATACTTATCAGAGACTCGTTTCAACCATGGAATGCCAAATTATTCTAGACCTCTTGATAAAGGACTTGTCTTTTAGGAGACCCAGGATTTAAATCCTGACTATTGCTCAAAGCAATATGTTTTTCTAAAATATGGTGGAACAAGTAATTTCTTTTGTATGAGTGTGAAATGCTATGATGATATGTCTTCATTATAAATTTAATAGGAGATAGTTCGTGCCCCAACTATATTACCTAAAAAAAGAAAAAAGTCATAACAGTTATATTTATAGTTGGAATACGATTTTGATCATTTATAGCCTTAGTCTGTTCCGAAAGCAAATTTCTAAGTTGTAGAAGAAGTCATCTACATTCACACAATGTGCAAACCACATGGCATGTTTTTCATGGCAGAAAAGTCTTTACGCATCACTTTTGGTATAGAATGACCTGCATCAGACTCAATGATTCGCCCATATGCAAGTCTATACCAGAAAGTTTGCTCGTGAATCCTGCATCGAAGGTGCTGGCATGAATCGCCGTGTTCGATGAAGTGATGTATAAAGACTTTTCCATAAAAATTAAGTACTAAAAATTGTTGATATGCGAACAACTCTTGGCTGACCTTGTTGCTAAGATTCCTCAAAAAATCTGCAGCCTAATTGTTGCTCTTCAAACACGTGTTATAGATTGGAGAGTGAAGATGAAAAGCGAAAGCAAAAGATATAATTTTTATTTTTTACTATTAGATTCTAATAAAGTATCCCTGATATAGGCTACAATTTATGAATCATGAAAAATTAATCAAAGTAGAGAGGACTTAAAGCCTTGCATTTTAAATTTTTTATTATTTTATTCTATTTAAGAGCATTGAATGAAGCTTGTTAAAAAGCTTTCTTCCTTTTTCTCTGATCAGATCTATCAAGATTTAGTGCATCCTTATTTGGTGGATTTTAATATACTTGAACTCTCCACCATTATCTCACAAGCACAAGGTTGCATGCACACGTGCCAACTTGCATCTCAAACGAGGTCAGGGGTTCAAATATGAGTTACGCTAGCCTTCATATCTTCAACCCCTGCCGACCTCCTATCCTAATAATGAAATGAAAAATGTGTCCCTTACGGTGAGAAGAATGGACGAAGTTCTATCACAAACTAGTTGGAGCAATGAGTTTGTTGCACGTCTGGACCATGACGAACTCGCTAACACAGTTCTTCAATGCGTCCGAATTTTATTAGAGGTGCAAATCAATTGTGAGAGAATTTTTGGGTAGATACTTTATCTCTCTTTTTCTTATTCCGGAATTAGAGCTATCAAATGGGCTATGCCAGCTTTTTATTGTTATCAAAGGAACATACTTTGTGCATCGTGCGCGGTGCAGAATGCACAAATGGCATGCACTAAAGACTCAGCATATGGCAGGCTTTGATCCATAAAAAATTAATTTTTACTAGATCCTTCATGCATGCGAATGAATCACCGTGCATGGTGCGTAAGGCATTTTTCCTTATCAAATATCACAACCATGCTAATACAAATTGTGACTAAGAATGCCAATTTTCTCTAAGCCCATGAATGCCAACTTTACAAACAGTCACAGACTATAATTTATGCACACCTAGTCCATTTGTCGATGCTGTAGTTGAAGTCAAAAATATAGAAAAGCAGTCCACAATTGCCTCGGCCTGAGCTTGGAATTGAAATTCGAAAGAAAAATAAAATAAAAAAACATAAAACAAATGAAACAAAGGATAAAACGGATGGATGGCACAGAGCAGGCATAAAGTGCGTATGGATAATAGGATAGATATGAATATTACATAATCCCATGAATATCGATAGGGGTACAAAATTTTATATTCATAACGGCTATAAATATAAATTTTTCTAATGAGTATAAAGTACGAAGATATCTTTTTCCGTACCCGCTCCACCCCATCCCTAACCATGATAGTAAAAGAAGTAAAAATGGCGATAAGGCAAAGCAAAATCAGGAACGCCAATCCTTATTCTTATCCTTGCTAAAAAAAAATAATCCCTGCTACTATAAACAAGGATTTTTTAATACCCATCCTTGCACTATGATAGGAAATATAAATACCCAGTCCACACTCCATCCTATCTCACCCTATCTCTCTTTTAATAATATATTTAAATTTTTAGTAAAAATTATGAGCATAATCATGTAAATATAAAAATATATGAGGATATTATATGGGGCCAATGGGTTGGTAAACGAATATACTTATCCTTATCTTCACCTTGTCCCAGCTAATAAAGACAAAAATAATCCTCGTTTCCATACAAACCACAAAAAAAAATTCATTCCAAATATAACGGGGACCCATATTATAGGTTGAAATTGCCATCCTATAGAAAGGCTTGGCATAGCTTGTGACCTAGTTGATCTAAGCCATGCAGTGCCCAGCCACCATGTCAACCCATGGCACATCCCAAGCCCAGCATGGCTATTTAAAAAAATTTAAATATTTTAATATTAGACTTGATGGGCTGGGCAATTTTTTGACTTTGCAAACAAATTTTATAAAAATTAATATATATACCTTTGTTTATAGCTTATTATTGCAATCATGACATCCCACTGTCGTCGTGGCCACTTCTCTTGGTTTTCATCTCCATTCTTCTAATCATTTAGAGAGGAGTTTATATTACCCTTTCATCTGGCACGGCACAAGCTCGAGAGTTTAGATAACTTTTTATTTTTTTTTTAATTTCTTAAAATTAATTTTTTAAAAATTAATTAATTAAATTATATATTTATGGCTTAGATATATATTGTAGCTTATTATTGGTTTAACTTATCATAGTCGCATCTTATCATCCCACCATTTTGTAAAAATAAAATAATATTTTCGTGGCTTATTGGTCATACTTTCTAGTTCCTTCATCCTTTTCTTCCTTGTAGTCACTTCCTTTATCTTCCTCTCTATTCTTCTAGTCATTGAAAGGAAAGTCTCCATCTTCATCATCCATCTAACCTTATGTTTATTCTTTACTTCATACCAATCCTTTAGAGAGTGTTTGAAATAGAGGATAAGAAAAAATATTCCTTGGATATCTCCCTTATCCCCAAAAACTATAGCTAGAAGGAATATGTCTGAAAAAAATTTAACCAGAGAGATAACCCATGTTTGTTATCCATGAACTTATTCTCTAGGGCTGTGTTTGGATGCTGGAATAAGGCCTGGAATAGGACATTATTCCAGCTTATTCCCCCAAACAGCCCTTTAAACGATCGGTGGGGCCCACACTATGGCTTATTCCGGTCAGCGCCTCGGATTCCCCTTTTCTATTCCGCCCGGACCCTGGAATACGGTATTCCGGCACTGTAGCTATTCCAGGGGCAAAAAATGTGACCAAAATCGGGATTTGGGGCCGGCCTTCTCCTTCGCTCTCGCGACTAGGGTTTCCCTTCTTCTTCTTCGCGCCGACGTCCGATCCTTGCTCCTCCCCTCTGGTGATCGCTCTGCGGATGCCCCGAAATAGGTCTCCCAAGCCTATTTCTTGGTGGACGAAGAGGATCAACCGGATCTAACGAGGTTCTAGGTTCGCTCTTCATCCTCTTGTCTGAAACAAATTTTATCGGTCGTCTTCATCGTCCGATAATCTTCTACTTTAGTTGAGAAGGTCGTCGAGGAGGCGACGGATCAGGTACGCTCTCCCTTCTTTGATGTCATGGCTTTTTTTTTCATCTAGGGTTTGAATGCTGCGATGGATCCAATGAGAACCCTTCCATCAGCCGACCCGCCAATTAATCACCACTAGATCCTTGAGAAAGAAGAGTTCATTAAGAACTCAACCTTCGACGGCTAGAGGATCAATGATTTTAGGGTGGCCAAGGCAAACCTCCTTCACCTATAACCTCCCGATCCCCGCCATGGCCGGGTCTTCCTTCGGTGAATGCTGGCCCTTGGCCAACGACTCAAAATGGAAGTGGTGTCGGGAAACTTCCAGGAAACAGGGCAGAGCCCTTAGACGGTGAAATCCGTGCGACTAAGGGACGGACAACCAGCAAGAATCCCAGTTGACCCAAGCGATCCTAACACCGATTTTTGCCGGAGTTCTTCTCCGGTGGAGGTTCGACCCTTGCAGGCCACTGAACATGGCCGCTGTTACCTGTGAATAGACTCAGGAAATCAAGCTTAGGGACATGCTTCTTCCCTGTTTCCGACAATTATCGGTCACCATCTCGGGACCATGGCTCCTAGATAAAGAGTAGAATGAAGGAAATCCATTAAAAGAGGTTTCTCCTGCAAATCGTCTAGGCACTGGTTGAGTCTGCAGCGTCTAATTTCTATTATGATGGCATTCAATAAGGCTTTACTGTTTGATTGATTCTTCAAGCTGCATGCCATTTCAATTTGAGTACAAACCTGCCTGTGATACATCTGTCTTATCTCTATACATGAGGGCTTGGACTTTATCTCTCATCGTACCGATGAATGTTGCTCTTTTAAATGACGAATAATTAGGTTATGTGCTCTGCTGTCAATCTCCTATTTGTATGGAGGTACGACACCCTATTTCAATGATAACTACATAGTCGATTACGTAGCTGTAAATTTAGTTTATAAAAGCTCAGACTATGCTATGTACATAACCTACCTACCCTTTCCGAATATACGATTTTGACATCCATGAGGGCACAGACATTCATATTCCTTTTCATGTTGTAGCCCTATACATGCTTAACAGTCTATAACATGATTTCATACTATGTTATGTTCGTGCCAAAATCCATAACTGCAGTTACATAAATCAATGATTTCATGCTATGTTATGTCACGCCTTATCCCAATGTTGTCTTTCTCTAACGATTACTTATTTGTGAGATGGCTGATATTCATTTGAACCTGTTATTTCTAGTATCTATTTTCATTTTCCTATTTTGTTAGAATTCTTTAGCTTATACATCTTACATTGTTCTCCATCTGCCGTATTGTCGACATTACTCATGTACTAAAACTTCTTCATTTGCATATAGTTCCGTTCTATAGCACTGTGCCACATGACAAAGTTTAACCAATATGGAGTAGTATGTAACAAAATATCAACGGTTTTCTACCTGTAGATAAAATGGCGCAATCGAACAAAAACGGTGAGCCGTCACAGTCCCGAGAACGATCGGTCCGAACTAGGGCACCTAACTGGACCGATTCTCTTGACTCAACTTTCGTGACCCTCATGAGGCAAGAGAATGACAACGGAAACTGTCAGAACGGTACTTTCTCAAAAGAGACCTGGAAGAGAATTACCAAATTGTTCAATGAAAGGACCAATATGTCTTTCACATTTACAAACTTGAAGAATCGTTTGAAGGTCCTGAAGAAGACCTTCAATTTGTATTACAACCTAGCTAACCGTTCAGGCTGGGGATGGGATCCTGTACTTAAACTACCCACATGCGGTGACGAGCATATGTGGGAGGAGATCATCTCGGTAAGTGGTAGCCTCCGATGTTCTCAATTGTTAATTCGGCTGATATTTCGGTATACTTCAATAATTACCTCATCAACATTGCTAACAGGTTAACAAGGACTACGCTCGAATTAAGGGTAAGTCCTTCCCTGTATACAACGACATTGACATTATATTTTCAAAGAATACTGCCACTGGGAGACGGGGGATACATCTGCTATGCCAGAGGGAGTATCCGATAATGATACCTCGGACGACGAGGTCGAACGGCTGAACCTTGAGGACATAGACTTCTGGCCCACATCACGTAAAGCTTCACGACTCTCTTTCTCATCATCAGTCATTTCGATCACTTATTTGATGATGTCTCCCCAAGCAGCCCGAACACATGTGCCTCGACCCCACCCACGGACTGTTCCTTAGATCCAGATTGTCATCTAGTAGTGGAAAGAGGAAAAGGTCATCAACCGTTACTCCTACAGCACGTACATTTAAGTGCACATCTGAAGCTGGTGATGCCATCCTCGAATTGGTGGAACAAGGTAAGAAGAGGTTGGAAATTGCCAACGAGATCCTTAGGAGAGAGCAGCTTGCTCGTCCTACTGTCTACTCAATTGATGAATGCATGCGGAAGCTAGAGAGTATCCCAGGGATTACTCCGGAATGTATTCTTGCTATGGGGGACAGTTTAAAAATTGAGATTAATAGGTGGTTCCTCATGCATTATGAAGGCTCACTCCTTGAAGCGTGGCTTAAAAGACAAATGACAGAGTTCTACCGTTTACCACCTTCAGCGGGAGGACCTTCCGGTAGTTTTGCAGCTGCGCCTACGTTCTTTATGCCTCAAATGCATGGTGTCCATCATGATGGCCCTTCTGTTTTTGTGCCTCCCTACGCATGCTTCCACTCGAGGTGGACAAATTCCATTAATGCAGCCAATATTCAGGCCAATCAGTGATAGCAGCGTTTCCCAGGGTCCGACTTATTCTCCTGCTGTCAGTGCGCAAGAATCCGTTTGTACCACACCTGCATCTACGACGCATGGCATAGACTTTCCCAACATGGATTGGACATGACATGTTTTTGCTTGTATCGTAGTAGTTATAGAATTATATGTTCTGGCTAAGATGCTTATATTTATGTCATATTGTTGTTGACGTGTCTGTCTTCTGTTATTAAGTACCATCTTTTTTTGTGTACTATGCTGTCAACTTTTGCAATAGAGTGCTTACTTATGCACATGGTTGTATCATTAACTACTACAATTTTGATTAGATGGACCTGTTCCAAGATGTTATGGGGTATTTAATAGATGAGGACAACTACTGGCAAGACGTCTTAACTTTGTTGATAAGTAATGGGTTCCTTTCTATACCCAATGTTAATGTTAATTCAAAGGTCCCATGCCGCACTCGTCCATTCTCGGGTCACGAAATCATTGCTGATATTTTAGTGGACATCCAAACAGAGGTTATGATCACTTTAGGATGACAAATACTATGTTCTTCAAGCTGCAAGACTTGCTTGTCTCGAGAGGGTTGGTGAGTAGCACACGTAACGTATCGATACAGGAGCAACTAGCAATCTTCCTATACGGCATAGGGCATGGTGTTAGTAATAGAGTGTTGGCTGAAATGTTCCAGCACTCAGGGGAGACAATATCCCGACACTTCAACAACATACTGAAAGCAATTTGTTTGCTTAAGCATGAATTTATCATTCAACCTGAACAGCAGACCGTTCACCCACGGATCCATGGCAACAAACTTTTCCATCCTCACTTCATGGTAGGTTTGGACACTCCCCATACACCAATTATGTTTCAATCTTGTAATTACCAGGTCCTTGATACATTTGTTTGCATTACAGAATGCTGTTGGAGCAATCGACGACACACATATACCTGCAACGATCAGAAAAGCAAACAACCACGATTTCGTAATCGAAAGGGGACCATTTCTCAAAATGTCATGGCTGCAGTCTCCTTCGATCACTCCTTCCTATTCGTATGTACTGGTTGGGAGGATCTTCGGCTGACATGAGAGTCCTACGCTGTGTGTCGAGTCTGGAGGACTCGTTGTACCTGAAGGTATATGCATATAACAAACTACTTGAAATACTTAATCGCTAACATTTAATTTAACCTGTGCGAAGACGTTAAGGCAATGTTGTCCTGTACAGGGAAATTCTATCTTGTGGACTCTGGATATGGCAATACAGATAAGTTCCTTGCCCCTTATCGGGTAATAGGTACCACCTCAGTACCTTCAACAATCCAAGGGCTCGCCGATACAACAATTGTCGAGACTTATACAACCACCGACATGCTCAACTCAGAAATTGCGTTGAGAAGGCCTTTGGAATACTTAAAAAGCGCTTTAAGATTTTGAGAATTGCCATTCCATTTCCCTTCAAGGTTCAGAAACGTATCGTTATGGCTTGCTGCGTAATACACAACTTCATTCAACGCAGCCAAGGCAACGACAAATACTTCAACATGTCTTCTGAATCGTTGCCCCCTGATAATGATGACGATGTCGATCCTTATCTCATTATAGGGGATGATGAATCACGAAGAGGCGATCAACTACGCAGTTCCATTGCTGAGAGGCTTTGGGATGCTCATAACACGAAGTAAGTTTACGATGTTTCCTTTGTTTTGGTCGTGCATGCTTGTAGATTAAATTATTTGTCTCTATGCCGACCATGATTCATTTTATAAGTAGTGCAATTTATTAATTCATTTGAGTTTCACATTGAATCACCGAAATGCAGGAAATCAGGCTTCTTGCTCCTGAGACTTACTAATGCCTGCCCAAAGTTATTATGTAGTTTTCGTGGGCCGTAGATGAGGGGTTTATGATTCATGGGCTGAGTGCCAGCGTGAGGTTAGTGGGTTCAAGCATGCCTTGTACAAGAAGTTTAAATGTAGACATAGGCAATTGATGCATTCCACAATTACCGTCAACCTTCCGACATTCAATATGTCAAAAATACATTGAAATGGAAAACGAACAAGGTAGGAGGGATGAACAGATGGCCAGGAATGTGGGTGCACCTGTCAGAACAACTATATTGCTTTTCGTATCCTTCCTTGTAGTCTTCCTCTTGGGTTACTGTTTGGGAAGGCAACGTTGATGCTTATGTAATGTAATATCTAATGGACTGCTGACACTGATATTTCGCAATGTTTTGTGATGGGCAGCATACTATCTTACAATGACATTTCAATGATAACTACTGCTTTTGTTACTTTAATTTGTTATGCTGAGATAATAGTAGGCAGACTTTCACATGTTTAAAGTGACATTCTCTTATATTGAAGTTGTTATTATATTCGTTGAATTGGGAAACTAACATTGATTTTCTCAAATGAATCCAGTGCCGGAATACCTTCCTACAAATATTTGGTTGACCTAATTGATATCGAAGCGTCGGCTGTGAATTCATGACTTGGACGGCATTTATAAATGCAACCGTTGTGAAGCATCACAGTCAGGTGCTCTATCAACGATGACGGCATGATGATTGGCAGACACATAGCATTTCCTGAATTGGATGCATGCAAAATGTGACCTTCAGGAAATACCTGCTGAAACTGCCATCCTGAGTCAACTCAATATATCACCCATATTTTGAAAATGGGTTACGTCGGTAACTTGCCTGAACAATGATGAAATTGGATTTAGATTACATGAAATGTCTAAAAGTTTTCATCGCATTTTACAACTAGAATTTTTGACATTTTGTTGGCTTTTTTGGAATTTCTCTATTGCCGTGACATTTAGGTTGTCATGTCATCTTTTCGATTCTAGTTTTGAGTTCAGCGAAATTATTTTCATTGCATTTTTCAACTGTGTTTTGGTTCTTCAGTGGCCAGTACAAGTTGCTTCTTTCGTGATGAAACAAAACACCAATGTTCTGAGTTCGGGACTTGATACAGATCAAGTAGTTTAATTTTGAGTAGACTTCATTGCTATATGGTTGCGTATGTTAACTGTCGGCTGTGAGGTGCTCTTGACTAGGAGGGCATTTCAAAAATGCAACCATTGTGAAGCTACACAGTCCGACATGACACACATGCCGAGGGCAATGTCTTGGAGTATGATGCATTGCAAGATAAATTGTAAGCAGAATAAGCCAATTCATCCACAAAACCGATAAATGATGAACTGTATGATTCTAGTATGGAATGGTCGGGGGGTATTTTCATCGATTTGTTGAACTGTTAATTTTGGTTGATCCTTCGCATATTTCAAATGTGTTTTTGGGGAACTTTCTGTTATTCAATTGCCTAGGGGGATTTCCATGGAACTGTTGAACTGTGCCACTGATAGTTCACTTGCAATGTTGGGTTGTGTGTTTGGGTATTATCGTTGCATTCCTGCATGTCTGCTTATGGGTATTTTCTTAGGAACTGTGAAATGTGTTTTCATGGCTGCAGTCTTAACAATTAATGACCTTTGTTCAAGACGGTGACATATGTCTTGGGAGGAGCTCTGTTGGATTGTAGTAATGAAATGGCTGGGGGTATTTTCTACTACATTTTTCATCTGTCTTCTTTGGTACTTTCTGATCAATTTCGATCTGGGAATTTGGGTATATTGCTGCCATTTTCCGATCAATGTTTCAGGTCGTTTCTGTTAGCTTGTGAGGTTTCTGGTTCTATCTGATATCCAATTGTAGGGGGGGGGGGTATTTAATGGATTTGTTGAACTGTGCCACTGTTACTTCACTTGCATTATTTTGATGTGCTTGTCGGAACTTTCCTGGCATCCGTTCACTTTGTTTCAGGCCGTTACATCCTCTTTCTGAGGTGCTCTGTTTGCTTATGCTTTTGAATTTTCCATTCCAGGTAATTTCCTATGCTCTATCACGTCAGATGGTGGGTTTTGTCTTAGCAACTGTCAACTTTGTTTTTTGGAATTCTATCTTTTGTCAATTTGACCTTTGTTTCAGGCGTTGAAATTTGTCTTGCGCTGTGCTCCGTTTCATTGTAGTAAAGAAATGTCCGGTGGTTTTTTTCTGGGTACCGTCCATCTTTGATTTTTGGTATTTCCTTAGCATTGTGGATCTTGGTTTCTCGGTTTCCTCATGTCATTATTTGATCTTTGTATGACGCCGTTACATTTGCTTCTGAGGCTGTCAGTTGGTTTCTGTTATTTATTTCTGCGGGTCTATTCATGGATTTTTTCAACTGTGGATTTAGGTAGTTCCGTTGCCATTTACAAATTGTGGTTTTGGGTTCAATCGTTGCATTGAGAAATTGTCTCACCCCGGTTTCATGGGATTTTCCAACTGTGTTATTGGATATTGTAGACTTCATACTATTTTCATTAATTGTAGCAGGTTCACATATGTTGACTTATGGTCGTTGCAGGGCCATTCAATATGGATTGCATAATATTGGCTTAATTTGACAGAAAAATTTGAACAATGATGAAATTGGATTTAGAATCGATCATCCTTTAAAGTTGGAGGCAGCTATGTCGTTTTGTGGTCAATTTTAAGGTTCTTCCATTATTTTCTATGAAGATTTGGTCTGTTTCTGATACTTTTCTCTTCATATTTTATCACTGAACCGGTTTCATGTTTTAATCGCTCCCTTCTATATTGGTTCAGGGTGGCTGCATTGATTGTCACTTGGTTGTTAAGGTAGCCTGCCATGTGATGTTTCTCTACTTTGATTTTTGAATTCAATTTATGATCTAAATCGGCTTTGGTTCCAAAGTTGCCTCTAATGGATGATTATACTGGATTCTTGGCTATTTGTCGTAGTGAAATGATAGAAGCTAAATCCTATGTTCTGAGTTCATGATTTTGAAGCGATGAGGAGGAGCTGGAGGAAATCGCGGAGCTGAAAGATGTTGATGAGATGAGGAAGGTGATGATGATTATTTGATTTTATTATTAATAACTTTCATTTAGGGTTTTGGTGCCATGATGAGTGGAACTAGACAAGGGGTAGCGTTGCTATACATGCCCTAATTGTTAATAGGTTTAAATGTTTATATCTTGGGCTTGGAATTCATTTGTAGGTATTTTCTGATGATTAATTCATTCAAGCATATTGTATTTGAGTTTTACTTTTATTCTGCAATAATATATTTTTCTCTTGTCTGATTGCATCCTCTTTCTTAGAGTGATGTTGTGATACACTGCATGTTCTTAATTTATTTAGAGAGCTTAGTGTCTTTGAGAAACACTTGATGTTCGTTTCAACCATTTGCTGGGGGTAAATCGTGGGTCTGTTTTCAATAGTAATCACTTCTATGACTATCAATTAGATTTGATTTGTTTTGCATTGTTGCTTGGTGTCTACCATTCATTTTTCTTGTGCATGATGCTGCATGAGAAATTTTTCTTATGTACTGATATAATTTTTTTTTATAAGGGAGCAACGGAGGATAGGTTGCTTCTTTATCCATTTGTCATGCTTGAGTAAGACTGTAATATATATTAACTTAGTATATTATAAAACATTGAGAATGATATGTGAATTGCCCATCTTTATCTCCTCTCTCTCTCTCTCTCTCTCTTAGTATCATTACTTTTTCCCCTTCAAGGGAGTTTTTGGGAACTATTTGCTAATTTATCTTTGCTAATTTTTTTTAAAAAACTTAACCTTTTGTTTTATCTATAATATATCTATTTTTTAGGAGGATTTGGGAACTGAGTACCTTGTCCAGCCAGTAGGTCGTCCAGAAGATGAAGAAGATGCGAGTGACTTCGAACCAGCTGGGGATGGTGATGATGAGGACATTGATGAAGAAGATGATAGGGAGATGCAGGTCATGATGCTGGAAAGGAGCAGTCCACTTCGAAGAGGAAGAGATCAGCCAAGGATGATAGCGACGATGACGACGATGATGATGGCGATGGTGATGGTGATGAGAGGCCATCAAAGCGATAGTGTATCTGTTGCTGAATTGGTTGTTTCCATTGGCTTACATGTTTAAGTTTGTCACAAACTCATCTCCCAATTCTTTTTCTTAGACCATTTTTGAGATTGCCATGTATCAGCTGGGGATAACGTTTATGAACATAAAAGCTTTACTAGCCATGTGGGGACATGACTTAGGTGCCATGTACATGGTAGGAATATGCATGTGAAATGTTGTCCAGCCTTCACAAGGAGCCAATGTGAAGCTCTTTAGTTTTCTGTAATTTTCATTTCCCCTTTTTTTGTTAGTTGGAATCTTCATGTACCTTTTAGTACTCTCTTATTAATATTCTGCTAAAATGTTAAACTTGCTGATGTTTATGTTTTTGTTTTTTTCGGATGTTTTGTGTTGTGGATGTCTGATTCCCTTGTCTCATCTATAGATATTCATCTATTTGGTTTCTATCTAACCTATAAAAATCTGTAATATTTGGGGCTTAGAATATTCATCTCCATGTCTTGGGAAAAAATCTTTGGGCTTTGTTTGATTGTTCTGAAGACAGCAGTTTTCAGGGAGATGCGAAAGGTCTCCTTATTTTTAGAAATTATTTTTTCATTTACCAAACGAGGCGTTCGGTGGAACAGGAGGGGAAACACTGTAGACTGTAGAGAGATCAGTATGAAAATAGGCTTAGGACTATGATTCAACTGCTGGGTTTCGTTTGGAATATATACGCATATACGATAAATATTATGGTTGGTGGGATTAGAATGCAACAGATCGAAAACAATTATTAAGTTTTGCCTTTTCGTAATCCTCAGTGACACGTATCATTATGACAACAATTTCGAAGGGATTTAATAATTCATGGCTTCAGTTTGATACTCTGCATCCAGGTACTACAAAATGGTTGTATCATTATGACGTCCTATTGTTATTATTTTGCAAGTTGTGTGCTTTGAGTTATTGAGTTTTGCCTTTTCGTAATCCTCAGTGACACGTATCGTAGCATTTTAAGTATCGTTCCCATATATTTCGTTATAATCTTTTGGATTGGTTGCATTGTACGTTAAGGTTGAAGCCCCTTAACTTGCTTTTGGAAGTTGCCAGGTACATTCATAGTTAAAAATTTTATCCAAATGCTGCTGTAATTATGTAGAGAGACAAATACTTTAATTTCTTTTTTTAATTATAAGTATAATGTAATATATAATAAAATTAATTTATATTAAATTAATTTCAAAATTTTATTATTTTATTATCTCAAACTTAATAATTAATATTACTTTTTGTTAACTCGTCAGAGTCTACATTGATATAAAATTAGTTTCAATACGACTTTTATTATATGTTTTAATGAATTAAAGTTTATTAAATATTATGTTGAATATCATATTTTGATTCATATTAAAGATAAGGGGTAAGTTTGGGATTATCAAAAAATTCATCAGATATTCCAAGTGGAATAAAGGCTTATTTCCATGTCATCCAAACATCATTTGGAATAACATTGCATTAATTGCACTGGAATAACATGGAATAGCATATTTTTATCCAAACAGAAATTTGGAATAACAAGAGGAATAAGCTATTCTTCAAGAATTCGTATTCCTATTCTCGGAATAACTTTTTGACATCCAAACGCTACCTAGGAAACCCAGAAATAACTAAAGTTATCCCTTGATGGTAGTGTTGTAATTTTAAAAAAATGCTTATTCCGTAGCTATCTCCTGGTTAAATACTATCATGTATATTTATTCAGAAATAACTTTTGAAGAGTCAAACACTACCTTAGATAAAGCAACATCTTTACTAATGTTAGGCTTTAGCTCTTATAGTAAAGTACCTCACTTTCTGCATTAAAAATAGATTTCAATGGAAACAGATTATAATGCTACTATGGATATCAAAAGATTCAGTAAATTATGAGCCATGATGGCAAATATAAAATAATTAGTTTTTATTTTCCATCCAAATTATCTGTTTTTTTGAGTTAGAAAGTTTGAAAAATTATTGCTTAAATAAAAAGATAATTTATTGAATAATAAATTTATAAATTTTTATTTTATTCTATTATATAATATTTTATAAATATCATTCCACTACTGTTACCATCTAAGTTAGTTCTGACGTAGAAAAGTTTTTACTTTTATTATATTTTTAATTATATAAAATATATATTTTATTTCATAACCTAGTCCTTTTATCTTTAATGTTATCAATGGCATGCATCATATTATATAATAATTAGATTTCTTATATTTGATATCCGAAAACTACTTAGCAATAACCATGAAAGTTTGTGCCGTTGAAATCACTCCGCTTGTCAAATAGAGAGAGAAAATAAAAATGTAGAGTTAGACATAAATGCTGTCTTTTTTTTTTTTTTTGGCGCACAATAAGTATGGTTGCAGGACTTGTCGATCATTCCATGAGGTGATGGCGAAAGAATATTTATGATTAATAGGAAACAGTTTAAGGCCTTGAGGTTACTCTGCGTTTAGAATAAGTAGGAGAAGCTAAAGTTTAGTAATAATTTTATTTTTAATTTCCATAAATAAGATTAAAATATTATAAAATAATATAACTGATTCATTTTTTTGTCACAATGGTTTACTTGATTATGCAAACGCATCCAACCTAAAGCATTGTTTTCTATCCTTCTCAATTTTTTGTCACTGGGTGTATGATGCATAGATATTGATATAATTAATAAAATAAATAAAAATATAAATGTATATATTTTTTAACTATATATATATATATATATTTTAAAATTATTATTTTAAATTTAAAATTAAAGAGAAGATAAATCAAAGAGTATTATACTAAATTATTTTAAGTTTGGATGAAATTTTATATTATTCTAAATTTTGAATCACATAGTTTACTTCATAATGGTTTTAAATTTGCAATAATAAATAATAATTATGCTTTTCTAAGGATCTATTTTTAATGCATAAAGTAGAAAAAAATTTAATTCTAATTCTTTTCTCATAAGAAAAAAAAGGAATAGAAAAAGAAAAGAGCCAGCATCCTTTTCAACTAAAAGGATCTCTCCAATGAAAAAGAATAAAAATAAGTTAACATAAATTAATAGCTTAAACTCCACCAAGGCCTTGTAAAGGAGGGTTGAGGGGGATTGTATTGACAATCAGCGTAAAACTCCATCAGATCTTTAAAACATAAATCTACTAAATTAAACTATGCGAAGAATTAGGATAGTATGAAATTAGTCCTAAATAAAGCAGAATGAAGAAAGTAGATTCATATAACCGACCACATGTAATTGCGAAAAGGTTTAGATAAGTTGAGTTGAATTGTGTATAAATTAATAGCTTAATGTTAAAAGGAAGAAAAAAAAAAAGAAAAACATAGCAAAAAAAACACCCTCCATACGATTAAAAAAATGATTGAAAAAAAAAAAGAAAGCTGTGGACAAAGAAAAAAGAAAAGCATGAGTTAATAACTTGATGTAAAAGAAAAGGGAAAAGAAAAAAAAGTGACTTTCTTTCCACTGAAAATAAAATTTAATAAAAAAAAAGAAAAAAAAGAAAAGAGAAAAAGGGGTTTCATGTCTACTCAGGAAAAAACACCCTTTACAAAAAAAAAAAAAAAAGTAGAAGCCATGGATGGTTGCAAAAAAAAAAAAGCCATGGATAGCTTTAAAAAAAACATGATTTAATAGATTAATATAATAGAAGAAAGGAAAAGAAAAATAAAAAATACATTTTTTACTTAAAAATAAAAAAGAACTAATGGCTTGGTGTAAAAGAAGAAGGGTTTTTTAAAAAAAAGTTATAAGAATCAAACCCCAATAAATATGGAAGGATACCATACCATCACATAAAATACACTTGTTAAAATTATTTATAGAAGAAAAAGAATTTTATGTGAAAAAAACTCTTTACTTTAAAACTCATTCAATGTAAATATACACGTGCATAAGTGAAAAATGAAAAGCCGGTTTTATTATATTATATTATATTAGAAACCAAAGAGGCCTTGCAATATTCATGCACAACCGAATGGGATATGGTTGTCAAACCAACATTAATCCTTTAGAGGACAAACATTGTACAAACTCCAGCCTCTTCTATGAAGATTTATTCTGTCACGCCTCAGACCCAAAAATTTTGAGCTAGGGTGACAACCCGCCGCATGCCAGGCATGCAAGGCGTCCCGAATCATGACACTGAATTCAAGAAAGGCAACAACCTATATATCATTCAAGTTCATAACTTTAATACAATCCATAACTAAAGATTTGGGCTACAAGCCCTACACGCAAACATTACTGGGGTTACATCAACATATGAATCCAGGTTATTTTAAATAGAAGCTCCAATGATCCTATGGTTCCTTCTTCAATCCCGAGGCTCTGAAAAACATTGTGAGATTTATATGAGCTCACACTCAATAAGTAAGCCTATATTAATATAAAATAGTCATATATCATCATCTTATCAAGATATCATCAAGTCATAATTTCATAAACTTTCAATTTCAAATGCATTTATCATGCTATCAGAACAAGCATATCAACTCAAAATAATTTGGAAGCTTTATACAATAAATACCAGAAAATGTATTGTAAACAACTCCACTGTTTATATTTAATCATTGTTATATTATATCATATGTATCCTACGGCCCTGCAATGCCTCCATCAATCAGCACACATCCTCTAGATGTGTGTGGCCTCCACATGCCATATCAATCAGTACACACCCTCTAGATGTGCGTGGCCTCCACATGCCATATCAATCAGCACACATCCTCTAGATATACGTGGCCTCCACATGCCATATCAAAGGAGAACCGCAGCGACACATATAAATATAATTCAAATCCACTGTTTATATTTAATCATTGATATATTATATCATATGTCCCACGGCCCTGCAATGCCTCCATCAATCAGCACATCCTCTAGATGTGCGTGGGCTTCACATGCAATATCAAAGGAGAACCGCAGCGACACATATAAATATAATTAAAATCATTTTACACATGCATGTCACATATTATGCGTCATCATAAGCATAATTCTCTCATAACACATAAACAGTGGTTTGTACATTTTTAACCATTGTATATAATCAATTCACTTGCAAGGTTAAAAATAAACATATTTCTTCATATTTTGCGTAAACATATAAAACCATTACTTTGCAAATATCACATGATATAATAATTATAGCAGTTACTCAATTATATACTCATGGTACAATTTACCAACTTTCATATAATCAATGTCAATAAATTTTCATTTTATCTTATTTCATAATTATGCATAATTATATAATAAATGCCAAAATATGCAATGTAAAAAAATCCATAATTATTGTTTTCTTATGTGTCCCATGGTCCTTCAAATTAATCAGAATACATTCCATAAGTGTGTGAGGCCATATCACAATCAATCGGAACATATCCTACAAATATGCGTGGCCATATCAAAATCAATCAGAACATACCCTATATATGTGTGTGGCCATAATATATGAGAATCGTGGCGACACATACAAGATTATTTCAGTGTCATCTTTACAATTGCATGTAGTCATCTCAATAATACCAACATATTTTGCACATACACTAAGAAACTATTTCTTGCAAAATATTACCAGTTACTATAGTCATATAAATGCTCATATATAGATTCATGATACCATTTAAAATATTAATCTAAATAAACTTCCGTTTCCTTATTTCATATATACATGTAAACTATAACTTCATGATTTATAAATTACTAATTATAAATAGGCTTACTTACCTCGGTATGCTAATCCCAAATGGTTAACTAGCTATTTAGACATATAGGTACAATCATAACTCAAGTAGCTCCACGAACTCCAGCTTCAGCAAAAATTGTTGTCAGCTCCCCCTCCTCTCTGGGGCCACCGATAGCACACCTGCACACTTGTGGTAATCGGATAGAGTTTTACTAGTCTTTATGTAGCGCTCCATAAAGAGCTAGAGAACCCCAACTAATTATCATAAGTGGCAGACACACGAAATCGCATCCTGTTAAAAACTTTTCATTTTCATTTCAATTATATACACAAATCACTCAATCAACACTAAGCATCAACCTGCTCAGATAATATTTTTCATGACATTCCTCAGGCAGTTTACAAGATCACATTCACAATCGACATCAAAATCCTAAGTGCACATCATGCTCATAATTTTCCCCAAAACATAAGTCTCATATTCATATCCAAAAAGGTCTAAAACATCATTACATCTCACTGTACACATACACATATACAAAATACAAATATCAAACCACACTCTCTCAATATACAAGGCTAGCATTTATACACCCTTGCATCCAAGCAAGCTTCACCAGCTAAGGGTTTGTCCTGCTTATCTTGTGATCCTGGCAGAAATACTCACTGATCTGAAAGAACATTTAAATCATAGAGGGATGAGACCTAAGTCCCAGTGACTGGATAACCATCTAACTATGGAGAAATAGAGAACCATAACTCTTAATTTCAATCGTATGCTGAAACTATTTAGCTTGTACAAGTCAAAGTACATTTTTAACATGATATCAGATAAAATAAAATGTAGCTTATTCTTCAAATAACATATCAGTACTGAAATACTCTATAATAACTTTTTACTGAAAGATAACTCATTGAGATAAAATCCATGCATTCAATATAAAAATATGCATTCTTTATCTACAACCCAGACTTCTTTATTAAATCTCAGACTCCCACCGGAATCTGATTGCCCATTGGCATCTCAAGTAAACTCTCTCGGGATAACTACTCGGCCCACTGGCCCTTTTTATATCACAACATATGCTTTTAAATCTCATGATGCTGGGCTATGTGTGTAATGCCTCTGAGGTACCACCCTACAGTCGCCCTCCCGTAGGTGTACTCTCATCGGGTGCGTGACTAGCAACAGGATCCCCGCACAAATAGCACCCCTTACCCGTGCGGTTCACCTGGCAAAGTGCTTTGTTCCTTAACCCTGGAACCTCGGGTTTTCTCTCTGCCCCCACGGGCTATATATAGTAATCAGCTCCACTGAGCTATGATTCATGCCCCCACGGGCTGCTCACAACCAGCCCCACTGGTCTGGTTAAGCGTGCACTCACCCCTGATTCTGGGGTTCATCGTACGATTTGTTCGCAAGGAGGTGCCGGCTCGATAGTAGTGTGCAATGCTCATGCTACAGTACAGTCTAAAGGGTGATCAGCCCCTAGCTGCCTGATGCTCAGTATGATACATACATCATTTGTAAAGCTTTATCATGCAAATATGCCATGTATACATTAAAATCCCCTCATCAAAACTCATGCTTATGTGTTATGCTCAAAACTCATGCTTATTTCTTTATGCTTAAAACTCATACTCAAAACTCATTTATCAGAATATCATATACTAGGTTCTCATTTCTCATATTTAAAACATACATAATACTCTGCTAAACATAACATACCATAACTAGGTATTAATCTCATTATACTAGCTCAAATTAACTTATCATTGCTAGATGAGAAACCCACTCACCTTAGTAGGTTACTCCTCGACTGGTACTCAACTCTGGTATTCCGGCTCCCTGGAATAACCCTCTTGACCTACGTCAACATACAGATACGATAGCTATTAGGATTACCTCCACACGAGGTTTTCCCACGAACCATGCATGCATACATGATCTATCCTCTAATATCTCATTATTTTCTTTCACCCTTTCTCTACTCAAGATTACTTCTACTATTACCTCAAAATATAATAATCTAAAAAATCTAAAGTCATACAAGATCTAGGGAAGCTATAGCTTACCTGGAGTCGAGCACAAACCCCAAGCTTCCCTTTCCCTTTCTCTTTCTTCCTCCTTTTTCTTCTTCTTCTTCTTCCTCTTCCTCTCTTTTCTCCTCTTCTTTCTCTCTTTTTCTTTCTTTCTTTTCTCTGGCTGAACCCACGTTTCCCTTTTCTCTAATGACTTGGGGACCAAGTCATTGGAAACTTAAGGGTTAAGGCATGCCAAATTCCCCTTTTGCCTCAAACACTCTTAACGCGCACTTTTTGGAAAACACGTGGCTCACTTATAACCATGATATTTTGCCCTTAGATTTTCTTTCCAAGTTGCCCTTAACACAATTAGCAATTGACATCGGAGCCTTTTCCCATTTTGCCCCTGATATAGCATTTTTTTAATCGATTTATAGCCCAGATTATCATTTTTTACTTAAATCGATACTTTTATATAATATTTCTAAGAAAAGACTTTACCATCTTGAAGAACTCGATTTTAGAAATCCAACAGTTCAAACGGCATCCAAATCGGACTTGAAACGGATTAAATATGAAATTCTCAAGATTTAACTCAGAAAAACCTGCCGTCTTGGAGTCGGCTCAACAGATTTGGAGTCGGCTCCAGAGAAATAGGTGTCGGCTCCAGAAAAGTAGGGGTCGACTCCAAAAAGTAGGGGTCGACTCCACTCTGCAGGTGTCGACTCCAAGCGTGCCGAAAGTTTAAAACCGTGCCGGAGTCGACTCCACTCCAAATAGTGTCGACTCCAACCACTAAAAACATCATTTAGGATAAAACTCAAACTAAACTTGATTTTTCTTATGATTTAAACCCATTAAAACTTAAGTCTCTCAATTTCTTAAATCAAACTCATTAACATTCAGAAATATACTTATTTACTCCAAAATTTCTTCTCTTTACATTTATCAAAAGGCCAACACACCCACATTTCACTAAAACTTTCTGACTTTCATTTCAAATGAAAATGCCATAAATTACAAGGTTTTCAGGATGTTACAATTCTCCCCCTCTTAAGAAATTTCGTCCCCGAAATTTAGCTAGATATATTTTCAAATAGATGGGGGTACTTCAATCTCATCTCATCCTCTCGCTCCCATGTAGCCTCCTCTTTTTGATGATTTAACCATTGCACCTTAACTAATGGAATTCTTTTACTGCGGAGCTGCTTAATCTCCCTACTCAAGATCTTCACTGGTTCTGTTGCAAATGATAAATCCCCCTGTAACTCTATAGTCTCAGACTGAATCACATGAGAGGAATCCGGCACATACCTCCTAAGCATTGATACATGAAATACATTATGAATCTGAGATAACTCTGGAGGTAAAGCCAATCTATAAGCTAGTGTCCCAACTCTTTCCAGAATTTCATAGGGTCCAATATACCTGGGACTCAACTTGCCTTTCTTTCCAAATCTCATAATACCTCGCCAAGGAGATACCTTCAGAAAGACTCTATCTCCAACCTCAAACTTTACCTCTCTACTTTTTATCTGCATAGCTCTTCTGTCTATCCTGGGCTGCCTTTAATTTAGCTCTTATAATTTTAACTTGATCTGCTGTAAGCTGCACTAACTCAGGGCCTAACAGCCTTCTCTCTCCCTCCTCATCCCAACACACTGGAGTTCTACATTTTCTCCCATACAAGGCCTCATATGGTGCCATATCAATGCTAGAATGGTAGCTGTTATTGTAAGCAAACTCTATTAAAGGTAGATGATCATCCCAGCTACCAGAAAATTCCATGACACAAGCTCTCAGCATATCCTCCAGTGTCTGGATGGTTCTTTCTGACTGACCATCGGTTTGGGGATGAAATGCTGTACTGAACCTCAATTTAGTCCCCAAAGCTTTCTGTAATTCTGCCCAAAATTGAGATGTGAACCTTGGATCTCTATCTGATACTATCGATACTGGCACACCATGCCGACTCACAATTTCATGCACATATAATTCTGCTAATCTATCCAAGGTAAAGACAATCTTAATAGGCAGAAAATGAGCAGACTTAGTCAATCTATCAACTATCACCCATATAGCATCATTGCCCCTTCTGGTCTTTGGGAGTCCTACAACGAAATCCATAGTTATATGCTCCCATTTCCACTCTGGCACAAACAGAGGCTGAAGCTTTCCAGCTGGACACTGATGTTCAGCCTTAATCTGCTGACACACCAAACACTTAGATACATACTCAGCTATCTCCTTTTTCATACCATTCCACCAGTAATTCTGTTTGATAGTTCTATACATCTTAGTACTACCTGGATGCATTGAATAAGCTGAGCTATGTGCTTCCCTTAAAATCTGATCTTTCACTGATTCCACAGCTGGCACACAAACTCTGCCCTTGAATAATAACACTCCATCACCTCTAACAGAAAACTCTGACTGAGACCCACTCTGAATTAAATCTCTAGCTTTAAGCAAATGTAGATCTAGCAACTGAGCTTCTCTTATTTCTTCTAGCATTTGGGGTCTCACTCTGAAAGTAGCCAACAAGGCTCCTGATTCTTCTACAGCTAGCTCTGCATCTAATCTCCTTAACTCAATCATCAAGGGTAGCTGTACGGTTCTGATAGAAGCCAATGTGGCCATAGACTTTCGACTCAAGGCATCAGCCACAACATTAGCTTTCCCTGGGTGATACTCAATAGTGCAATCATAGTCTTTAATCAATTCAATCCATCTTCTCTGCCTTAAATTCAATTCCTTCTGGGTCAGAATATATTTCAAGCTCTTATGATCAGTAAATATCTGGCATCTTCTTCCATACAAGTAGTGCCTCCAAACCTTCAATGCAAATATAACAGCAGCTAACTCCAAATCATGGGTGGGGTAATTCTTTTCATGGGATCTCAACTGTCTAGATATATAAGCCACACTTTCCCATTCTGCATTAAAACACACCCCAAACCCTTCAATGAGGCATCACTATAGATCACATAATCACTGGCACTATCAGGTAGTATTAGGATTGGGGCTGAGGTTAATCTCTTTTTCAATTCATCCATACTCTTCTGGCATTCATTAGACCAATCAAACTTGATATTCTTTCTAAGCAGCTTAGTCATAGGAGAAGCCAAAATCGAGAAATTTTCTATAAATCTTCTATAATATCCTGCTAACCCCAAGAAACTCCTCACCTCAGTCTGATTGGTAGGTGATACCCAATTTACTATAGCTTCAATCTTTTGAGGATCTACCATAATACCTTTGGCTGAAACTACATGTCCCAAGAACTTTACCTCATCCAGCCAAAATTCACTTTTACTAAACTTTGCATATAATTGCTTTTCTCTTAATATCTGCAAAACTATCCTCAGATGCTGTTCATGCTCTTCACTACTTCTAGAATAAATCAAGATGTCATCAATGAATACTATCACAAATTTATCTAGATACTCTTGAAATACTTGATTCATCAGACCCATAAAAGCAGCTGGAGCATTTGTCAAGCCAAATGGCATTACCAAGAACTCATAATGACCATATCTGGTCCTGAAAGCAGTCTTAGATATATCCTCATTCTTTATTCTCAATTGATGATACCCAGATCTCAGATCAATCTTTGAAAACACTGCTGCCCCCTGCAGCTGATCAAACAAATCATCGATCCTTGGCAATGGATAATTGTTTCTAATGGTCACCTTGTTCAACTGTCTATAGTCTATACACAACCTCAAGGTACCATCCTTTTTCTTCACAAACAACACTGGTGCACCCCATGGTGATATACTGGGTCTAATAAACCCTTTATCCAATAATTCTTGTAACTGACTTTTCAATTCTTTCAATTCAACTGGAGCCATTCTATAAGGTGCCCTGGCTATTGGTCTGGTATCTGGGCTAGATCTATACTGAAATCAAATCCTCTGTCAGGAGGTAACCCTGGCAGCTCCTCAGGAAATACATCTAAAAAATCCCTTACCACAGGGATATTCGTCAGCTCTAAACCATTGCCCTCTAGGCTTACTGCACAAGCTAAATAGGCTTCACACTCTTTGCTAGCATTTATTGGCTGATAGAGCTGAAATCACTCCTGAGGGTAACCCCCTCCTATCACCAACAAAACAACCTCTCTATCATCAGAAGTTTGTAACATCACCTCCTTCCTTAAGCAATCTACTTGGCTCTATGCACAGATAGCCAATCCATCCCCAAAATGGCATCAAACTCTTTCAACCTCAAAGGAATCAAATCTGCTGCTAATTTCTGACCCTCCACAGAAATATCACAACCTCTATACACTTGGTCTGCTATAAAAGGCCTCCCTACGGGCATAGATACTACCAACTGACTACCCAACTGGCCCACATCTAACTAGATGCTTAGCAAACTCACATGAGATAAATGAATGCGTAAATCCAGAATCAATTAAAATATAAGCATCATGATTATCGATGGGTAGCATACCTGTCACCACATCAGGATCAATCTGAGCCTCCTGCCTGGTCATGGCAAACACTCTGGCCTCGGCCCTCGGAATACTGGATGACCCTCCTGGCTGATTAACATTAGGCCCCACCTGACTGGCTGAAGCCACAACACTACCATCACCCCTCCTACTAGGCTGTCCCCTTGGCATTACTGGCCCCTGAGGAAGCCCACCAGCCTGCTGCCCTCTCCTAGGGCAATCTCTCTTCAGGTGACCTAGATCACCACAAATATAACATCCCTTATTGCCCCTCTTACATTCTCCCAAATGAAGTTTCCCACATACATTACATGGAGGTATATTTCTCCCTCCACCAGAAGGACGACCCTGCTCCCCTACATCACCAGACACCCTGCTGGTGGCAACCTGAGGCACACCCCCATAAGGCTTCTTTGAACTGGGCTAGATGCTGACACAGATACTGATCTTCTGCCCACATCACCAGGGGCTCTAAACCCAGAATAAAACTGTCCAGTCCTCTGAGGTTTCTTAAATGGCTGAGTCCCTCCCGGAGCAGAAGAATAACTAGGAGCACTTCTTTTCATTCTATCCTGCCTCCTACTCATATATTCTTTTTCAATCTCCTCGGCTTTGAGTGCTCCCTGCACCAACTCAGAGTAACTATTGTAGGTCTGCATACAGGTCTTGGCTTTAATAGGGAGATTCAATCCATCCTGGAATAGTCGACATCTCTCCCTCTCATCAGCCACCAAGGCCCTAGCAAACTGAGATAACTCCACAAAAGTGGCTTTATAATCTGCCACGGACATCCTCCCCTGAGTCAGACAAAGGAAATCCCTCCTCTTCTGATCCCTATAAATCTCAGAATAATATTGCTGATGAAATTCTCTTCTAAAATTTTCCCATGTAAACTCCACTCCCTAGGGCTGCCTGCCCTGAATAGATCTCCACCAACTCTGGGCTCTACCTCTAGTAAAAAGGTGGCAATACTCAGCCTCTGCTCCTCAGAGCATCCCATCACATCAAATACTCTCTCGATCCTCTGCAGCCATGCCTCGGCCTGAATAGGATCAGTAGTTCCCTGGAACTCCAGAGCCCCTAACTTTCTGGCTCATTCCACATTCCTCACAACCTCCGTATTTTTAGATGGAAGGCTAGAACTAGCACCCACAGTGCTACCACAGCCTGAGTAATCATGCCTACCAACTCTGACATACTAGGCCCCTGAGTCTGTACTCGAGATGGGTCTACTGGCACAGGGGTAATAGACTGTGAAGAAGACTCTGGCATCTGCTCTGAAGATGCTCTCACTCTAGCCTCATTAGATACTGGCTCGGTGGAATCACTAGAAGCCATTCTATCAATTTGACTTCTTCTAACTGACCTTCTGAGTCTACTTTGACCTTTGCTTCTATCCCTGCCTGAAGATTGCTCTGTCTCTCTAGATGCCTTTGCAGTAATCGTCCTACAAGACATTATTCATTACATCAGTTTCATCATTCAATAGCTATAATCATAAACATTCAATCATCCTAGACTCATACTCATACTTATTCCCCTAGGACCTAATAACCTAGGGCTCTGATACCAAAACTTGTCAGCTCCCCCTCCTCTCTGGGCCACCGACAGCACACCTGCACACTTGTGGTAATCGGATAGAGTTTTACTAGTCTTTATGTAGCTCTCCATAAAGAGCTAGAGAACCCCAACTAATTATCATAAGTGGCAGACACACGAAATCACATCCTGTTAAAAACTTTTCATTATCATCTCAATTATATACACAATCACTCAATCAACACTAAGCATCAACCTGCTCAGATAATATTTTTTATGACATTCCTCAGGCAGTTTACAAGATCACATTCACAATCGACATCAAAATCCTAAGTGCACACATCATGCTCATAATTTTCCCCAAAACATAAGTCTCGTATTCATATCCAAAAGGTCTAAAACATCATTACATCTCACTGTACACATACACATATACAAAATACAAATATCAAACCACACTCTCTCAATATACAAGGCTAGCATTTATACACCCTTGCATCCAAGCAAGCTTCACCAGCTAAGGGTTCTGTCCTGCTTATCTTATGATCCTGGCAGAAATACTCACTGATCTGAAAGAACATTTAAATCATAGAGGGATGAGACCTAAGTCCCAATGACTGGATAACCATCTAACTATGGAGAAATAGAGAACCATAACCTCTTAATTTCAATCGTATGCTGAAACTATTTAGCTTGTACAAGTCAAAGTACATTTTTAACATGATATCAGATAAAAAAAATGTAGCTTATTCTTCAAATAACATCTCAGTACTGAAATACTCTATAATAACTTTTTACTGAAAGATAACTCATTGAGATAAAAATTCATGCATTTCAATATAAAATATGCATTCTATCTACAACCCAGACTTCTTTATTAAATTCTCAGACTCCCATCAAAATCTGATTGTCCATTGGCATCTCAAGTAAACTCTCCCTTTCGGGATAACTACTGGGCCCACTGGCCCTTTTTATATCACAACATATGCTTTTAAATCTCATGATGCTGGGCTTGTGTGTAATGCCTCTGAGGTACCACCCTACAGTCGCCCTTCCGTAGGTGTACTCTCATCGGGTGCGTGACTAGCAACAGGATCCCCGCACAAATAGCACCCCTTACCCGTGCGGTTCACTTGGCAAAGTGCTTTGTTCCTTAACCATGAAACCTCGGGTTTTCTCTCTGCCCCCACGGGCTATATATAGTAATCAGCTCCACTGAGCTATGATTCATGCCCCACGGGCTGCTCACAACCAGCCCCACTGGTCTGGTTAAGCGTGCACTCACCCCTGATTCTGGGGTTCATCGTACGATTTGTTCGCAAGGAGGTGCCGGCTCGATAGTAGTGTGCAATGCTCATGCTACAGTACAGTCTAAAGGGTGATCAGCCCCCTAGCTGCCTGATGCTCAGTATGATACATACATCATTTGTAAAGCTTTATCATGCAAATATGCCATGTATACATTAAAATCCCCTCATCGAAACTCATGCTTGTGTTTATGCTCAAAACTCATGCTCGAAACTCATGCTTATTTCTTTATGCTTAAAACTCATGCTCAAAACTCATTTATCAGAATATCATATACTAGGTTCTCATTTCTCATATTTAAAACATACATAATACTCTGCTAAACATAACATACCATAACTAGGTATTAATCTCATTATACTAGCTCAAATTAACTTCTCATTGCTAGATGAGAAACCCACTCACCTTAGTAGGTTACTCCTCGACTGGTACTCAACTCTGGTATTCCGGCTCCCTGAAATAACCCTCTTGACCTACGTCAACATACAGATACGATAGCTATTAGGATTACCTCACACGAGGTTTTCCCACGAACCATGCATGCATACATGATCTATCCTCTAATATCTCATTATTTTCTTCACCCTTTCTCTACTCAAGATTACTTCTACTATTACCTCAAAATACAATAATCTAAGAAAATCTAAAGTCATACAAGATCTAGGGAAGCTATAGCTTTCCTGGAGTCGAGCACAAACCCCAAGCTTCCCTTTCCCTTTCTCTTTCTTCCTCCTTTTTCTTCTTCTTCTTCTTCCTCTTCCTCTTTTTCTCCTTTTATTTCTCTCTTTCTTTCTTTTTCTTTCTCTGGCTGAACCCACGTTTCCCTTTTTCTCTAATGACTTGGGGACCAAGTCATTGGAAACTTAAGGGTTAAGGCATGCCAAATTCCCCTTTGCCCTCAAACACTCTTAACGCGCGCTTTTTGGAAAACACGTGGCTCACTTATAACCATGATATTTTGCCCTTAGATTTTCTTTCCAAGTTGCCCTTAACACAATTAGCAATTGACATCGGAGCTTTTCCCATTTTTCCCCTGATATAGCATTTTTTAATCGATTTATAGCCCAATTATCATTTTTTACTTAAATCAATACTTTTATGTAATATTTCTAAGAAAAGACTTTACCAGCTTGAAGAACTCAATTTAGAAATCCAACGGTTCAAACGGCATCCAAATCGGACTTGAAACGGATTAAATATGAAATTCTCAAGATTTAACTCAGAAAAACCTGCCGTCTTAAAGTCGGCTCCAACAGATTTGGAGTCGGCTCCAGAAAAGTAGGGGTCGACTCCAGAAAAGTAGGGGTCGACTCCAGCTCGCAGGTGTCGACTCCAAAGCATGCCGAAAGTTTAAAACCGTGTCGAAGTCGACTCCACTCCAAATAGTGTCGACTCCAACAACTAAAACATCATTTTAGGATAAAACTCAAACTAAACTTGATTTTCTTGTGATTTAAACCCATTAAAAACTTAATTCTCTCAATTTCTTAAATCAAACTCATTAACATTCAAAAATATACTTATTTACTCCAAAATTTCTTCTCTTTACATTTATCAAAAGGCCAACACACCCACATTTCACTAAAACTTTCTGACTTTCATTTCAAATGAAAATGCCATAAATTACAAGGTTTTTAGGATGTTACAATTGTAGTGGCCACCTCCTATGACATGTGCTGTAGCACCAATACGCCTCCATGGTCACAGAGTTGTAATAGATTTCTCTTGCGTTTCTCTTAGACTTCTCTTCCATAGACAAATGGAGAAAGGCACAAACTTCCAGGGCCATAGAGTCATGCTGGATGTCTCTTTCTATCCATCCTAAAAGCCCTAACACAAGCCTCCGTGACTCCCTCCACCCATAAGAACTCTCTGGCACTTCATCACGCAGTCCACCGACATCAAGACAACACCAAACAAATCCTCCTTCCAACAGAACCACCAAAATCTCAAGCTCTCATGCTAAACAATTCTTTCCTCACACTGGGCTCGGAACGAGATCCAATGGGCAAAATCTCAAACTTATGGTCCCTCGAGCAGTAGAACTCACCAAAATCGAACATATTTCAGCGACCATTGAAGTTTCCCCAAGCAATAGAAGACAATGCGGTGGAAATCCGAGCTTTGGGTCTCCGAATTCGACTCCAGTCATGGAGAACGAAGTCTGGAAGGGCAGCGCCTATTGTTGGAGATTCGGGATCGCTGATCATTTTGAAGTTCTCCCGATCCTCTCTCTCCTCTCTCTCAGGCATTAGGAGGATGGGTAGGAGATTATCTGGAGGAGATGAGCACCCGATTCGAGGAGTCATCCTCCAAACTCATTATAAACATCACGCGATGCCTCGGTCTAGGGACTCGGAAAACCCATCAGACACACAAGGACTTGGGAATCCAAGCGTCATACTGGGAACCTAAATGTCAGAATAACTCTAGGTGCCAGGTGTCCATAATAAATGCTGGGGGGTTACATATTCCTATCAGAATTATATCACAATCACAAATTGCACAAAAATCTTCATCTAAATTTCTAACATATAGAAAAAATATAGAAAAAAATTGCCGAAAGAGATAACATATCAAAATTGGTGAATATCACACCAAAATCATTGAGGTTAACACACATCAACATCCTATCATGTCAAAGGAAAGCAAACAACTTGACCCACATAATTTCTTCAGTGAAGTAACCATCAAACTACACCCAATGAACGCAGTTTTCTTCAAGGTGGAGCCTACCGTATAGACCTTTTAGGGCTGAAAATAGATTGGATACAGATCGGATAGTAGTATATCCATATTTATATCAATATTTTTTAACGGATACGAATACGAATACGGATACAAATACTAAATGGATATTAAAATTTATATCCATATTTATTCTAAACGGATACGGATACGAATAGGATATCAAGTATATCCATATTTATTATATACGGATACGAATCGGATATCCAACATATCCATATTTATTATATATGGATACAGATACGAATCGGATATCCAGCATATCCATATTTATTATATACGGATACGGATACAAATCGACTATCCAGCATATCCATATTTATTATATACGGATACAGATACGAATCAGATATTAAGCATATCCATATTTATTATATACGGATACAGATACGGATATGAAGATAGAAATTTCTATGATCTCATGATGGTGTTATATGATGAATAGTTGTGAAAGAGTTAATAAATAGAGGAATACTAAAGAAGCCACTAAACTCCCTACTATCTACCACAAGAGCAAAACATAGGCAATAAGAATATGACTATATAAATGTTCTCTTAAGAACCTTGAAAGAAGTTGAAATCCACAACAAATCCAACTAAGCAACAGTGTAACAGGACCTAAAATATTTGAGATGGAAATCATTAAGCATTGAGACAAAAATTTTCACGGAAATATAGACATATATAAGAATTTGTACTTCACTAATACAAAAAAATTCATAAATACAACAAGAAAAGCAAAATGTCAAGCATATTTCTTGAGTACTACTAAGAAATACAAGTAGCATGTTTCTCAGGACTTACCAACATTGGTGTTATGTACATAGCAAGTTCATTAAAGAATGGCAGGAAAGAAACCTTGAATGTTTTGATCAAAGTGCCCAAACAATTACCAACCTGAAGAACACAAAGGAACAAAAACATAGGACAAAGGTCAAGTTTTAAATATATAAATGATCATATCAAGGGGCTAGGCTTAAAATAAGTAATTTGTCAAGCATCCACGAAGTATGATTTTTGAAAATATATCACAGACCTGATCAAAGACGTATGATTCTTGAAAATATATCACAAACTTGATCAAGGAAATGAATAAATATTAATCATAACCAACCTGATCGATCCATGGGTAGAATCCCTCTATGAGCTCATCAGCATAACAACAGAGCATGTTACAAGCTGTGGCTTTCTCCTCTAGGATGCTAGTAACTTATCAGATATAGGGACATAGTTTGAGTTGGCTCAGAAAGACATTATCATCTGTTATTTCCTGATGGTTACAATTTGCATGCATCCGAGTCAGGAAATGCTATGAATCTGCCTAACATCATGGCCCTTGGCTCAGATAGAGTGTCAAACAAATGCTTCACAAATCATAACGGTTGCATTTAGAAAAGCCCTCCAAGTCATGATTTCAGTGTCAAACATATGCTTCACAAATCACAATGGTTGCATTTAGAAATGCCCTCCAAGTCATAATTTCACAGCCCACACATTGAGCGTCAAAACAAATTGGAAGTCCCTATCATCATTGCCAAATTAAATTGAATAGGCTCAAAATATCAATGCTCTAATCATCCTGAAATAAAAATAAAAATAATAATATTAGTACAAAAGTTCAATATATATAATAAAAATAATAACTTATTTTTAAAAACTACACATCATTTGCATTTACCTTATCCAACATAGCAGGAGAATTGAGATCATGAACAATGGAAGGAATATGACCTGAAACAAATTTTAAAAAATAGTAAAATATTATAAATAAGTTAAATTTAATAAAAATATTATATAAATGTAATAAGTTACCTTTTTTCTTAGATCTCAGCCAATCTTGAAGATAAATCACAGCTTCAACAATATCAGGATCTAATGAACTTCGAAATGCATCTATCACTCGTCCACCTGTACTAAATGCTGATTCTGAAGCTACAGTAGATACTGGAATTGCCAAATATCTCTTGCAATCTGAGATAAGATAGGATACTTTAGACCATTAGATTTTTACCAGCCTAAAATATCAAAAGCATAACCTTCAACCCATGGCCAAATAGATTCCTCCATATATATATCCAAATCTGTTCTAATTTGTTGTTGTTGTGCATTCTTCTTCATAAATTGTGCAAACTTTTTTTTCTTCCTTCCATCTCATCAAACTCATCATAAATATATCCGCTATCTCTCGATGAACCAATATCATGAGTAATTAGAATAGAAAATGAAGGAATTTTTTTTTTCATACTCACTATAAAGATTTCGAATAACATTTTGAACATCACTGACCTCTTTTTCTCCATTTAAAGAGTAAATCTATGAGTAATAAAATTCTACCATCTTCATTTTGTAACGATGATCTAAGAATGAATCCATTGCTAGCATGAGATTAGATTGTTGCCAATATTTGTCAAACTTCTCCTTTATTGATAATGCCATAAAAAGAAAAAGTTGATCCTTAGGATTTGTGCCCATTCAATAATTTGCAATTGAATTTTACAAAATTCTTAAAAAAAGAGATTTGCAGTTGGATATATGTGCCTGAAAGGAGCTCGGTGATGTTATAGAAGTTTCTCAAAGCTTGACAAAATGTTTTACCTCTATCCAATTATCATTTGTTGGGCACATATCATATTTGTATGGATCAAGACACTGCAATCTTTTAAAAGCCTCTTTATAATAACAAGCATCCCTTAGCATCATGTACGTAGAATTCCACGTGTTGGGACATTAATTGACAAACCTCTACGTGTATCCAAATTACAATCTTTAGTCATCTTTTCAAACTCCTCTAAATGTAATGGAGAGCTTCAAACAATCTTCACCATTTCTCTGATATTTTCAATTGCCATATTAATTTTTTTTAGTCCATCCTGTACAACTAAATTAATAATATGTGCAGCACATCTCACATGAAAGAACTGGCCATTACATACAAGTGCTCCTTGAAGCCTATCCACGATTTCTCTGACACACACATCATTGGCACGATCATTATCCAATGTTAATACAAATAACTTACGATCAATGTTCCAATCAATCATATTTTTGATAAATGTATTACACAAATTGACTCCAGTATGTCTTCCTCCCATATGCATAAAATTAATTATTTTCTTTTTCAAATTTCAATCATCATCAATGAAATGTGCTGTCACACATAAATAAGACTTGTTTTGTCTAGAAGTCCACAAATCCGTAGTTGCACTTATCCGACATGAAAGTAGACCAAACATATCATAAACTTTTTTCTTTTCTCTAAATATGTTTCCATAATCCCTTTGATATATTTCCTAATAGTTAAGCCTATTGGATGCAAATGGATCTATAAGAGAAAGAGTGAAGCCAATGGAAAAGTAAAGACTTTCAAGGCTAGGTTGGTGGTAAAGGATTTTACCCAAAAAGAAGGAGTAGAATATGAGAATGCGTTTTTGCGGTAGCCATGCTAAAATTCATTCGGATTGTCTTGTCCATTGTTGTTCATTATGATTATAAGATATGACAAATGGATGTCAATACGATATTTTGAATGGCCATCTTGAAGAGACTATTCATATGGTCCAACCAGAGGATTTTGTGGCTAAAGGTCTAGAGCAAAAAGTTTGCAAATTGCAAAGGTCCATTTATGGGCTTAAACAAACTTCTAGATCTTGGAACATCAGATTTAATGAAGCCATAAAATCTTATGGTTTTGAACAAAATTTAGGTGAACCTTGCGTCTATAAGCAATGGAAGGGAATGAAGTGGTCTTCTTAGTTCTTTATGTGGATGACATTTTACTCATTGAAAATGATGTGGGATCTCTATCCAAAGTAAAGAACTAGCTAGCCAGCCAATTCCAAATGAAGGATTTGGGAAAAGCAAGCAACATTCTTGGCATCCAAATTATATGGGACGCAAGAATAGGCTTTTGGCGTTGTCTTAGGCATCGTATATTGACAAGATGCTTGTCAGATTTGCAATGCAAAACTCTAAGAAAGGTAATTTACCTACTCGACATGGAGTTCATCTTTCTAAAGAGCAGTGTCCTAAAACACTGCAAGAGAAGGAAGATATGAGACAGATTCCCTATGCTTCAGTAATTGATAGTTTGATATATGCAAGTTGTGTACAAGACTCGACATATGCTTTGCAATGGGAGTGGTTAGCTGATACCAGTCAAACCCAGGATTGGATCACTGGGTTGCGATCAAGCATATTCTCAATTATCTGAGAAGGACGAGAAACTATATGCTGGTATATTTGGTAGGGATTTGATTCTTGCTCGATATACAGATTTTGATTTTCAATTAGATAGAGATTCTCAAAAGTCTACTTCTGGAGCGGTGATCACTTTGGGAGGAGAAGCCATTATATGAAGAAGCATCAAGCAAACTTGCATTGCTGCTCCACCATGGAGGCTGAATATATAGTAGCTTGTGAAGTAGCTAAAGAGGCAGTCTGGCTTCGCAAATTCTTGAAAGATTTAAAAGTTGTTCCAAATATGCATGAACCAATTAGACTCTACTGTGATAATAGTAGAGTAGTAGCCAATGCTAAGGAACCCAGAAACCACCGTAAAAGAAAGCATATAGAGAGAAAAATTCATCTTGTTAGAGATTGTTAGTAGAGAAGACATTTCAATTGAGAAGATCACATCTACAAATAATATAGTTGATCCGTTCACTAAGACATTACCGACTCGGGGTTTTGAGCTACATCTTGAAGGGATGTGACTTAGAGACATGTCTCATTTGCTTTAGAGCAAGTGAGAGATTATTGGGATATGTACCCATAAATAAATAAGATTTATTATTTTGCTAATTAATTTTAAAAAAAATTAATATTATTTTTGCATGCATGTTTTGATGCTTTATAAATATCAAAAATCTCTGGATTATTTAATTGTGACTTTAAATATTGTATATAAGTGCTATATAAAGAGGATAATATTTAAAGTAAAATAATCTAAATCTGTCCGAATTATAAATTAAAGTTGGGATCTTTAATTTAAAATTACTAGCACGGTTCATTACATTTCGAATGAAACGATTTTATTTGGATTATTGATAATGAGATTATCGGGATGAAAGCACTTTATATAATTTGATTATATAGGACTAAAACATGATTAATTATGAATCTCTAATAAATTTTGTTGTTAAAAGAGCATTCAAAATTAATTAAATTATGGTCATATATGAATCGATCTTAATTTTGAGTAATTAATAGCCCTCTATTTATTGTATTATATTTTTTGATATATCGACACAGAAACATAGTGTGTCAAATTCTTGGTATATTGAAATACAATAACAAAAATAGCCAAAATATTAATATACAAGATGAAATCAATTCCTTCATAAAGAAGTCAAATGAACGGTTCTCATAAGTGTGATTCGGAGCTTGAATAATAAGAGTGCTCAATTTATGATTAGATCATAAATATATTATTCATTATAAAATCAATGGTACTTATGGAGAAAGATATAATTAAAGAGGTTAATGAAAAATATCTAGCTTTAATTATGAATTATTTATGGATAATTGATTTATATGTAGTGACTATATCAATAGATAATTCAAATCCTTTTGAATATAATTAATTTTATAATTTTGAGAGTACAGTTTCAAATTTTTAATGGAGTAATTTGGAATTAATAATTTGATATTTTAATTAAGGTGTTAATTAAATGTCAAAATTATTGGAGCTTAAAATTATAATGTCCATAATTCCTCTGAAAAACTCCATTAAATTATGTGAACTTTATGATATGTTGAGTTGAGTTATTAATTTGAAATTGAGAATTCAAAATTATTTTTACATATAAATTAATTAGATTAATTTTTATTTTAAATAATATGATTATTTAAAATAAATTTAAATTATTTTAATTAAAAAGCTAAGGAATACATCGTAGGCATCTTCCATAATGAGGGTCCATATGGAAGTTTATTTTATTATTGAAGAAATATATGAAATCGTGGGAGAGATTTTTTTCTCGGCTGTCACCCTACGTTAAAGTAATCTTCAAAAGAGTTGAAAGTTATCTTAAAATTTTAATTAATTAATTAAAAAGGGGTGGTAGTTATTATTATGTCAGGATATAAGATTCATGAGATAAAAATAACGTAAAGGAATTCCCATCACCCACATAGAGTTTCTCCTTTATCTTCACTTTGTTTTAACACATCATGTGTTGAGAATACTAAGTGACTAAAAAATTTAGTTGTGTGATCTCAACCTAAATCAGAAATGCCCACTTGTTCGTGTTCATCATAATTTGGAGAACGTTTGGAAAGATCCATGGTAATCGAAAGGATTTAGTGATTCTAAGGTGGCATTGGTGGAGTTGAAGATATTTGACGAAAGATTAATTTCTTAATCTTTTATTATTTTTATTATTAAATTAATATGAGTATAGATCGTCAAATAAATATTTTTAAGATATGCGATTTGACTCTTATCTAACTTTCATAAATATCTCAAATGGTTTGAGAACCACTTAAACTTGGCGTCTTAGACATTGCCAACAATGAAAAGAAAGAGCGTGATGGCATATAAGTTTGACCATTAACGAGAATGAAAGCTTTTAAATCTAGATTTCTCCATTGGTCTTCGAAGTTTACTTTTCCTTTGACATGCAGATTGAACCAGTAAAACCATACCCAGCAACTTGGGTTTGGAAGCTGTGAAGCCCTGTTACAGTGGCGCATCCTCACGTGGTGAGGATCCGCCATTGTTGACGGAGGAAGGGGGGGCGCCGCCCCTTCCTCCGCCATTATTGACGACTGCGGCAACCTTTGCCGCAGCCAGTCAAGGAAGGGGGCACCGACACGCCCCCTTCACGTGGGTATAGGGGAGGGATAACCCTCCCCTTGCCGCTATATAGGGAGGGGGGAACGCCCCTCCTCCTCATGAGCTCTCCCCCACCGGCCAGCCACAGGTAAGGGAGAGAGAGAGAGAGTTGCAGAGAGATCGAGAGAGAGAGACAGAGAGAAAGAGGGAGAACCAAGCCGGTTCACGGCTCGGTTCGGGCCCGGCGGAGTGCCCGATGCCTCGCTGGGCCTGGGCGTCGGCCAGGAGGCCTCACCGATGGCGGGCGACCGTCCGGTGAGGATCCGGCCGGCCACGGTGGCCGGCCGTGCCACCGGCACGAGTCGCGTGCCGTGAACCGAGCGAGAGAGAGAGAGAAATTGAGGGAGAAAGAGAGAGAGAGGGAGCTGGCCGTCGCCGCGGCCGGCTCTGGCCCGGTCGTCGATGGCCGGGCCACCCAGAATTGGCCGGCGGCGGCCCTGGCCCCCGGCACTGCCTCCCCCTGTTTCGGGCGAAATAGGGGAGGAGGCGTGGGAGACGATGAAGACGTGGGCCGGCTTGGGCCGTCCCACGTTGGGCCCTATTGGGCCAGCTTGTGAGCTATTTTGGGGCTGCGATTTGGGCCCCGTATTGGGCCGAAATGGAGAAATAAAAATATGGCCCGATTCGACGTTGATTCTAGTTTCTCGAGATATTTTTATTTCCACATTCAGGCTTATAAATTGAGAGATATTCGAGCCCAAAGTTGGGCCAGGATTGGACTGGGTAGACCTTAAGGGGATGCTGCATTGTTCCAATTTTTGAGATTTAATTGTGGAAATTAATGCTGTAGGTAACCAGATGTCCACATAGCTGATTTACAGTTTGGAATTAGCGTACTGAGGTAAGTAAGCCATTTATTATAATTTTCATAATTTATTTGAATATGAAAATTATGGATATATTACATTATTTGAAAAAAAATGAGACAAAATGAAATTTTGTTATACAATTGGGAATCTGCTATAATTATATGTGATTACTGATATTTTGCAAAGTAATGGATTATAAATGTGCAAAAATTGAATAATGTGATTATTTTTGCTTTGCAAAATATACTGGTATTATTGATGTATTTTATGCTATGAATGTATAACACTGTATATATGATATGAGGAGCTTATGCTCATGATGATGCATGATGTGCTACATGCAAATATGATGATGATATGTGTCACCGCGGTTCTCATATGATGTGAAACGATGTGAAATACCGAGAGATACGGGACCCACCTCCACAGGGGGAGATATGTGGAGGACACACATCTAGAGGATGTGATGTGATTGATATATTGCATAACGCATACACATCTAGAGGATGTGTTGTGATTGATTATGATATATGGCATAACGCTGGTACCAGGACCCTTCCTCTTAGGGGACATTAAAGAGTGATACACCAGATGGGTGTTGTAGGGCCGTGGGACACATAAGGAAATAATAATTATATGAATACAGTGGATTTGTTTACATTGCATATTTCAGCATTTATTGTATAATTAAGCTTCCAAAATTATTTGAGCTGATGATATACATGTTTTGATAACATGATGAATGTATTTGAAGTTGGAAGTTTTATACATGGAAATATGGTTTGATAATATTTTGACAAAATGATTATATAATAGTAGGCTTACTTATTGAGTGTAAGCTCATATAAATCTTACAATGTTTTTCAGAGCCACAGAACTGAAGAATGGATCTGGGGTAGTTGGAGCTTCATTCAGAGGAAACTAAGATCCAACATTTTGTTGTAACCCCAGTGACTTATGTATGATGGGCATGTAGCCTAAAACCTATGATTATGTTTTGTATTAAGAACCATTTAAATTGGACGATATATAGTTATTACCGCTTCTGGTATTAAATGTTATATTTCGGAACGCCTTGCATGCCAGGCATGCGGCGGGTTGCCACCCCTAGATCCAATATAGGGTCTGGGGCGTGACAGCTAATGTGGTATCAGAGCCTAGGTTTGACCTTAGGGACAAACATAGGATGACACTAAACAAAACAGTAGGATGACACTGGGAGGGTAACAACTCTAAGAAGATATAAAATTTTCTAATAAATATATTTTGAAAACTTAAGGGTTTGTAAAGATATTGATTGGAACCAAACTTGGCAGGGAATAGTCATGCCTCGTCACACCAGAAGTATGCGACAAGTTGGAGGTTCCCAGGCTGGTGACTCTGGCCAGCAGGGAGGCCAGCAAACTTCTGGAGGCTCTGGTTCCATCAATGTGGCTGGGAATGGCCAGCAACAGCGCCAGACTGAGATACTTCAGGCCCTTGTGGAAATGGTGCAGGCTATGCAGCAGCAGATCCAACAAGTGGTGCCTGCTCAGCCCGGCCCTCCTACTCAGCAAAACCCGCGAGTCGAACCTGAACCACCAGTCCAGCCCGCTCCCCCGCAACCCTGGCAAGGAGGGGGTCGGAGCTTTGCTGAGTTTAAGAGCTTAGCCCCTGCTCCCTTCTCTGGATCCACCAATCCCGCTGATGCTGAGGGATGGATGAGGGAGATGGAGAAGGCCTTCATGGCCCATGGTAGCCAGGAGGAGGAGCGGATTAGATTTGCCACCTATCTCCTTCAAGGGGAGGCATATGATTGGTGGTTGCATATGGAGCAGCGATTGGGTGGACAAGCTGTTTCCTGGAGGGAGTTCAAGGAGGCCTTTTTCAACAAATACTTTCCTAGTAGTGTGCAAAGACAGATGGAGTCTGAGTTTCTGGAGCTGGAACAGAAGAATCTCTCTGTGGCCCAGTACGAAGCCGAGTTCACTAGGCTAGCTCGGTTTGCTCCGGAAATAGTGACCACTGAGAGAGCCAAGATCACCAGGTTCACTGAAGGACTGCGACCCAAACTGAGGCAAGCAGTCAATGCATTTGAACTCTCCACATATAGTGCTGTGGTGAGTAAAGCCCTGGTAATCGAAAGAGACGTGAATAGGAACCAGAAGGAGTGGGAGCTAAAGAGGAAGAGGAAGGGGTCTCCTTCGGGCCAGTCTTCGGGACAGGCTAAGAAGAAAGATACATATCAGCCCCCCTCAGGACCGAAGGGTAAGGAGACCCGTTGCCCTCACTGCGGGAACTTCCACCCGGCAGGCAGTGCCGTGGGCCGAGAGGTGCCTGCTTCATATGTGGGAAAGTGGATCACAAGATGGCCACTTGTCCCCTTCGGAGGGAGCAGCTGTCTTCTCCAAATCTTGGGATGAACCAGCCGCAGCAGCCGAGGACCCAGGGAAGGGTCTTCACCCTCACCCAACAGGATGCTGCCGCTTCTAACTCCGTTGTGGCAGGTATACCTATTACCTAAGTACCCCTTTAAGATTATTTGGTTCATATGCGATATAATGCATTAATCATGAAGGATAAATAGGATCCGCTATATGACATCTAAGACAACTAAACTTTGTGATCAGGGACAATTAAAGTAGGCAACACTTATGCTCAGACTTTAGTAGATCCGGGTGCCACACATTCGTTTATATCTGATGTTTATCTTGCCAATAATGCATCGTTGACACCCGTTCCCCTAGAGCAAGAGTTGCTCATTGCATTCCCAAATGGAGATGTTATGAGGGTGGAGTCTGTATGCAGATCCTGCCAGATCAACGTGGGCGACAAGAGGCTGGAGGCTGATCTAATCGTCCTTCCACTAAAGTCCTTTGATGTTATCCTTGGGATGGACTGGTTGGCCTCCTATCATGCTTCGGTAGACTGTTTCAGGAAAATGGTGATCTTCAAAATCCCTAATCAGCCTGAATTCAGTTTTACTGGAAGCCAAGAACACCTGGCTTCAGTGTTTGTATCAGCACTGCGGGCTGCCAAATACTTGATGAAGGGTGGCCAAGGGTTTCTTGCTGTGGTCAAGGACCTTCAGCAGGAAGAGGTGAAATTGGAGGATATTCCAGTGGCTATGGAGTTTCCTGACGTCTTCCCGGATGATTTGACCGAATTGCCTCCAGACCGGGAAGTGGAGTTCACCATTGATTTGGTCCCTGGCACTGGACCTATATCCAAGGCCCCTTATCGTATGGCCCCAGCTGAACTAAAAGAGTTGAAGAACCAATTGCAAGAGCTCCTAGACCGGGGATTTATCAGACCGAGTGTCTCTCCTTGGGGTGCTCCAGTATTATTTGTCAAAAAGAAGGATGGGAGTCTTCGGCTCTGCATTGATTACCGAGAAATCAATAAGGTAACAGTGCGGAACAAGTATCCCTTGCCGAGGATCGATGATCTGTTCGATCAACTCCAAGGAGCTCGGTATTCTCGAAGATTGACCTTCGGTCAGGATACCATCAACTCAAGGTCCAGGCTGGAGATGTGCCTAAGACAGCATTCAGGACTAGGTATGGCCACTACGAGTTCTTGGTGATGCCGTTTGGGTTAACTAATGCCCCGGCAGCATTCATGGACTTGATGAACAGAATCTTTAAGCCATACTTAGACCAGTTTGTGGTGGTGTTCATTGATGACATCCTGGTGTATTCAAAAAGCCAGGAGGAACATATGGACCACCTGAAGATTGTTCTGCAAACCCTTCGAGAGAAAAAGCTTTATGCCAAGTTGCAGAAATGTGACTTCTGGTTGAGCCAAGTATCATTCTTGGGTCACGTAATATCTAAAAATGGCATAACTGTGGACCCAAAGAAGATTGAGGCGGTCGTAAATTGGAGTCGACCTTCCAATGTATCTGAAGTCAGAAGCTTCGTGGGGCTGGCAGGATATTATCGCAGATTCGTGGAGGGCTTTTCTCGCATTGCTCTACCCCTGACTCGCTTGACCCAAAAGCAAGCGAAGTTTGACTGGACTGAGGAGTGTGAGAGAAGTTTCCAGGAACTGAAACAACGCCTAGTGTCAGCCCCCGTCCTTACCCTTCCGTCAGGATCTGGAGGATTCACTCTATACACGGATGCTTCTCGGAAGGGATTGGGATGTGTTCTGATGCAAAATGAGAAGGTGATAGCTTATGCCTCCAGACAGCTAAAGCCATACGAGCAAAATTATCCTACTCATGACCTGGAGTTGGCTGCTGTGATTTTTGCCTTAAAGATCTGGCGGCATTATCTATATGGAGAAGCATGTGATGTGTACACAGACCACAAAAGTCTGAAGTACATCTTCACTCAGAAGGAGTTAAACTTAAGACAAAGGAGGTGGATGGAGCTACTAAAAGATTATGACCTGAACCTGCACTATCATCCAGGGAAGGCCAATGTGGTAGCTGATGCTTTGAGTAGGAAATCCTCCTCGGAGTTAGCTTCTATGATCACCTCTCAGCCTCACATCCGGAGGGATCTTGAGAAGCTGGAGGTTGGATTGCGAGTACAACGGTCCGATGGACTTGTAGCAACACTTGTACTCCAACCAACTCTGTTAGACAGGATCAAGTCCTCCCAGAAAGAAGACTTGGACCTGCAAAAGATTAAAGAAGCAGTGAAGTCAGGGGTTCAAAATGAATTTGCTATAATGGAGGATGGATCCCTGAGATTTGATGGCAGGCTCTGTGTGCCAAATGTGATGGAACTAAGAGCAGAGATTTTGAAGGAGGCCCACTATTCTCCTTACACGGTGCACCCCAGAGGTACCAAGATGTACAAAGACCTAAAGGAAAACTTTTGGTGGAAAGGAATGAAGAGCGAGATTGCTCAATACGTAGCCAAGTGTTTGGTATGTCAGCAAGTGAAGGCTGAGCATCAAAGGCCTGCGGGACCCCTTCAATCTCTGATGATTCCACAATGGAAATGGGAGAAGATCACTATGGACTTCGTGACTGGTCTGCCTAAGACCCCTTGGAACAATGATGCGGTATGGGTCATTGTAGACAGATTAACGAAGTCAGCCCATTTCCTGCCATTCAGAGTTGGGATCTCTAGTGAGAGATTGGCCAACATGTATATTGAGCAAATTGTAAAGCTTCATGGTATTCCCGTATCTATTGTATCAGATAGGGATACTAGGTTTGTGTCCCAATTCTGGAAGAGTCTTCATAGAGCTCTGGGGACCAAATTGAACTTCAGCACAGCCTTCCATCCCCAGACAGATGGGCAGTCTGAGAGAACCATACAGACCCTGGAGGACATGTTGCGAGCCTGTGTGATGGACCTGGGTGGTGCTTGGGACAACCACTTATCTTTGGTGGAATTTGCTTACAATAATAGCTACCAGGCCAGTATCCAGATGGCTCCATTTGAGGCCTTGTATGGTAGAAAATGCAGATCTCCCTTATGTTGGGATGATGTGGGGGAGAGAAAATTGTTGGGCCCTAGCTGATTCGACAGACAGTAGAAAAGGTACAACTGATCAAGGGACGACTCCGCACAGCTCAGAGCCGACAGAAGAGCTATGCTGATGTGAGAAGAAGGGAGCTAGAATTTCAAATTGGAGATCATGTCTTCTTGAAGATATCACCAACCAAAAATGTGATGAGATTTGGGATTAGAGGTAAACTGAGTCCACGATACATTGGACCATTTGAAATTCTGAGCAAAGTAGGGGAGGTAGCTTATAGCTTGGCATTACCTCCGGCACTCTCTGGGGTACACAATGTATTTCATGTATCTATGTTGAGAAAGTACATTCCTGACCCCAGCCATGTGATACAGTTTGAGCCCATGCAGTTAAGGAAGGATCTAACGTATGAGGAGCATCCTGTGCGTATTGTGGACCGCAAGGATCAAGTTTTAAGACGGCGTAGCATTCCTTATGTCAAGGTTCAATGGAGTAACCATTCTGAGAGGGAAGCTACTTGGGAGCTTGAGGAAGAAATTAAAGAAAAATATCCTCAATTGTTTGCAACTTAACATATGTAAAGAAGATTAATCATATGATAAAGCTTTGGATTTTAAATGTTATATGAGATACACCAATTTCGAGGCCAAAATTTTTATAAGGAGGGAAGAATGTGAAGCCCTGTTACAGTGGCGGATCCTCACGTGGTGAGGATCCGCCATTGTTGACGGAGGAAGGGGGGGCGCCGCCCCTTCCTCGCCATTATTGACGGCTGCGGCAACCTTTGCCGCAGCCAGTCAAGGAAGGGGGCGCCGACGCGCCCCCTTCACGTGGGTACAGGGGAGGGATAACCCTCCCCTTGCCGCTATATAAGGAGGGGGGGAACGCCCCTCCTCCTCCATGAGCTCTCCCCCATCGGCCAGCCACAGGTAAGGGAGAGAGAGAGAGTTGCAGAGAGATCGAGAGAGAGACAGAGAGAAAGAGGGAGAACCAAGCCGGTTCACGGCTTGGTTCGGGCCCGGCGGAGTGCCCGATGCCTCGCCGGGCCTGGGCGTCGGCCAGGAGGCCTCACCGATGGGGCGACCGTCCGGTGAGGATCCGGCCGCCACGGTGGCCGGCCGTGCCACTGGCACGAGTCGCGTGCCGTGAACCGAGCGAGAGAGAGAGAGAGAAATTGAGGGAGAAAGAGAGAGAGAGGGAGCTGGCCATCGCCGTGGCCGGCTCTGGCCCGGTCGCCGATGGCCGGGCCACCCAGAATTGGCCGGCGGCGGCCCTGGCCCCCGGCACGCCTCCCCCTGTTTGGGCGAAACAGGGGAGGAGGCGGGGGAGACGATGAAGACGTGGGCCGGCTTGGGCCATCCCACGTTGGGCCCTATTGGGTCGGCTCGTGAGCTATTTTGGGGCTACGATTTGGGCCCCGTATTGGGCCGGAAATGGAGAAATAAAAATATGGCCCGATTCGGCGTTGATTCTAGTTTCTCGGGATATTTTTATTTCCCCATTCAGGCTTATAAATTGAGAGATATTCGAGCCCAAAGTTGGGCCCAGGATTAGACTGGGTAGACCTTAAGGGGATGCTGCATTGTTCCAATTTTTGAGATTTAATTGTGAAAATTAATGCTGTAGGTAACCGGATGTCCACATAGCTGATTTACAGTTTGGAATTAGCGTACTGAGGTAAGTAAGCCATTTATTATAATTTTCATAATTTATTTGAATATGAAAATTATGGATATATTACATTATTTGAAAAAAAATGAGACAAAATGGAATTTTGTTATACAATTGGGAATCTGCTATAATTATATGTGATTACTGATATTTTGCAAAGTAATGGATTAAAAATGTGCAAAAATTGAATGATGTGATTATTTTGGCTTTGCAAAAATATACTGGTATTATTGATGTATTTTATGCTATGAATGTATAACCCACTGTATATATGATATGAGGAGCTTATGCTCATGATGATGCATGATGTGCTACATGCAAATATGATGATGATATGTGTCGCCGCGGTTCTCATATGATGTGAAACGATGTGAAATGCCGAGAGATACGGGATCCCACTTCCAGGGGGCGATATATGGAGGACACACATCTAGAGGATGTGATGCGATTGATATATTGCATAACGCACACACATCTAGAGGATGTGTTGTGATTGATTATGATATATGATAACGCTGGTACCAGGACCCTTCCTCTTAGGGGACATTAAAGAGTGATACACCATATGGGTGTTGTAGGGCCGTGGGACACATAAGGAAATAATAATTATATGAATACAGTGGATTTGTTTACATTGCATATTTCAGCATTTATTGTATAATTAAGCTTCCAAAATTATTTGAGCTGATGATATACATGTTTTGATAACATGATGAATGTATTTGAAGTTGGAAGTTTTATACATGGAAATATGGTTTGATAATATTTTGACGAAATATTATATAGTACTTATTGAGTGTAAGCTCATATAAATCTTACAATGTTTTTCAGAGCCACAGAACTGAAGAATGGGATCTGGGGTAGTTGGAGCTTCATTCAGAGGAAACTAAGATCCAACATTTTGTTGTAACCCCAGTGACTTATGTATGATGGGCATGTAGCCTAAAACCTATGATTATGTTTGTATTAAGAACCATTTAAATTGGACGATGATAATGTTTGGTTTGAATTGCATGGGTCATGGCTCAAGTGGAGGCAAGAAGAAAGCCTGGCATGTGAAGGCTCCCAATATATAACATAACCAAGCTTCCTTGCACGTCATTGGATTAAAAGAATCTGTGCTTCCGTGTAAAGAGGAGGATTTTAGGTGTACCTTCTGAGTAAAAAAAGAGTTCAGAAAACTGTGTTGAGAAAATGTTTGTAAAAGTATGGACAATAATATGGGGTGAGGGAAGGTGTGATGGCATAAAGTTAGCTTCATCTATGGTTGGAGTAGATTGGAATTTGATGTGGTTTGGTGTCAATGGATTGCAGCCTTTGAAAGTATTGATAGCAAACATGGTAAGTAGGTTTAGATGGAGAGCATTCTTCGAAAGCACGGTTAGATCACCAATAGAATTGGATTAGATTAGATTTTCAATTTAATGGCATATTATGGATCCTACCATTTCATTGCTATTGTTTTGGAATCCAATGAAATAGGATTGGTAATTTCATACCATCTCAATCTGATTGGTGGTCCAAACGCGTTCTAAATGAAGTCATCGCATCGAAACCATGGTCTAATGCTATAACTGGCCTCTTTCTTTTTATTTTTTGGTTGGATTATGACTGAAGATCTGGATCATGAGTTCATATGATCAATAAACTCTTGAAGGTTTTAAAAACTTAGCTGATGTATGACTTCTTACAGCAGCAGTTAATGTTAATATTATGTTAACTACTATAGTGTAGTCAAAAATTCCTGGAATTGCTATTATATTGACCATTGTTCTAAGGCACCATATGGTTCACTCTTGGCTGCCAATGGTATAGAGCCATTGACTTGTAAGCTTATGTGATTTGAAAGTTAAAATTAATAGCTCACCAGGAAGTTGGTGCAATGTCTAATACTTTTGCTGCCTTTGTTTTGCATTTGCTTCTGTCTGAAACTTTGGCATCTCATATTTGATTTGGATGATATCTTGGTAGCTGTGAAACCTAAATATTCAACCTCTTGAGATAGGCTCCTGGAAGTGTCCTGATTTACTGCTTCAGATTTATAAACATATGGCTTGCAATATCAAGATAATGGCACCTGTAACTCTTTGCATCATCATAGTTTACATGCCTTGCACTGCACCAAAATATTAATGGCTTTTGCTATGGTACTCTAAACCTTTATTATTATTATTATTATTATAGGTTCTTCTCGTTGTATGATTAACTTTAATGCATTGGATTAAGTAAAAAAATAATTGGTTGATATCTCGTGTAATAGATGGGGTCTATCCGTGAATTTGTTAAAAAAATATATATCCAAAAGAATGTCAACCTAAATATTATTCATTAAACGGATTAGAAATCAAAACATGAATTTGATATGTCCATTTGAAAAGATAATATAACCTAACATATACAATGCAACTTATTAGCTTGATTTGATATGGATGTTGATGCATAAACAAATACATTTAATAGGAATTTTAAAGAAGTTGACATATTTAATGGATCTTAAGTAAGTGAGATCATAATGGAGTCATGTTGAATAGGGTTGGATAGATGAAGATTCTAAGGTTGCATTTGGCACACAGAATGAGATTGGATAAAAGAAAAGAATGGATTGCACAAAAAAATGTAATAGAATAAAATTTATTCTCTCTTTTGTTTGACAAAAGATAAGATAAGAAATCAGATAGCACAATTATATCCTTGAAAAAAATAGTAGCCATGATCAACAATAAGAATAAAAGAGAGAAAATAAAGTAGTAGTTAGATCAGATAAAAATATAACAAATATACTCTAATGAGATAGGTATATGGGATTAGTTATTGTGTAGAACAAAATTTTTTACCACTTACTCTCTCGCGCCCCCCCTCCATTGTTGTCAAAGAAAAGACTCCATATCATCAAAGACTCCACTTACTCACTTACTCCTGCCATAATTTATTTATACTTATATTACACAGTCACATACACTTTCATGCGCGAGAGGGATAAGAACGATAAAAAACCACTTCTAAGAAAGATTAGCTAGATAGTTTCATATATTAAATTAGAATGAAAAAAAAAATTTAATCCTTTCTCATATTTATTTTCTATAAAAATAGAATAAAAATTATCTTATAAAATATTTAATCCCATAGAAGAATAAATTATTTATCCCATCAGAATAGATATTTTTATTTTTATCATGTATGGCTATTACTTTATCTTCTCTTTTTTTATCCTTGTTTTTAGTAATGACTTGTTTTTTATGATATAACTATCTTATTTGATTTCTTACTCTGTCCTCCACCAAATAGGTGATAGGATAATTTTTATCTTATTCTGTTCTTAATCCCATCTAGTTTTTCTTTTTATCAAATCCTGTTTTGTCCATCAAATGCAGCCTTATGATATAAGAGTGTAACTTTGCTAAAGGTTACATGTTCAAATTTCTTTCATACTAATTATTTATTTTACTAACATGGCTATCACTTCATTCATTTTAATTATTGATTTAATTCCTTTATTCCTCCTTGTCCATGATTCAGATTATAATTGTGTGGTGCAAGTGGTAGTTGATTAATTTGAATGGTGTTAGGGTCAAGGGTCATTATAGGTTCAAATGTCCTAATGATGCCTGATCACCTTGAGCTGACGTCCTTGAGTACTAGTGGATGTACCGTCAGTTTGCTGAAGAAGCTTTACTTCGGCGTTGAGATCTACAAGAAGTCTCGGGACCGGATATTTCGGCGAGGACTCTTTGATGCTCAAGTTAGTGATTAAGAATCATAGCCATGAGCTTGAAGAAGCTCAAGAGAGAGAGAGTTAGAGATGAAAAATTGTTCTATGAGTGCTTGAGTATTCATACCTTTTTTAGGGGTCCCCTTTTACCCATTTTATTGATACTTAGAGTCTGTGTTACTTGCTTCAGAAGCTTTGGAATCTCATGATGAACCATGACTTTGTGAATGAAATATCAGAATTAGTGAAATTTATCCCATCTAAACTGGATGATTGATACTTTTATGGCAGATGATGACTTTTTGGGCTCATCTGATCAAAGTCATTAATGCTTTATAATGGATTATGACTTCTTAGGCTTCCTGTCAGAACTAATGAAGTTTGTCTTATTAGGCATATATGAATCAAAGGTGGCTAGTGGGCTCGAGCTTGTCAGAAGTGGAGGCTTGCTTGAGAAGCTGAAGTTAATCTTGGAGATAAGAGAAAATAGGAGCAGGGGCCGCCTAGAAGTAGGGCCGCTTAAGAGTTGGGGTCGCCTCAGGGCCACTTATGAACCAGGGCCGCTTATGAACCGGGGCCGCCTAGGAGCCGGGCCACCTAAGAGCTGCTTATGAGCTAGGACCGCCTTAAGGTCGCTTATGAACTGGAGCCGCCTAGGAGCTAGGGCTGCCTCAGGGCCACTTAGGAGCTGAGGCCGCCTCAGGGCCACTTAGGATTTAGGGCCGCTTATGAACTGGGGCCGCCTAGGAGCCGCTTATGAGCTGGGGCCATTGGCATCCAAACGACTTCCGCCATTGAATAATTTTGGCCGTTAACTTACACATGGATTTTATCAGCCATATCATATGCCCTCTCGCTCCTGAGTCTTGGCGCTCACGCGCGCAGCACTTACCAAGAGGAAGGAGCACCAAATCTCTCATTTTTGTTGGGTTTCACGAGCCATAAATTAGCGGAGGGAAGCACACGCTCTCAAGAAGGTAAAGTCTCTTCGAAGTCTCCTCATCATTTAAGGAGCGGTACCAGGAGCAATGCAGTTTGTGGGGAGATTAAGGAAAATACTTCTCGATCAATGAAAAAGGTGGAGTGCCATTATTAAATTGTTCTTATCTATGTCCCATTATCGTGCGCAAATCATGCCCCTAAGTATCATTGAGGCATTGTATCTCGAACAGCGAAGAGTTTGTGGACAGCTGGACGGTACCCTACTCACTAATCTTCGCATGGCACTGTAGTGTAAGAGATATTTTTAAAAATTATGTATAAAGACGTCCCGCCCATCCCTTCAAACTTTTGATGCCTCCACTATCTCCCTTGTGCTTTCTTTGTCTTCTGAGTTTCGAGCTCTTGCCTCTGTCCCCTTGATCTTTAGGTCAGTTTTTTCCACTTTCTTTGTTCTTTCCCCTTATGGATTCTAACTCTCATAGGAAAGGTAAGATCCCCATGGTCAAACCCTCTAGGAAGGAGATCCTCCAGGTATGGCACCGGGCTCCTGATGGCATCTCCATCCACAACTGCCCGACGATCGTAGCCCAAACACCACCTAGGGCTTTTCCTCTGCCACCTAGGGCTTCTCCTCCATCACCTAGGGTTTCTCCTCTTCCACCTAGGGCTTCTCCTCCGTCGCCTAGGGTTTCTTTTCGATCATCTAGTCATCTGGCATCTCCTTTGGTTACCCTTTCTGAGTTCGTAGGTCCAAAGGGGATAGCCTTCACCACGACAACCCAAGATATAAAAAACCTTAGGACTCAATACAAGATTCCTGATAGCATCTGCATCTCTGCCCCCCATTCTGGTGACAAGGTAACCTCCAGCCAGTCTGGTGGGATTGTCTTGTATGAAGAGTTTTTTAAGAGTGGGCTTCGTCTTCCTTTTCACCCCTTCTTCCTCAATCTCTTAGATAGGTATGACCTTGTCCTGGTAGCTAACTCCGAACTCCGTTCGGATTATCTACACCTTTATAGTACTCTGCCATTTTCATAGCCTTTCTGCCCTAATTTCTTTGTTCTGGACCTTGTACAAACTCCACAATCCCAACAAAGCCAAGTGGTGGAGCTTCGCCTTCAGACCCAAAAGAGCCCTTAAGCTTGACCTGCCCTCTAAAATTAAGGGATGAAAATCTTGATTTTTCTATGTCCATTTGGATGGAGTGAAGATGGGCTAGGGCATTCCCGACATCAGGCCTAACAAAAACTCGATTGTAAATGAGGAAGATCAAGAAGTGTTCGATTCATTGCTGTCATCCATCTTTCCTCCCTGCTGAGAATTGCTATCGGAGGACAAACTCGCGAAGCCGGCATAGCGCCAATGGCCGGCGCAGCACCGTGTTGCCAACATCGGCGCCTGGTGAGCACCTCATCCTTTAGCCATTATTTCTTTCTCTTTTTTTAACTCTGATATTTGCTTCTTTGTGCAGCAATGAAGTTTTCTCCTAACTTCCTGATGGCAAGCCTCCAAAAGAGAAAGAGAAAAGAGGCCGCTGATGACGCGACGAGTGCAGTGCAGCGCCTAAGAAGCCTCACCGAAAAGAACAGGACGGGTCATCCCGATCCCCATGGCTCACGAGGCCACCCCAGTGGAAGAGCCGAAAAGGAAGGATCCCCTTGCCGAAGCGCCAGTAGCGAGGGTTCCTCCTATTGAAGCTGAGGCGAGGCCGTCTAGGGAAGAGCCCCCGGCCGCCATCAAACTCAGAGGTGAAGCCACACCGAAGGTGAGGATTGAGACACCTCCGGTGGTGGAAGTTGAAGAGAATGTCCTGTCATCCACCCAACCGATGCCGAAGGAAGGAGGGACGCTCCCTATCAGTGACCCTGGGAGTTGGCCATCCCGGGTGACAGTGATGAACCGTGGTTAGCTGGCAAAGCATGTATTGAGGCGCTCTAACCTCCCAACTTTCCAGGCTGAGCTCAGCCGCCGACCAATTATCGGTGCCTTCGATAATCTCTTCACCATTGCCCTTCAGGTAAGTTTGCTGATTCCATCTCTTTTTCATATTTGGATGTGGATATAATATAAGAATTTGGTCCGAGCTCTAACTGATTGGTTCATGCAGATGTCCAAAAGCTTTTTTGTCCTTCAGGAAGCCTACGCCGGGTCCATCAATAACTATGGGCATGCTCAGGATGAGCTGACTGCCACTACGACCTGGGCTGATAGCTTGGCCAAAGAATTGGCCGAAGTGCGAGCTCGAGAGATGAAGGCGGTCGGCGAGCTCCGGGCCGCTCAGGTGGGGAGCCACTTTTTAAAGGCTCAAGCAGAGGAAGCTGAGAGTAAGGCTAGAGTCAACGAGGCCAAACTGGTGGATGTCATGATGAGGCTTAGACCAACTGAGGAGAGGTTGGAAGATGCTCTCCTCAAGTTGGAGCATGCCGAAGAGAGGGCCAACAAGGCCGAGTCCGAGGCCCGAGCGGCCATGGAGAAGCAGGCCTATATGGAGTCAGATGCTCAGATTTCCTGGGAGCAGAAGACCGCTGCCGAGGCCCAGGCCCAAGAAGCTATGGAGAAGTTGGCCATCGTTGAGGCCCAAGTTAAGGAGAAAGTGGCCGCCACCGAAGTCCAAACTCGAGAGGCCATGGAGCAGTACAAAGGCTCCACCAACTTTGCCACAGAAGTGAGTGAAGCGGCCATTGATGCCTTCTCCTATGGCTTTGAGAAGTGCAAAGAGAGGATCTTCTGGATCTTTAAAATAAGCGGCCTTGAATATATTCAGCCTGAGGATGAAGAGGAGGATCCAGAAAGTAGTGACGCCGAAGGCGGGCCAGGACCTGTCGAACCTTAGAGTTTATTTCCTTTTTCTTTTTTTAATATTTTGTAATCCGACAAATGTTGGTCTTTTCATATGACACTATCATGAGATTAATGAAAGGAATATTTTTGTTCAAGTATGATGAACATATCTTTTTGTAGCACTTTAGTCTTTTGGTGATCATACCTTGGCTTTAGCCTTTGTCTCTCGGGCTTTTGTTGAAGTGCTTCATGAATGCTGATGTCGGCCATCGCCCTGGGGATTTCTTAATGCCGGTTCGGGGGTTTGACTCGGGGCCGCCAAGACTATAGGACTTGAATCGCCTTAGAGGTTTCTCGATGCCGGCCTGGGGGTGTCCTTATGATCGTGGAGCCGCCGAGGTCCTTTTGAAAACTTCTACGGGGGTTTCTCGATGCCGGCCCGGGAGTTTGACTCAGGGCTACCAAGACCATAGACTTGAACCGCCTTGGGGGTTGTTCAGTGCCAGCCTAAGGCTGTCCTTATGATCATGAGGCCGTCGAGGTCCTTTTGAAAACTACCATGGGGGTTTTTCGATGCCAGCCTGGGAGTTTGGCTTGGGGCCACCGAGACCATAGGACTTGAACCACCTCGGGGGTTTTTTGATGCTGGTCCAGGGGAGTCCTTATGATCGTGGGGCTGCCGAGGTTCTTTTGAAAACTACCACGGAGGTTTTTCGATGCTGGCCCAGGAGTTTGACTCAGGGCCGTTGAGGTCCTTTTAAAAACTACTACGAAGGTTTCTTGGTGCTGGCCTAGGAGTTTGATTCAGGGCTGCCAAGACCATAGGATTTGAACCACCTCGTGGGTTTCTTGGTGCTAGCCCAGAGGTATCCTTATGATCGCGAGGCCACCGAGATCCTTTTGAAAACTACACGGGGTTTCTCGATGCTGGCCCAGAAGTTTGACTCGAGGCCGCCGAGATCATAGGACTTGAATCATCTTGAGAGTTTCTCTGTGCCAGCCTGGGGGTGTCCTTATGATTGCGGGGCCATTGAGGTCCTTTTGAAAACTGCCATGGGGGTTTCTCGGTGCTGGTCCGGGAGTTTGACTCGGGGCCGCCGAGACCATAGGACTAGAACTGCCTCGGGGATTTTTTGGTGCTGATCCGAGGGTATCCTTATGATTGCAGGGCTGCAGAGATCCTTTTGAAAACTACCACGGAGGTTTCTCGATGTCGGCCCGGGAGTTTGACTCGAGGCCACGAGACCATAGAACTTGAATCGCCTCGGGGGTTCTCGGTGTCGGCCCGGGGGTGTCCTTATAATTGTGGGACTACCGAGGTCCTTTTGAAAACTATAAAATCATCTAAATTGAACGAAAAGATAAAATTTAAGACTCTTCATATATTCATTGGCCGAATACACTCACTATTGATAATACCGACGAAGGTTATTCGTATTCCAAGTACGCAGGATTGTCTGTCCATTGAGCTCCTCAAGCCGATATGCTCCTTGGTGAAGTGCTTCGGTGACTCGATAGGGCCCCTTCCAATTTGGAGATAGCTTCCCCCTTCGGTTGGCTTAGATACCTCAGTCCTTTGGAGGATTAAATCTTTCGGACGGAATGTCTTGAGGCGAACCCAGGCATTATAATATTTTGCTGCTCGTTGGCGAAAGATGGCCATCTTGAGCCGTGCCTGGTCCTATATCTCATCGATAAAGTCGAGGTTGGCCCTTAGTTGATCAGAATTGTCTTCTTCATTATATGATTCCATCCGAGGGCTTGGAAGACCAATCTCCATTAGGATGATCTCTTTAGATCTGAAGATGAGACTGAAAGGAGTCTTCCCTATGGGAATCCTTGGAGTCGTATGATACACCCACAATACACTAGGAGTTTCTCCATCCATTTGCCTTTGAATTCATCCAATCGGGTTCTAAGTCCCCGAAGGATGATCCGATTTATGACTTCTGCTTCTCTATTGGTTTATGGATGCCTGACAGAAGTGAACCAATGGCTGATACCCAACTCAGTGCAAAAAGCCTTGAATGCAGCATTATCGAATTGTCGACCATTATCAACAATGATAGTATGAGGTAGACCAAATCGACAGATAAAAGATTTTTAGAAAAATGCCCTCACTTTGCTTTCAGTAATTTTGACTAACGCCTCGACTTCAACCCATTTGGTGAAGTAGTCGATGGCGACAAGTAAGAACCTCCATTGCCCTGAAGCTAGAAGGAACGGTCCAAGAATATTTATCCCCCATTGAGCGAAGGGTCACAGAGCAGAAAGTGGGCTCAGCTGAGAGGCCGATTGTCGCTGGACATTAGAATATCGTTGGCAGCTATCACATTTCTGGACTAGCTCGGCAGCATCCTTTTGCATAGAGAGCCAATAATACCTCTGGCGAAGAGCCTTGTGCGCTAGTGATCTGCCCTCCAGGTGGTTTCCACATATGCCTTCATAAATTTTTCTGAGGATATAATTAGCGTCCGCATGACCAATACATTTAAGAAGGGGATAAGAGAGAAATTTCTTGTATAACTATCCATTCAGCAATACAAACTTGGGGGCCCTCCACTTAAGTAGCCTGGCTTCTACAGAATTAGTGGGGAAAGTATCGTCACTAAGATAGCAGATGTAAGCATCCATCCATGTTGACTTTTGTATAACTGATAGAACCTCTTCCACCATGTCAATACTCAAAAGCTCCAGGTGCTTAACATATGTTCTCCCTAATGTGTTTTCTACCGAAGTAGCTAGCCTGACAAAATGTTGGCTCTAGCATTTTGCCCCTAGGAATATAACTGATAGTGAAATAACCCAATGAGGAGGTCAGTGACTTAACCTTATTTAGATATCGAGACATAATGGGGTCTCAAGCTTCATACTCCCCAGTGATTTGTTCGAAGATGAGCTGGGAGTCGGTGAAGGCCCTGAGGTGCTTTACTCTGAACTCCCACGCGAGCTTAATTTTGGCCAATAAGACCTCATACTCAGCTTGGTTATTTATAGCTTTAAAGAGAGATCGAAGAGCGTACTCCAACACTATGCCTTCTAAATTTGCAAGAATAAGATCAGCTCAGCTTCCTTGAGAATTGGATGCACCATCAACATGAAGGATCCAGGTCTCCGTCATATCCTCACAAGCGTCTGAACATGTCATTGGGAAATCTTTAGGTTGCTCTTCCATCCAGGTACATTCCACTAGAAGTCTGCCAGCACCTGGGACTTCAGGGTAGATCGGGATTAAAATAAAAGATCAAACTCTCCCAATTTGATTGTTCATTTAGCCAGCCAATCCGAAGTGTCAGGACGAGCCAGAACAGCTCTAAGAGGCTGATCCATGAGTACCACGATCGAATGGGCTTGAAAGTATGGCCTGAGATGCTGAGCAAAAATATTTTTTTCAATTCCAAAATACCTGATATCTACATTATGGAGTACCTTACTAGTATAATAAATAGGTTTCTATGCTCTGTCAGGGTCGAGGCACATTAGAATAGAGCTGACAGCCTTCGGGAAGGCGGCAAGATAAAGAAAGAGATTTTCTTTCTTTTTTGGCTTTGATAATAATGGAGGTGTGAACAGAAACTCCTTCAACTCCTCAAAGGCTTTCTAGCAGTTCTCTGTCCACTCGAAGCCGTTTGCCTTATGTAAAGCTTTGAAGAAGGGCAGACATTTTTCTGCTGATCTCGATAGGAATCGGCTTAGAGTGGCCACTCTTTCGGTGCGCTGTTGCACCTCCTTTTTATTAATTATTATCTCATGTCAAGAATGGCTTGTATCTTCTTTGGATTTGCCTCAATCCTCCGCTGGGTCACCAAAAATCCTAAGAATTTTTCGGTAGTGACTCCAAATGCACGCTTGCATGGGTTGAGCTTCATTTGGTGGTGCCAGAGGTTACTAAATATTTCTTCTAAATTAGCAATATGGTTAGCGATACAGGTGCTTTGGTTAGCATATCATCCACAAACACCTCCATATTACGCCCGATTTGATCTTTAAAGACCTTATTCATTAATCTCTGGTAAGTGGCCCCTGCATTTTTCAATCCAAAGGGCATTACCTTATAATAGTAGATACCCTTCTCAATGATAAAAGAGGTATTTTTCTCATCCGCCGGATCCATCTTTATTTGATTGTATACAGAGAAAGCATCCATAAAGCTGAGGAGATCATGGCCAAATGTGGAGTCTACCAATTGGCCAATCTATGGTTGCAGAAATCTGTCCTTAGGGCATGCTTTATTAAGATCAGTGAAGTTGATGCAGATTTGCCAGCTTTCGCTTGCCTTTTGGACCATTACCACATTGGTTAGTCAATCTGGGTATTGTGCTTCTTGGATATGGCTGGTAGTGAGTAACTTGTTGACCTCCTCCTCGATGGCCCTCTACCGCTCAGAGGCAAAACTTTTCTTCTTTTATCGAATATGCCGATACTTCGGGTCAATATTAAGCTTATGAGTAATTACCTCTGAAGGGATACCAGACATGTCCGAAGCTAACCAGGTAAAGACATCTGAGTTTGCTCGCAAAAAAGTAAGGAGATGATTCTTCATCTCAGGGAAGAAGCTCGCTGATTTGTACAGTCTTTACAGGATCGTCCCCCAGCGGATAGGATAGCAAGTGCTCGGCTGGCTCTCCCCTTATTTCAGATTCTCTAGGATAGAGCAGCACTGAGGCCGATGGGATCATCGTTTCCTGAGGGTTGGGGACCATATGATAGCATAATTGCACTGGATTTTGCTCCTTCCACATCTCGCCAATTCTTTCACTGGTAGAGAATCTCACGAGCATGCATCTAATAGATATCACCGCATCCAAGAGATTTAAGCCTGACCGACCGAGTATGGCGTTGTAAGCCAGGGGCACTTGGGCCACTAAAATCTCATTAGGATAGTGCTTTGACACAGCAGTAATCCTGCCATGACCGGTAGGGTAATTTCATCCTCAACTTTCACTGAATCTTCTATGAAATTGACGAGAGGCATCGTCACTGGTTGGAGAGAGATGAAAGATAAATTTATTCGAACAAAGGCATCATAAGTAAGGATGTCGACAAAGCTTTCACTATCCACTAGAATTCTTTTTATAGGATATTTAGTGATTGTCATAGAGACGACAATGCTATCATCATTCAGATTGCCCCCCGTCGCTAACTCTCCTTCAGAAAAAGATTACATTTTCTATTCCCTTCTCACCCCTCAATCTTTTAGAAGATGTAGCTGCCACCTAGGAAAGTATGCCTACCGTTCATTTCGTTGGAGCATTATCGATGTTGGCCTGAGCAGGTGAAGGCCCCATTAGAGCTGGGACGGCTATAGGTCCTCTCTTCTGGATAAACTTCTTGAGGTAGCCCTGCTAGATGAGCTCCTCAATGGCACACTTTAGATTATAGTAGTCTTCAGTATCATGGCCATAATCTCTATGGAAGCAGCAATAATGACTCTGATCGAGAGTGATGTCCGTCCTCAATGGGGGAGGGCACCGAAGATAAGGCTCACTTTCGATCTCCATAAGAATATGAGCTCTGGGGGCAAGAGAGGTGTGAAGTTCTCTTCTCTAGGGATAAAATTTTGGCATCGATTATCTGGCTAGCACGGGAGCTCAGGCTTCTTAGGAGGAGGTCTGTTTGGCTCCACGCAGACTGGTTTCTTGCCATACCATCTTTTAGTGTTCCTCCGAGTGAAATCAGCTTCATCGGCACGAATATATTTCTACACATGACTTAGAAGCTCAGCATAAGAATTGAAAGGTCTTTTGTCTAAAGAATAGGTGAAGCGGAAGGGACGGAGTCTTGCTTTAGGGCCAGAGTGGCCACGACATTGTCGAGGTGGTAGACTTAAGGGCTATCGTCTTGAATCGGACCATAAAATCCTTCAAAAGTTCTCCTTTCTTCTACTAAACAGAGAACAAACTATCCGCTACTCGGGGGATCTTTCGACAGGCATCAAATGCGCTAAGAAAGTTTTTTTCAACTATTGGAAGGAGTTGATACTGCGCAGGAGTAGATGAGAATACTAAGCATGTGCAGCCTTCCAGAGGGTAGCACGAAAAGCAATACATAGGAGGGCATCAATCGCCCCTGCGCTTGCATGAGAGTTTTATAACTTTCTAGATAGTTGAGTGGATCCGTGGTGCCATCGTAAGGATCCAGCTGGGAAAGATGGAACCTATAAGAGACAGGCTCTTCCATAATCTAGCGAGTGAGGGGTGGACGGTATCATAATCCATCCCTGATTGGTTATTGAGCTTCTGGTTGAGCTCTTTCAATCGCAGGTCTTGTTTCTTCAAGTGCCTCTCCATCTGGCAATTGAGGTCCTCACTCGTTGATTCAGAAGATGAGAAGGGGGAGTGATAGAGCTGATGGAGACATGTCCTTCTGGGCTCCTTCCCCCATCAATGTTTGAAAGAGGGGCTGCTTGAGCGATGAATAGGAGACCATGACCTTTTGGAGGTTTCCTGGTGGTGGTGCTTGGATGAAGCATGACGGTGGTGATGCTCTTCCGAAAAGGATATTCTATAGGTAGATTATTGATTGGCTGAAGCGGCTGTTGCAAGCGGTATGGGATGCCCGGGTTACTATCGAACAGCTATCGATTGTTTCCCTTGCAACTCACGAACTGTCCTAATAAGGGCTTGAACTTGCTGGATAAGGGTGGCCAACTGTTCATGTAGAGTAGACAAATCTGGTGGCGAGAAAAGAGCAGGGGGATTAGCCTCTGGTTGCTTAGCATGATAGGAATGCCCCCCAGTATAACTGGTGGAAGCCTTTTGAATATGTGTCACCACCATTGTTGTTCGAGAGAGGGCAAGCTTGTAGCTTAGAATTACAGAGCTATCCTTCTACGCCCCTCTATATGGTGCACCAATCTGATGATGTCTGATCATCTTGAGCTGACGTCTTTGAGCGCCATGGACATGCCGTCAGTTTACTGAAGAAGCTTCACTTGGCGTCGAGATCTGCAAGAAGTTCCGAGGATCGGATATTCCGGCGGAAACCCTTCAATGCTTAAGTTAGTGATCAGAATCATAGCCGTGAGCTTGAAGAAGCTCAAGAGAGAGAGAGTTAGAGATGAAAAATTGCCCTATGAGTGCTTGAGTGTTCATACCTTTTTCAGGAGTCCCCTGTTACCCATTTTATTGATACTTGGAGCCCATGTTACTTGCTTCGAAAGCTTTGGAATCTCATGATGAACCACGACTTTGTGAATGAAATGTTAGAATTAGTAGAATTTATCCCATCTGAACTAGATGATGGTACTTTTATGGCAGATGATGACTTTTTAGGCTCATCTGATCAGAGTCATTAATGCTTCATAATGGATTATGACTTTTTAGGCTTCCTGCCAGAACTGATGGAATTTGTCTTATTAGGCATATATGAATCAAAGGTGACTAGTGGGTCCGGGCTTATCAGAAGTGGAGGCTTGCTTGAGAAGCTGAAGTTAATCTTGGAGATAAGAGAAAATAGGAGCAGAGGCTGCCTAGGAGTAGGGCTGCTTAAGAGCTAGGGTCACCTCAGAGCCGCTTATGAACTGGGGCTGCTTAGGGCCCTTTATGAATTGGGGTCACCTAGGAGCCGGGGTTGTCTAGGAGCCGCTTATGAGCTGAAACCACCTTAGGGCCGCTTAGGAGCTAAGGCCGTCTTAGGGCCGCTTAGAAGCTGAGGCCACCTCAGGGCCGCTTAGGATCTGGGGCCGCCTTAGGGCCGCTTATGAACCGGGGCTGCCTAGGAGCCGGAGCTGCCTAGGAGCCGCTTATGAGCTGGGGCCGTTGGCATCCAAACGACTCCCGCTGTTGGATAATTTTGATCGTTAACTTATACATGGCTTTTACCAGCCACATCATGTCCTTATTTTTTGGCCAAAGAAATTGAGATGACAATGAAGTATAATTTGCTTCAGTAATTTTTCAATTCCACCCACGAATGATGAAGCCAGCCATAACATAGTTTTTTTCAAACAATGCCATCAAATTTTATCTTGATCCATCCACTCTATGGGCCAGCCAGTTAGATAAAATATGGGCCACCTAAGCGAAGGCCATCCTAACAAAAGCTAAAAAGGGAAGTAGGAAAAGTCTTTTGCATCGCGCACAGTGCAGAAGCTTGCGCTGATTTGCCACGGTGCGTGCAATGCGCAAAAAAATAAAATTATCCTTGGCACGTGCAACCATAGCTCTCATGGCCAATAAATGCATGCGGTGCTCAAAGACCTTTTCAAGGGATGTAAGATTACTTCTAGAATCCAATCCACTCTTCTTTTACCAAATACTCTTCATAGATGCCACATACAAGAGTTTTCATTACCAAAATAAAAATTTAACTAGTAGGATCATATACATTCATTAAATGATTGAGTCATGATGAGTAACCATAGACTAAGGATAACAATTTTACCCTAATTGAACGAGGACCTGCTTTGATCACCTCTGATAGGGTTAGGATCTTTAAGTTTTCACCAAATTCAGTATAGGTTTGGAGAAAAGGATTAAGGTGAAGTCTTCAATTTCTAATCAGATTCGGATTAGGTTTTGAAGAAATTAAAATTTTTATTATTCAAGTATGGATGAAATTGATATATACACTCCATGCCTCAAATCTCATCCCAAACCTGCTGTGAATCTATATTTAAATTATTTTTTTATACTATTAGGGCATCGAAAACTTATATATGAAATGTAATTTTAGTAGAAGTAGAAATACAAATGAAGAGACAATGAAGATTGTAAGTTAAGAAATACCAAGGAATAAAAAATTTAGGTATTTGGGATCAATTATGTGAATCATAGAGTTAAAGCAAGATGAATTAAATGGAAGAGTACTTCAAGAGTATTGTATGATCGATGTATCCCATTAAAATTGAAAGAAAAAATTTATAAAATTATTATTAGGCCAGCTATGCTATATGAAACATAGTTGATGGGGCCAATTAACCCCATGGGAAACAATGAACGTGTCTGGGCTTGGTGTCGGCTAGGCAGCCTTCTTGGATGGCCCAGTTCTGGGAGGCCTTCCCAAGGTGGCCTAATTCCTGGGTGGCCTAATTCCTAGGTGGCCTTTGGCTTCCTAGGCGGCCCAACCATCCCAATTGGTCCCCTACCTCACCTCAAGCATCCCAACTGGTTCTCTTCATCCCACCTGACATCCCGCCTCCCGACACTCTCTCAGACAACTCCGAACAACCCTCGTACTAGCCATGCATCGAAATATTCGGTATGCCCATCTCTATGAAGAGGCTCTCCTAGAAGCTAGTTGTCCCCTCTAGGCCCATCTACAACGAGGCCACCGAGATCCTCTCCCACCTCACGGAAGCCACCTGAGGGATCCTCTTCGAGTTTGAGAGCACCGTCCTTCGGGATCCTTCCAAGATCTCGATTCCTCCGGCAATAGTCCTGGTCTTCTCCGGACTCCGTGGCTTCACGAATAGCTCCCGGACTCCCTGCTTCCCATCCTCAACGGCCTCGTCGGCACCTGTCCTCACCGAACTCTCTGCTTTCCATCCTCAACGGCTCCATCTTTAATGGCCCCGTCCTCGATGGACTGAGGCTCATGCCCTACCGCAGCCATGGACAGCGGCCAGTCTCCGTCAGCTTCGTGTAGCCCCAGCGGAAACCAGCTCCCAGACTCTATTTTGGACCTCCCAGCCGCCTCTGACTCCTACGGAAGCTCCTAGTTCGGCCATGAACGACTCCATCCTAGTCCTCTACAGCCTCCCTTGTCTTCGTCCTGGCCGCTTACGGCTCCTGAGTGACTCCCGGTAGTTTCATCCCAACTCCATGGAGAGTTCCAGCCAACCCTGGCTCTGTCCACAGTCCCAGACGACTGTCTTCCAAGACCTCATGGCTTTGCCCATGTTCATCAGGATGTACGTCCAACTTTCTCATCGGGCTACGGCCCTATGTGAGGAAGGAGGACGAGGAGGTAACACTTACGATGGCAGTGATCTCGGGGGGACTATCTTTTGCTTAAGATGGGTAGTGTTGGCCTTGGCCTTTGTGATAACCCTCCCAATAGTCCCACATCGGGAAATTGGGAGTTGGTGAAGTGGTTTATATGTGGTAAAGTAAGAAGGACAAGGCACCAATTGGATCCCTTTTGGGCTGTGGTGGCCTAAGTTGGTGTGGAGATTGTCCGTCTTGCTTTCTTGTAACGAAACGGGCCCGTGGGCCCGGGTCGTTACAATATGGTATCAGAGCCTTGCGCAAGTCGGAAGTACAGGAGCTAAGTGCCACACAGAACAAAGTGCTACATCTATGAGGGATGGGAGCCACCTCTTGAACCTGTGGGGGCCACCTCTAGAATCCTGCCTGCCTGGTGGTTGTGATCAATTGCCTCGGCGACGAGGACATCGTCTCTGTAAGGGGGGTAGATTGTGATGCCCCTCCCAATAGTCCCACATTGGGAAATTAAGAATTGGTTGAGTAGTTTATAACCGGTTAAGCAAGAATGACAAGGCACCAATTGGATCCCTTTTTGGGTTGTGGTGGCCCAAGTTGGTGTGGACCTTGTCCGTCTTGCTTTCTTGTAACGAAATGGGCCCGTGGGCCCGGGTCGTTACAATATGGTATCAGAGCTTCACACCAGTCGGAAGTGCAGGAGCTAAGTGCCACACAGGACAAAGTGCTACATCTATGGGGGATGGGAGCCACCTCTTGAACATGTATGGGCCACCTCTAGAATCCTGCCTGCCTGGTGGTTGTGATCAATTGACCCTGGCAACGAGGACGTCGCCTTTGTAAGGGGGGTAGATTGTGATAACCCTCCCAATAGTCCCACATCGGGAAATTGAGAGTTGGTGAAGTGGTTTATATGTGGTAAAGTAAGAAGGACAAGGCACCAATTGGATCCCTTTTTGACCTGTGGTAGCCCAAGTTAGTGTGGACCTTGTCCGTCTTGCTTTCTTGTAACGAAACGGGCCCATTGGCCCGGGTCGTTACAGCCTTTGTGCTGAGATGCCATGTCTACATGGAAGATGACACTAGCAATAAGGTCATGAAAGGTGCCCAGGTGGGGCATAACGAGGAGGTGAAGGACTAGCCATCACCCTCGGCCCTTCCAAATTGACTCAGAGAACAAATAAAACAAAAAAGGTGGGGGAGCTTTTCCAATGCCATCACCCTCGGCCCTCAAACACGGCAAGGGGAGAGAGAGGGAGAGAGGGAGGTTCGGCCAATTCAAGTTGAACGAGGCCATGCACGTATTCTTTGATCAAGGCTTTACATGGAAAACAGAGTCTCAAGCAACCCAATGGAATGACCAAGTCAAGCAGCACTTGCCAACTCTGCTACGATCACCCATATTTGATAAGACGCCTATAGCTCTGGCATGCCACTAAAGAATAAGTCTTACCATTACTGCCATCATCATAAATACTTTGACAAGTGGCAGCACCTCAAGTCTCACAGACATTAACCCTGACATTTCATCCATAAAAGTCATCATGACATCCCAACCACTCAAACCAGTTGAGCCCCAAAAGTTATGGTCCATCATGAGGCTCCACGTGACTCATTCCTTCAATAGATGACAAGTCTTTAGGCTTCCCAAGCAAGCCACACAAAGTCCAAAGATGAATAAAATGGGTAAGAGGGACCCTCGACCAGGTAACCAATAAACCCACAACAACTCACGCTCATTCTTGCTCACAGGGAGCTTTTTTCTAAGCCTCTCTCTTTCGAGCTTTCACTCACGGCTATTGCCCAGAGCACTGACTTGAGCATCGGAGGGTTTTCACCAGAATCTTCGATCCTTAGGAATTTTTGCAGGCTTTCAGACGTAAGAAGCTCACCGAAAGATCCCGAGCTCGCTGGAGAAGGCAATCGGATGCTCGCAAACGTTTGAGGAAGGTCATCTGGCAACAACAGATTAGCGCGCCAGGTAGGGGGGATGCACTGTAGGAAAGAGCTCTGTCTTCCTGAGTTGTAAGCCTTTGTCCCCTCTAAAACAACCATGATGGTGAGGCACATGCCGGAGGTCCCTATCAATCATACCGGGGCATCCACATCGCACTGAGCAGCAAAAGACCATCCTCTCTGCTCCTCCTTCACCACCAGCCTTGACTGCTCTAACTAACCAACTGGCCATCCTCAATCAACAAGTTCAAGCTTTGGTTGCAGCAGTTCATGAGCTGCAGGAGCAATGCTTGGTGGCCACTCAGCAGCAGCCCAAGCCTCTCACATCGCCTGTGATAGCTACACCAGTTAGCCAACAATCCACTCATGGGAGATCTCCTCAAAGAGAGGCTCACTGCCATCATACTTCACCTAAGCACCACCACCGTGAAGCTTTCAAGAGACTGCGATCTTCTGCCTTCTGCCCGAGCAGTCCCTCTCCCTGATGATGACACGGGAAGGAACCCGAGCGAAAGCATTATTGGCAGCATCGCTCCTTCCCTTACTCATCTTTCGAGTCATCTGGGGAGGACCTTAATCATGAGTTGAAGAGGCGTCTGGACGAACAACACCGATGGCTGGAGGAGCTCAGTCAGAGGCTCAACAATCAGTCAGAGGTGGACTACAACACTCATCCACCCCTCACTCGTCGTACTATGGAAGAGCCTATTCCTTCCAGGTTCTGCCTTCCTCAGTTGGATCTGTTTGATGGCACCATGGACCCACTTGACCATTTTAAAAGCTATAAGGCTCTCATGCAAGTTCAAGGGGTAACTGATACCTTTTTATGTATGATTTTTTCGGCCACCTTGCGAAAAGTTGTGTGCGCTTGGTATGGTATTCTTGCCTACCTTTGCACAGCATCGACTCTTTCCAACAGTTGGAGATGGCTTTCTTGATGCACTTTGATGCATGTCGAAAGATTTCCCGGATGGTAGATAGCTTATTATCCATCCAACAGAAGTAGGGAGAACCTCTAAAGGATTTTGTGGCCCATTTCAGGATGGCTGCCATGGAGGTTTATTACCTCAACGATGCTGTAGCCATTTTGGCCCTGAAGTAGGGACTTCGCCGCTCCCGCTTTACTTATTCACTAGACAAGAAGCCTCCTAGCTCCTACGCTGAGCTCCTAAGTTGTGTGCAAAAATATATTCGTGCCAACGAAGAAGACTTTGCGCGGAAGGCACTAAAGGAAAGTTATGCTGGGAGGCATCCCCAGCAGATTAAGCAGTAAAAGCACCTTAAAGCCCCCTAAAGGAAGGCATCAGTGGCAGAGTAATTCTCAGGATGGACGAACTTGAGACATCGTCCATAGCCAGTCACCTAAAGCATTTATGGGCGTTTTAATTCCTGGTGGTAGTAAGCCGAGAGGTGCTTGTGCTATTAGTATAAGGTGGGAAATGAGGACAAGGGGCTTTGACTGTTGACTCTACCAACCCCCTCTCTCCCTCTCTCTTTTTCTCTATGCTGCACAAGCCCAGGACCTCCTGCAAATTCTGTTCTAGCTACTTTAAGACTTCAACACTGAGGACGACCAATTTCTTCAAATAAAAAGCTCTCAAGCCTTTAATCGATGATGACATCAAACACGACGCAAAGGCAAAAAGCTACGAAAGCTAAGTACACTACACTTTGAGAAAAAAGTTTCTTTTCATTCAACTTCTCAAAAATCACTTGGGCCAGCCGAGCGACTATCGAGGTAGTTTCTCGGTGGCCCCGCGATCGTAAGGATACCCTTGGATCGGCGCGAGAAACCTCCAAGGCGATTCAAGTCCTATGGTCTTGGTGGCCCTGAGTCAAACTCCCGGACCAGCCGAGCAATTCCCGAGGTATTTTCACAAGGACCTCAGTGGCCCTACGATCATAAGGATACCCCCAGACCAGCCGCAAGAAACCTCTGAGGCGGTTCAAATCCTATGGTCTCAGTGGCCCCGAGTCAATGCCCGGGCCGGCCACAAAACCCCCGAGGTGATTTTATTTCAGCCCCAGCGACCTTATATATGCCTCAGCGGCATCATTATAATCTCAATAGTTTTATTGCAGCCTCAACGGCTCTATCAACCTCGGCGGCTAGCGGTCAATGTTGGCTGATTAAAAGCCCCAAGTCAGCTCACGGCGGGAGAGATCAGCCCCAGCTCACGGTTACCGAGCATCCATTTCTAGACTCCATGTTGAAAGAGGATTGCTAGCTACCCTCAGCTAGCCAAAGAGAGCATGCAGATGTTCACGCAAGTTAGCAAAAAAAAATATATAAGGAGACATGTGCAAAGGTACACTCTTGCTTGGCTGATGCAGGGTACACAAGCATAAGGAGTGTGAGGGGTATCTGATGGGGCTAATTAATCCCATGGGCAATAATGGTGTCTGGGCTTGGCCTTGGCTAGGTGGCCTTCCTAGATGGGCAGCCTTCCCAAGGCGGCCTAATTCCTAGGTGGCCTCTGGCTTTCTAGGCGGCCCAACCGTCCCAACCGGTCCCCTACCTTACCTCAGGCATCCCAACTTGTTCTCTTCATCCCAGCTGATGTCCCGACCCTCTCTTGAACAACTCTGAACAACCACCATGCATCGACGTACTCGGTATGCCCATCTCTATGAAGAGGCTCTCCTAGAAGCTAGTCGTCCCCTCCGGGCCCATCTATGATGAGGCCACCAAGATCCTCTCCCTCCTCACGGAATCCACCTAAGGGATCCTCTCCGAGTTCGAGAGCGCCGTCCTCCGAGATTCCTCCAAGATCCCGATTCCCCCAGCGACACTCCTGGTCTTCTTCGGACTTCCAGCTCTCCGAACTCTATGGCTTTAGGCATCCTAGATGCCTTTGGTTTCGTCCTGCCTACACGAATAGCTTTCGGACTCCCTGCTTTCTGTCCTCAACGGCTCCATCTTCAATGGCCTAGTCAGCACCCGTCCTCACCGAACTCTCTGCTTTCCATCCTCAACGGCTCCATCTTCGACGGCCTTGTCAGCACCCATCCTCACCGAACTCCCTGCTTCCCGTCCTCAATGGCTCCATCTTCAGCGGCCTCGTCGGCATCCATCCTCACCGGATTCCCTGCTTCCCATCCTCACCGGACTCCCTGCTTCCCATCCTCAACGGCTCCGTCTTCAGCGGCCTCGTCAGCACTCGTCCTCAACGGCTCCATCTTAATGGCCCTGTCCTCAACAGACTGAGGCTCAGACCCTGCCGCAGCCATGGACAGTGGCCAGTCTCCGTCAGCTCCATGGAACCCGGCGGAAACCAACTCCCAGACCATGTTTTGGACCTCTCAGCCACCTCTGACCCCTACGGCCTCCCCTGTCCTCATCCTGGCCACTTATGGCTCCTGAGTGACTCCCGGTAGTTTCATCCCAACTCCATGGAGAGTTCCAGACGGCCCCAGAGCGTCCACAGTCCCAGACGGTCGTCTTCCAAGACCTCATGGCTCTGCTCGTGTTCATTAGGATGTATGTCCGACTTCCTCACTGGGCTGCGGCCCTATGTGAGGGAGGAGGATGAGGAGGTAACACTTACGATGGCGGTGATCTCAGGGTGACTATCTTTTGCTTAAGATGGGCAGTGTTGGCCTTGGCTTTTGTGCTGAGATGCCATGTCTATGTGGAAGATGACACCAGTAATGAGGTCATGAAAGGTGCTCAGGTGGGGCATAACGAGAAGGTGAAGGATCAGCCATGATCTCAAATGTATGACTTAATTTAAATATATTGATCACGATATCAAATATGTGGAAATACGATATCAATATATTTATTATTCAAGTTAAGATCGATAAATACCTCCAGCCATTATTATTAATTTTCTTTCCGATAAGGGTAAGGAATTTGATCTTCCTTGAATCAGCTGCACGAGATCTTGATCTTCCTTCTCTTTAGGGATCTTGATCTTCCTTCTCTTTCGATGGATCTTGATTGATCTTCCTCCTCTCGATGGATCTTGATTGAGTTCTTCCAATCAATGAGCCATCGCACTCTGATGGTGTATGCCCTCAAGATGTCCTCTTGATCAGGGACTCAATGTCTCCGCTTATTTTAGTTTTTCTTTCGATAATCTTGTTGAAAGCCTTATGAAGGGTTCCCTATTTATACTCAAATCCCTTCACCCTCCCATCAAGCAGGCGTTCAACATTTAGGGGGGGGGGGCGTTATCACTTATTAATTAGTGAAACGATAGTAATAAAATTAAGACCATTGAAAGCGACGGGTTATTACATTCTCCCACTTGGTCCGTATATTTTATCAACACTGAAGAAGAAACTAAATACATGAATCATAGCGATAGGTCCTCTATAATTGAGTATTATCTTCTATGTATTACAATGCATTCAATTTCTTTACCACTATTCCAAATGTGACAACATAACATAATGAATAAACCATATATTTATTCAGAGTCCAAAAGAAAAGTTTGTCATTTCTCAAAAGTCAAATAACGTGTACACCTGAATGAGAAATAAACAAATAATTGAAGTAAGAGTTTCTTTGTACAAATTATTATCCATACAATTATATCATGGAACCAACTCCCATTCTTATCATATGATCCTTAAAATTCTTAATTGGCATGCCTTTAGTCAAAGGATCAGCTATCATCAATTCAGTGCTAACGTGTTCTATGACCACTTTGTTTTCTTTAACACGTTCTCTTATGGCTAAATACTTAATGTTGATATGTTTACTTCGACTACCACTCTTATGGTTTTTAGCCAAAAATACACAGCTGAAATGTCACAATACAGTTTAATTGGCCTAGCAATAGAGTCAACAATTCTAAACCCTGAGATGAAACTCTTCAACCATACACCTTGCGATGTAGCCTCAAAACAAGCAACGAACTCCACTTCCATAGTAGAGGTAGTAGTCAAAGTCTGCTTTGCACTCCTCCATGATATGGCTCCACCAGCTAACATAAATATAAATCCTGATACTGATTTCCGAGAATCAATGCAGCCAGCAAAGTCCGAATCTGAGTAGCCCTCTATCTCCAAATGATCCGTTTGTTTATACATGAGCATGTAGTCCTTGGTCCCTTGAAGATACCTCATGACCTTTTTAGCAGCTCTCCAGTGGTCTAAACCTGGATTACTCTGATATCTTCCCAACATTCCTACTGCAAATGCAATGTCAGGTCTTGTGCAAACCTGAGCATATATTAGGCTTCCAACAGCTGAAGCATATGGAATGTTGTGCATCTGTTCCCGTTCAAGTTCATTTTTAGGGCACTGGTTCAAAGCGAACTTGTCACCCTTCACTATAGGTGCAACACTTGGTGAACAATTTTCCATCTGAAATCTCTCCAAGACTTTATTGATATAAGTTTCTTGAGACAATCCCAAAATGCCTCGAGATCTTTCTCTATGGATCTTAATGCCAATGACATAAGATGCCTCACTCATATCTTTCATATCAAAATTTTTGGAGAGAAATTATTTCACCTCATATAGCAACCCTTTATCATTGGTTGCAATAGAATGTCATCCACATATAGGACCAAGAAATAAATTTTGCTCCCACTAACCTTCTGGTATATACATTGATCCATGATGTTCTCTTCAAAACCAAAGGAAGAGATCACATCATGAAATTTTAAATACCACTGACGTGAGGCTTGTTTCAATCATATATGGATTTCTTAAGCTTGCAAACCAAATGCTCACCATCGCCAGAGGAAAATCCTTCAGGCTGTTTCATGTAAACCTCTTCCTCTAGATCTCCATTAAGGAATGCGGTCTTCACATCCATTTGATGTAACTCAAAATCAAAATGAGCTACCAATGTCATAATTATTCGGAGAGAATCTTTCTTGGATACAGGAGAAAATGTCTCCGTATAGTCGATTCCTTCCCTCTGAGTGAATCCTTTGGCAACGAGTCTTGCTTTATATCTCTCAATGTTGCCTTGTGAGTCTTTCTTTATTTTAAAGATCCATCTACATCCAATGGCTTTTACACCATCAGGCAACTCAACAAGATCCCAGACTCGATTAGATGCCATAGATTCCATCTCGTCCTTCATGGCATTGAACCACAAGTTTGATTCCTTAGAACTCATGGCTTGTGAAAACGTTTCAGGATCATTTTCGGCTCCAATGTTATAGTCAGATTCATGTAGATACACAACATAATCACTAGGAATTGCTGATTTCTTTATTCTAGTTGATCTTCTTAATGTTGTGTCAATGACCTCTTGAGGAGTATCTTGCACAACTGATTGTTGATGAACAACATGATCTTCTAGATTACCATCAGCTTGTGAAATCTCAATGACTGGTTGTTGGGCACTTAATTGAGTTTGAGGAGTGCTATAAATAACAACCAATCCCTCACTTGAAGTGGAAGCTGGAATAACTGAATGATCTTTCTCAGAAGAAGCCAAATATTGAGATTGATCACTCCCACTGATCAAGTCATTCTCAAGAAATTTTGCATTTCTTGATTCCACAATCCTAGTGCTGTGAGATGGACAATAAAATCTATAACCTTGGACTTCTCAGCATATCCAATAAAGTATCCACTAATAGTCCTTGGGTCTAGTTTCTTTTCTTGTGGATTATAGACTCTTACTTCAGATGGGCATCCCCAAACACGTATATGTTGCAAACTTGGTTTCCAACCTTTAAATAACTCAAATGGCGTTTTGGAAACAGCCTTGGTTGGAACCCGATTCAATATATACGCAGCAGTTTTAAGAGCTTCAGTCCACAAGGATTTAGGTAAGTTGGAGCTGACAATCATGCTCCTTACCATGTCCAATAATGTCCAGTTTCTCCTTTCAGCTACACCGTTTTGGTCAGGAGACCCTGGCATGGTGTATTGTGCAACAATTCCATTTTCTTCAAGAAACCGAGCAAACGGACCAGGTGCTTGTCCATTCTCAGTGTATCTACCATAATATTCTCCACCTCTATCTGACCTCACGATTTTAATTTGCTTGCCGCATTGTTTCTCTACTTCTGCCTTAAATACCTTAAAGGCATCTAATGCTTCGTTCTTATTATGAAGTAGGTAGAGATACATATATCGTGATAGTCATCAATAAATGAGATGAAGTATCTCTGACCATACGAATCCATATCTGGGCTACAGATATCCGTATGTATGATCTCCAGTATTTTCGAACTTCTCTTGGCATCTTTCTTGGACTTGTTGGTTTGCTTTCCCTTTATGCAGTCCACACAAGTGCCAAAATCAGTAAAATCAAGAGTATCAAGTACTCCATCTTTTACTAATCTTTTAATTCTCTCAATGGAGATATGACCTAATCTCGATGCCACAAAATAGAGGAATTCTCATTTATAACACATCTTTTCATACCAGTTTGGGCGTGCATCACATTATAGGTGGTATTATTTTTCAAATTGATTTGGAAAAGATTGTCTGACAATGTACCATTCCCAATAAGCTTAGATTTATAAAATAAATCAACAGAGCTTTTATTAAAATTAAAGGAGTATCCTGCTGGTACAAGCCTTGACACTGAAATCAAATTTCTAGAGAAACTTGGAATATAAAATGTCTTTTCCAAATCCAAAACAAAACCAGAATGTAAAATAAGTCTGCACGT